>LODT01000033.1:0-62166 GCA_001606155.1 Tieghemostelium lacteum
ACAGATTAGTTTAGGTATTTAACTAAAAAAAAGAAAAAAAAAAAAAATAACAAACAGTTTTTTTGAATTTTATTTTTATTTTGGATTAGATTTCGATCGCCGTTTTTAATTACATGTGTATAATTGTAAAATTTTTTAATTATAATATATTTAATTCTTAGTTTTGGAATTTAAGTTTCTAATCAAATGGTTGGTTTAGAAAGTTAATAGAAACTAACTATTTCAATAAACATTTAATGATTCTCTCATATTTGTCAATTCCTCTTAATTCAAAAAAATATGAGAATTAATAAATAGGAGAGTTAGATGACATGTGAGAGACAAAGGAAAAAAATGAGGAGTGATGAGAATTATGTTTTTTCTTATACCTAAGAGAATAAAAAAGAAAAAATCGATTATTCAATATCTTTTTCTCTTTGTTTTTTTTTTTTTTTAAATTTTTGATATTTCTCATACAATAAAAAGGTTTCTCTTTTTTTTTTTTTTTCATTTTTCAAAAGAGGTATTTATATGTCACAATTTTTTTAAAATTATTCCATTATTCATTCAAAAACTAATTAAATTTAAACAACTAAAACACAAACAAATATAGATATAAAGATGGCCACCAAAAAGAAGGTTTTATTAAAAGTTATCATTTTAGGAGATACAGGGTAAATACCAGTGACAAAAATATCAAATATTTTTTAGAATTTTAAAATATTCATATTATTATTATTTAATCAAACATTATAGTGTAGGTAAGACTTCACTTATGAACCAATATGTAAATAAGAAATTCAGTAATCAATATAAAGCTACCATTGGTGCTGATTTCCTTACCAAGGAATTAATGGTTGACGACAGAGTTGTTACAATGCAAATTTGGGATACTGCCGGTCAAGAAAGATTCCAATCTTTAGGTGTTGCATTCTACAGAGGAGCTGATTGTTGTGTATTGGTTTATGATGTCAATGTTGCCAAGACTTTTGAAAATCTCGACAGTTGGAGAGACGAATTTTTGATTCAAGCTGGTCCAAGAGATCCAGATAACTTCCCATTTGTTGTATTGGGTAACAAAATCGATATGGAAAATCAACGTGTTGTCTCACAAAAGAGAGCTGCCTCTTGGTGTCAATCTAAAGGTAACATTCCATACTTTGAAACCTCTGCTAAAGAGGCTATCAATGTCGAACAAGCTTTCCAAACCATTGCCAGAAACGCTATCAAATTAGATGAAGGTTTAGTTTTCCCAATTCCACCAGGTTTCCAAGTTCAACCAGAACCAACTCCAGCTAAAACAACTTGTTGTTAAATTAGTTAATAATACTTTCCTCTTCCCTCCCACCTTTCCATACACCAAACCACTACAGACTTGATTAATCTACCAATTATTTATCAACACATCTCCTCAAAAATATCTCCCCTCTTTCAACTTTATTTTAAATTTCACCATCTTCTTTTTTTTGATTATATAATTGGGGTTTCAATCAAACTGCAGGTGTTTTATAATATCAATCCATCACTACGTTAATGAAAACTTTAAATATATTAAATGTATATAAAATTTAAAATAATAAAATGAAAGTTACCTTGAAAACAAAATTAACAAAAACAAAATCTAAATACATATTTTTATCTTTACAATTTAATGTTTTTGTGATATCACAAATATTGTACTAGAAAAATGAAAAATAAAATTAACAATAAATTAATTTAAATCTCTGAGTGGTTTATTGGTTAAAATTTCTCGATTGGCAATTCCAACTATAACATATAAAATTTTATAGTGGTTTTCATAGTTTACTATGAGTCCTTCAACTTCACAATCTTCAACTATAGTTCCACGATAATTGTCTAAAATTTTGAACTTTTTCAAACGAGCATTAAAATTTTCAACAATACTTCTAAGGCTACTTTGATGTTTGTTGATATGACATTGTTCGTGACTTAAAATTTTGTTTTTAAAAGGAGCAAGAATACTATCATCAAGACCCACATATGCTTTGTCAGCCACTATAAATTCTTTCTCGTCTAAATAATCCAATCGACCACCTTTAAATAATATTTTTGAGTCTTGTTTACCACCACGATAACTCTTACTAACCCAACAGGCCACACCAGTCTCTAGATTGCATCCAATTTCATATTTTACTCCACATTGTTTGTGTTTCTCGCTCCAATGTAGTCTTTGAAGTTCAATATCATTTGGTTTACTTATCCCACATAAGGTTGTGTCGACAGTTAAAAATATTTTATTTTCACGACCAACCTTAAAATATCTATCTTCTAAATTTATCTGTTTAAATTATAGGTACTATATTAGATATGTTGGGTTGGTTTGTAAGTGGTCTATTTATTTTTACTCACCTCTGGCAAATTCTCCTCTAATAAATCTAATATTATATCAACCCATTTTTGATAGGTATTATGGTGAACATCCCATTGCTTGGACGCAGATCGAATAGTATTATATTCTTTTAAATAATTTAGAGTAAAGAGTAGTTTTCTTGGATTCAAACCTTTTATATTGGTATTTTTATCTTTAATAAGATCCCATAACCATAAAATCATACTTTTGTCACACCCATATCTACTAACCAAAAATTCGTCATCTCCCCATATCGCAGATGTTTTAGATAGATTTTCAAATGATAATTCTTCCATTTTTTTTTTTTAATTTGAAGTTGAATTTTTTATATGTAATAAAGGATTTATATTTTTATTTTTTTTATCACCCCATGATAAATTATATCCGGAATTTCCTTTTGTGGAAATATTTAATATAATGAGATAAAATAGCACTCATATTTATTGAAATATGTTATCCTATTTATTTTAATTAAAATAGTAAAATTTTTATTTAAAAAATATTATTTTACGATTATTACAAATTTATATACTTTGTATATCAATATTTGTGACAAAGTAAAACAAAATAAATAACAAATTCTTAAGAAAGTAACTTTATTGAATTCTTTTTTTTGCTTTTATTTTACAAATCCTTTTATTTTTTGTATACATGTATCTCTGTGTTTTTAAATTAATATATTAATACCACAAATGAATGATTCAATCAATTCATTGTGGATTTTTGTAACCACGTGGAATGATTAATTTTTGAAAAGTCTTCTTCTGAGGAAATTGATTTTAAATATTTTGTAAGGTAGAGTAAAACAGAGTCTTGTAAGAGATGTTTTTTCACATCTTTTAATTTAAATGGTGGAATATGAACACCATTCTTTGGGTTCATTGCAAAATTTCTACTAAGATCGTCAACGTGTAGGGTATTCTTTGGCGTATAATATTTACCCAAATGTTTATGACTCCAAATGATATCCAATGCCTTTACTTGATGTTTAAATTTAGTTCTATCTTTTCCATTTACATTTCTATAGGTTGTCACACTAAACATTAATGTTTGATCCATTACAAAACTAATCTTATATTTTGGATTGGTTAGCATTCCCATTTCAGATAGTTTTATACTGTTTTTTTAGGTGAATGAAATATATACATTAATATCAAAATTATTATTTAATACTAAATATATTTGAAAATCATACTCTATCCATTTCCAAGAAGTTTGTGACCAAATTGCAATATCAAAATGTTCATAAATTGTTGTTAAAAAGTCATCTAAATATGGTCTTTTCATATCTATATTTATATACACACATCAAAATTAGTGGATAAAAACTTTTTAGAAATCTCAAATTGTTAATACATACTTAATACATCTTGATCTTTAAAATCCAAAATGGTATGATCTAAATCTAATACTAATAATTTTTTACCAGGTCTTGGTTCATTCATTAAAGAGATTTCAGTAGCTTTAACTTTCATTTGTTCAAGTTGTAGTTTATTCTTTTCCAAATGAGATATTTCATCAGAGTCCGGGAGATAGTCAAATTCAAAATCATTAAATACACCATTGTCCTCCTCATCTGCGTCCTGAATGATATTGGCCTCTGGTGTGCCCATCATTATAATAGAGTGATTATGAGAGATATTTAAACTCTCAATTGTAGTTTCATCAGTTGGTTGTTTACCTTTAGACAAACCCAATATCTTTTGTCTGATAGAGAGTACATTAGTCAGTTTCTCTAATTTCTTTTTTAAATCTGAAACTTTTGCAGAGGGTTTATGTAGTTCTACATGATGTTCTTTTCCATTCCATTTCACTTTAATTGTAATCATTTCAATCTCTACTACTGTTGTAGTTGTTGTAGTTGTTGTGGTAGTCCCATTTTCATTAGTCAATGTATTACTAGATGTTGTTACAATAGTAGATGTATCTTTTATATTCAATATAATTTCATCATTCTTGTTTAAATGAATAACATCATTGCTTTGTGAATATTGTTCCATTTCTTATTCCAAGTATACTTAAAAAAAAACAATTCAAATAGCAGTAACAAGTAAATGAAAAAAAATTAATTAAATTATTAAAAAAAAAAAATTAATTATAGGTACCCCAACCAACTCCAAAACAGTAAAATTTTAGAAATAATCAAATCAAATTAATCAATATTCAATTCGAAATGGATTAAGATTATTTAAATTGAACATTTTATAAATTGATTCTAAAATCTAGATATTTATAATTAAGATAAACAATTTGGAAAAAAAAAAAAAAAGCTCTTTATTAAACAATCAAATTAATGGTAAATAATATACGTTGTGAGTATTGATTCTAACTAATCTAATAGAGTGTAGAGTAATTAACAATAAGTTAAAAAAAAATAGTATCACAACCACTTAAAGAATTTAATAGTAGAACTGTTGTATTTGGGAACTCAGGGAACTCATCTCATGGAGGTACAAGATTACCACAACTTGGACCAAGAGGACCTAGATAATTAATTAATTAATTCAAATTTGTATTATTGTATATCTAATCACATAGAGAATATTTATAAAATAAATAAAAGATCTCTATTATATTCAACACTCTATCTTCAATTCTCTCTATTTTCAAAAAAAAATCTGTGTGGTTTTTGAAAGAATTGTTGGATTGCAATGACAGATTTTTAGTTTATTTTTTATTTTTTTAAATGATTAAAAGAAATAATGGTATGATAAAATTTGAAAGAATTGATTTTAATCAACAATAAACCATTAATATTATATAATATTGTTACAAAAAGATTTTGTTTCACCATTAGGAACTCCACTTTTTGGTTCAGGTTCTTTTTTAGGTGAAAATGGAGGTGGTTCTAAAGGTCCACCAAAATATGGTCCACTACCATCACTCCCACCAAAAAGAGGAGTTATATAAACAAAGGTTTTATTAAAAATAATATTAGCAGTTATAGAATTTACAATAGTAGCTTAAAGCTTTATATATTAATAAAGAATATGGTAATTCATTAGATGTATTGACTTTTGGTGTCAATATATACATTCATGTGGGAAAATGAATATACAGTGGTTACAAAGAGTTTGGTATTTACAGAGTTTTATTGGCGATTGTTTTCATCATTGTATTTAGGGGTTTTAGATAATCTTTACTTCTGTGTTCTGACATTTTTAATTTACGTTTCATTGGAATTGGGTTTTCTATAGTGGAGATTTGTTTGATAATTTCCAGTTCTTTAGAAAGAGATTGGAGAGGTGATAAGCCATTTTTGAAAGATTTCAGTGAAAATGGATAATTTACAACTGATAATGTAGATGAATATCTACATATCTTGGTAAATGATTCAATGATTGAATTTAGTGATTCTACATACTGTGATTTATGTATATTTTTAACAGAGACATATTTTAATGACTTTGATTCTATAATTCTATCTGTGAATTTAGGTATATCAAATTTATCCAAATCTGAAATCTTCAGTTTAGTCAATGTTGGAATAGTAATAATATTATCAATAAAATCTTTGAATTTAAATGATAATCTCTTACTAATCATAGTTGTGATATTACAGTTTAGTAGTATAGCATCTCGAATACATTTTGGAAAGTCTACAACTTGGTATATACCAGTGGCATAAAGTACAATTGAATTAAGATAAGGTAACTCAGATATTGATAGATACCTTACTAAATCACTTGCATCACTTACTGCCAGAGAAATTCTACTACACTGGTTGTGTATTCTAATTAAATTTTCAAATTGATTTTTATCTGAAATTTTTGGAAGTAATTGTAGAGATGAAGGTGATCTCCATATACCCAAAAGATCCAGCATCACATCATCATCCAATTGAATACTTTTCAAATCAGTTAAAGTTCTATTAGATATAGACTTATTACTGAAATCTTTTGGCCAATGTTCAGTAGCAGAAAATGAAGTAAAATGTAAATTTACACTAGTTATGCAATCATTATGATTTAATAGATCTATAATTGATTCACATCTAATTCTATGATTAATTAGTAACTCTAGTGTCTTTATAGTATGTTGATAATAAAATTTCTCTAGTGCCATCTCCCAGAGTTCGCTCATGGTCTTATCATCCATAGGTTCAATATCCACATCACACAGAGCCAGCTTTTCAAGAGATTTCATTTGACTAGTCCAAGCTGACAAATCAGAAATAGATATATTCATTGACTTAAACTCTAGAGTTTTGATATTAGGCAACAGAGTTAAAGTTTCAAAATACTTGAAATGTGGTAACAGATCTTTTTCAATATCTTCGTTATCATCACTTTCTCTGTGAAAATCAATTTTCAACTTTTGAATTTTCGGTGACATTCTAGAGACATTTTCAACCAATTCCTTCATATCAAATTGATTATCTCGTGGATTATAGGGTAGCTTCATACCTAATCTTCTTAGTTTCTCTTTAGGTAACTGTAAGTGATCACCATATATCATTTTGGACAACCCAGGAAACTCAATCTTCTTCAAATTACGTGGACCATAATACAAAGTATTCAAATTGCCATAGCCTTTAAGTCTATTTACAAAATCCACATCATCTTCACCATTATTCATAACAATAGCTTGAATATTGTCATAGTAATCAGCAAAGTCTTCTTCATTAACTAGAGTTCCATTATCAGCACCAGGTCTTGACGCAGTCTCTATTTTACATCCCAATAAACTATAGGTTTTAACCAACATTTTAAATAAATCCAAATCCAATCTATTTGATACTGATATATAACCACACTGTAATTTATTCAAAATACCGTCACACCAACTTTTACAAACTAACTTTAACTTTTCTAAACAATAAACTAATTGTTCATTGTTTTTACCATCTAAATATTGATTTAAAATTTCAATGACCAATATATTTGGTAATTTCTTTGTTGATTCATTCTTTCCTACTTCCATATCAAATAAATAAAAAAAAAAATTTTTTTTAAAAATAAAAACTAAAATCATTAATTCTCTTTAATCATTTAAAGATAAATGAATACTTGGTAAATAATAAAAAAAGTATCTAAAATTCTGATAAAAAGAGATTTTATTTGTTTTATTAGGATAATTTAATTATCTGGATATTTTTAATTTGGTTTAAATAAAAAAAAACAAAAACAATGATATCATGAAATTTAATAAACAAGGAAATCTATGTTATGATGATAAAATTGAATATTTATTTATATCTATTATTTATTTAAAGTTAAAACAGTTGAAAATTTTGTACTTTCTTTAAAACCACCCCAAGAATTATTTAAAACTCATGGGCATAGAGGACCTGGTAGAACTCCAAAGTCTAGATTTGGTATTCCTTATATTCCAATAAAATAACCCTTCTTTAAGAAATTTCAATCATTTAAATTTGAAATAATTTAAATTTTGTGAAATTAAAAAAATGTATCTTCATTGATAAGAAAGCAAAAGTGGCTATATTTAAACAGATATTAGATATGAGGTATTCATTTAATATAATATTTGATTCTACAAAAAATAGAATTTTGAAGATATCCATCCTAAATAAATTATTTCAAAACTCACTTCACCATCAAACTAGAAATTCAACTACAGATATAACTTAAATGCAAAACAAAATTGTTGAAAAAACAGCCTATCGTTTACAAGTTTGAATCAGCCCTTATACATTAAAATTCCCAAATATGGATTTTGAACCATTTAAATATTTATTTTTTCTACCAATTTCCTAACTTCTTTTAGAAAACAATGGTATTGCTAAAGACACTTGTAGATCTTACTCTAAAAGAGCATTTTATGAAAATGAAAAGAGGCATAAGAGGATGATACTTGGTATCCGATTAAGTGGTTCCTTCATTGCATGGATATTGTATGGGTAGTTTTTGTAGAGTTTGGCTGGTTAATATTGTAATTATGCTGCCATTTATTCACTTTCTTTCACTTTCATTACAATCCAAATGATGAAGGAATTTTTAATTATTGTAAATATATTTCAAAATTTTCAAAATAAATGCAAAGACATTAATAAAGTGTTTGAATAAACTATGCCATAATCTTTTAGCAATTATTTTCCTCTAATATCTCCTCTTTATCATAAGACCTTCCGATTTTCTTCTCTTTCCTTACATAGGGAAAATTGGATATCATTTGTGATTAAAGCGCTCTATTGAAACCTTTTTCAAAACTATTTAATACTGGTACCATTAGAAAATTTTTTTGACTGGTATTAAAGTGGATTATCATATAAATTTCTTTAGAAATAAAGTCAAATCAAATTTAATTTAAAACAAATAAAGAAGGGATATTTTATTTCTAAAACATGATATCTTTCCCAATAGAGGTTTATATGTTCTTAATTATAGTCGTCTAGTTCTTTTATCATCTATTATGTTTTCAGCAGAAGAAAAAAATATTCTAGCCAAAGCTAGTGTAGGAAAAGATGATCCATTTCCCATTAAGGACAACTTTGGAGTGATGTATGCTGGTGGATAGATCTGATACAATCTGAACCTGTAAACGTACATGTTACAAAATGTATCTTCCCAAATGTTGTTCTTCACATGCTGCTCTACTTCCAGAACTTGGAATCCGCATATTAGTTGATGGAGATTAGACCTGCTCATTGAATTTTTTGAATTGGGAGTATTGATGTATTCTACATTACTTTTCAGATTTTTCTAATCTTCAAGTATTTGATGTAAGCCCAAATAGACGGTGCTGGTCAACATCAAAATTCATCACCAATATTTTCTCAAACAGAAATCCAAATATTGGACCACTCGAACATCTCATAATTTTTAACTCAAATATTGATGATGAAACTCTTCAATATCTCATTGGAACAAGATCAATTAAGATATTCATAAACCACAATATCACCTCCAAAGGAATATCATTTCTTGATTGAGGATATTTCACTTCTATTAAGTCTTTGCATATTTTTTTAAAAATAATATCAATAAAGTAATTTAGTATAACAAAGTCTTTCTATCTTTTAGCCTATGCAAATGAATCTCATAAGAGGATGATACTTGGTATCCTATATATCACTTTTGCATTCTGGTTATCCCCTTCATTGCTAAATACCTAATAATTCAAAAATTTGAATAAATACCACTCCAGTACTACTATTAAATATCATAGAATTATTTTATGGATAACAAATGTACTCTAAGACATCAACTAAGCTAAAATTAAAACTATTTTTTTAAAAGAAAGATCTTTGTCTTATATCTATTGGGATATAACCCTTCTATTTCAACTATAACATTCCATCAACATTTTGTACTTTTCAACAGTTATTTTACTATTAGAATTGCAAATATTGTATCGAAATACAATTGAACTAATTGACTATTTCGAACAATAAAAAAGAAAATTTAATGATAATAAATAATTTGCATAAGTTAATACTGGTATCAAAATTCTTTTGGTTTATATATTAGAGGTTACATGAGAAATGTTGAAAGTAACTTTATTGATAATAATTTTATTTATTTATAAAAAATGTATTCTTTAGTTTTGTGTTTGTCAATTCTAACACCTTGAGAAATTAGATATCGAATTGAATTATCAGTGAGAAAATCAGGATCTTCAGAAATTTTGATAATTTTGATTTTACTGAGATATTGTTGAATAATTTCTTGTGAAACTGCTTGACTGTCATCTTGAAATTTTGGTGCTATTTTGGGATACACTTCACGATAGTCTAAGCCATAATACTTTTCAAATTTGATAACTTCAAGAGTTTCAATGTTTGAGAGGTATTGAAATGAATTGTGAGGGAATTTATAATTAGAGATTGTCAAATGTTTGACATGTTGAAGTTGTTTGTATCCTTCACTTGTGATCAATGGACAGTTGATAATTGATACTTCTTTGGCATTCCAAAGATATTTCATTGCATTATCATCAATTTTCGAACAAGTTCTCAATTCAATTCTTTCAATTCCATCAAGAAATGATATTCCTTTGGAGGTGATATTGTGGTTTATGAATATCTTAATTGATCTTGTTCCAATGAGATATTGAAGAGTTTCATCATCAATATTTGAGTCAAAAATTGTGAGATGTTCGAGTGGTCCAATATTTGGATTTCTGTTTGAGAAAATATTGGTGATGAATTTCGATGTTGACCAGCACCGACAATTTGGGTTTATATCAAATACTTGAAGATTAGAAAAATCTGAAAAGTATTTTTCCTCAATTTCAAAGTTTTTGATATAAAGATGAGTGATGAATCGTTTTCCTGCTGGAAGATACTGAATTTTGTTGAATGCGTGCGTAAGTACTCTGAAATATTGTAAATTGGAAAATGATAATGAATCATATGATTGACACTCTTCAAATCTATCCAAACTTAATGATTTAAGTTTTCCACCTCTACATAATATTTCAATATCTTCAGTTTCTATACTATGGCAAATTCTAATTTTAAGTTCTTCCAATTGTGAGAATTCTGAAATTGATTTGCCAGTAATTCCATAATGTGTAATATCTCTTAACCAAAGTACTTTGACAATGTCTTTAAAATGAATGAGTCCTTCATCTGTGATATTCTCTCTCCAACGAGTTAGTTTAAGAATTTCAACTCCACATTCAGAACCTTCAGCTAAATGTTTTAACATTTCATCATCTAGTTTAAGCTTATTTTGCCCTCTTAAATTAATCTCTTTCAGATTTGAGAATATTTTGGTTCTGATGAATTTATCAATACGTTTAGATGCCTTGTATTCAAGGGAATCTATGAGAGCTATTCTATTGGTGAGTGAAGTGATATTGTGAGTTTCAATGTTGAAACCATCATCTGATGTCACACATGACCATTGAGGTGAGTTGTTGAATTTCATCAATGGTTTTGTGTTACATATTATACCTTTTGAAAGCATTTTATCAATGATTAATCGATTTCTGATGATATTTGATAAATGATTTATTGTGTTGGAATGTTGAATTTTTGATCTGTGAATCTCGAGAATATCAACACTTTCAATCAAATTTAATGATTCATCTGTTGGATGGTAAAGTGTCAATTTATGAAATCTATTGATATATTTGAGAATTGATATCAATAATTTTGATTCAGGATGACTGAAATCAAGAGTGAAATCAAGAATATCCAATGATCTTGTGATTAATTGTTTGTTGTTTGTTGATGTCAACATTAATCTGAACAGATCTTGAATTGAATTGATATTCCTCAAAATTTCATTTCTTATTATTTTGTTGTTGAATGATTCTTGAAATTTTACATCATTATTCATTGTATCTCTATTGTATCATAAAATATCGTTCGTTTTTTAAAAAAAATGAAGTTGATCTGGATTGCACATCTTCATATACAATAGAAATTACAAAAATCTCAAATTTATATTAAAAATTCTACTCTAAAAGTGGTCCAACTTCATGAACACCAGAATACGATTTAAAATTTTAAATCTTTGTAATACAACGGTAAAACTTGAGAAATAACCAAAATCTATAAATTTTGAAAAACTGAAATACAAAACAGAAATAGGTATTTAAATTGATATTAGTTAAAAAGTTGTATATCTGATTTTCTAATGAAATGAAGAGTTCATAAATACCAAATATTATCTATTGATATTATTAAGATAAATGCAAATACTTCATTATGATATACAATTGTACAATAAAGTGAATGAAAAAAAAATTATTTTAATCTTGTATTCCTATAACATAGAATTTAAATAAACTTACAAATATGTAATTCTTAAGACTATTAGCTGTGTAAACTATCTATTTAATTTATCTATTTTATTATTTTTTGAACAAATTAAAGTTCAAAGACTTAGTTTAAATTTAAACTAACATCAATTTAAAAACATTATAAGTGCAACAAAATACAGTCTTTGTAAAATATTAGAATTTTAGTTAAATAAATTAAAATATTGTTGTGTATTAACACTGTTTTGAGGTATTTGAATCAATTTCAAATTAATAATGGTGGCTTTATTGTTTCTACAACATTACTGTCTACCTAATCTTTCTCTTTGGGGTTTAAATTGTCGATGGATTTACTTCTGTAGATTTCTTTAGTCTCCATTTGTTGTTGAAGTTGTGGAACTTCACCTTTAACTCAACATGGTCTCTAGCTGCTTCTCTTCATCCACCAATTTCTTTAGCATCTCTAGGAACTCTTTTTCTCATCTCTTTATATCATTCTGACACTGACCTTGGGTTTATTGATATTTATGACTTCAGCCAATACATCCTTTTCTTTCTCTACAATCTTTATCCTATTCAGTTTACGTTTTCTTTTATTACTATCTTCAATATCTTTTCCTGTGCGATCAATAGCCTCTACAACTTTTCATTAACCTATAATCTCTTCCAAATAATCCAATAGACTTTCATCATGTCCTTGAGATTTTGGTTTCATCATTGCAATAGATTCAACTTCACCCAGTTGTAGAATCATAAATCCATTATTTTCCAAATCAATACTTTCCATTTAGAATAGGTCCAAATCATGCTGTATGTTTTCCAAATGATACTTTGAAGTTGCAGTAAAACCACTTCCATCCTTTTTAAATTTCTTTGTTATATATCTAGAAACCACAAATCCTGAACTCTATAATCTCAACTGGCTACAAATTCCCATATTAATACCAACTATATCATTTTCACCAAGTTTAATCTGTTTAATTTGTTTAGATTTGAAACCAATTACAATAAGCATATCCTCAATGACGTTTGATACCACTACAATTAGGACCAACAACTGAACTGAAGTATTTATGAAATGGTCCAACTTCTTTTGAACACTTGAATATGATTTAAAATTTCAATTAATTTTAAATCTTTGTAATCATAAGTCTTCTGGTATTAGTCATCGTTGGTGTGATATTGATAGCTGTGCCAACAGTAACACTCCAGCAAGACTCTAAGAGTAGCTTTTTTTTACTAGTTTGTGAAGAAGAACTGATTTGGTACTTCAGGTTCCATTTTAATATTTCAACGTACAGTATACTGTATTTGTTTGAAATGAAAATTAAAAAAAAAAATTACAGTGGTATTTTTGTGTGATCCAATGAGATACAATGAATAATGATGTAAAATTTCAAGAATCATTCAACAACAAAATAATAAGAAATGAAATATTGAGGAATATCAATTCAATTCAAGATCAGTTCAGATTAATGTTGACATCAACAAACAACAAACAATTAATCACAAGATCATTGGATATTCTTGATTTCACTCTTGATTTCAGTCATCCTGAATCAAAATTATTGATACCAATTCTCAAATATATCAATAGATTTCATAAATTGACACTTTACCATCCAACAGATGAATCATTAAATTTGATTGAAAGTGTTGATATTCTCGAGATTCACAGATCAAAAATTCAACATTCCAACACCATAAATCATTTATCAAATATCATCAAAAATCGATTAATCATTGATAAAATGCATTCAAAAGGTATAATCTGTAACACAAAACCATTGATGAAATTCAACAACTCACCTCAATGGTCATATGTGACATCAGATGATGGTTTCAACATTGAAACTCACAATATCACTTCAATCACCAATAGAATAACTCTCATAAAATACAAGGCATCCAAATGTATTGATAAATTCATCAGAACCAAAATATTCTCAAATCTGAAAGAGATCAATTTAAGATGGCAAGAAAAGCTTATTCTAGATGATGAAATGTTAAAACATTTAGCTCAAGGTTCTGAATGTGGAATTGAAATTCTAAAACTATCTCGTTGGATGGAGAATATCACAGATGAAGGACTCATTCATTTTAAAGACACTGTCAAAGTACTTTGGTTAAGAGAAATGTCACGTTATAGAGTTACTGGCAAATCAATTTCAGAATTCACACAATTGGAAGAACTTAAAATTAGAAGATGTAGTCGTATACAAACTGAAAATATTGAAATACTATGTAGAGGTGGAAAACTTAAATCATTAAGTTTGGATAGTTTTGAAGAGTGTCAATCATATGATTCATTTTCCAATTTACAATATTTCAGAGTAAATGTGCAAGCAAGCAACAAAATTGAGCATCTTCCACCATCAGGAAAACAATTCATCACTCATCTTTATATCAAAAAATTTGAAATTGAGGAAAAATACTTTTCAGATTTTTCTAATCTTCAAGTATTTGATATAAACCCAAATTGTCGGTGCCGGTCAACATCAAAATTCATCACCAATATTTTCTCAAACAGAAATCCAAATATTGGACCACTCGAACATCTCACAATTTATGACACAAATATTGATGATGAAACTCTTCAATATCTCATTGGAACAAGATCAATTAAGATATTCATAAACCACAATATCACCTCCAAAGGAATATCATTTCTTGATGGAATTGAAAGAATTGAATTGAGAACTTGTTCGAAAATTGATGATAATGCAATGAAATATCTTTGGAATGCCAAAGCAGTATCAATTATCAACTGTCCATTGATCACAAGTGAAGGATACAAACAACTTCAACATGTCAAACATTTGACAATCTCTAATTATAAATTCCCTCACAATTCATTTCAATACCTCTCAAATATTGAAACTCTTGAAGTTATCAAATTTGAAAAGTATTATGACTTAGACTATCGTGCAAAGCATTACAAAAATACACCAAAATATCAAGATGACAGTCAAGCAGTTTCACAAGAAATTATTCAACAATATCTCAGTAAAATCAAAATTATCAAAATTTCTGAAGATCCTGATTTTCTCACTGATGATTCAATTCGATATCTAATTTCTCAAGGTGTTAGAATTGACAATCACAAAACTAAAGAATACATTTTTTATAAATAAATAAAGTTATTATCAACATTTCTCATCTAACCTCTAATTTTTTTTTTAAAAATTTTAATTATGTTTTTATATTTTGAAGTTTTGTTTATAGGTATTGTTGAATTTGAGTATGGAGAAATTGATTTTGTCTAGATCCCTGTAATTTGGAAGTGCAAGATTTTGTCTTTAAGGAGTTCTTTTTCTAGATGGATTATATATTTAGGATTTGGTTAAGGGTAGTAGAATTGAACTTAGATGAAGATTGATAATATTGTTGATAATCTCATTAAGTGCTTTTTGATTAAAGGGTGTTGATTGAACCAATAGATTTGTATCACCAGTTATTTCTTAAAATTTCTTCAATTTGGTATTACAATTGTTATTTATATATCAGATTATTAAATTCCTACTTTTTAAAATATTTTATATAATAAATAAAAATAGATGCAAAGAAATCAATATTGGAATATCATTTTTCAAATTAACATTTTTAGAAGTACTACCAGTGAAAAAATGTTTAAGGTTATCCACAATTTTATTCCATTGACTTGTATCAGAGGCTATACATGATAATTCACTATTATAGTTATCTGGATATAGGATTGAACGATCAGATTGATAAATTCAATATTGAAAGTGAAAGAAACCAGAAGGTCTTATGATTAGGAGAAGATACATAAGAGGATAATACCTAGTATCAGATTAATCCCTTTTGCGTAGTGGTTATACCCTCCCTTCATTGCAGATAGTAGTTTGTTGATTAAGAAAATATACAAAGTAAATTATTGAATTCATATTGTAATAAATACAATCAATTTATCAAACCACAGAAGAAATTTCAGATAGAAATGGCAACAGTTATATCTAATGAAAAAATAGTAGATAATAAAAAGAAATAGATGATATTAGAATTAAATCAAATTCTTCAACAATAATTTATTCAAAACCAAAATCTAGAATATATAGAACACCATTAGTTCATCATTTCTTATAAATAACATTGATCATAAATTAAATAGAAAATAGTTAATATTTACACCTTTTTAAAATCATCATCCAACCATTCAAAAAAGGTAGGTCACCAACTCTCTTACAAAAAGTTAACTTTTTAATTTAACTATAACCCTATTTTTCAAATCAATTACAAAAAATTCACCACAACTCTACTACAATTCTACCTGACACTAAATACAAAAATGAAATTTCCAAACAACTTCAAATCAACAACTACCAACCCAAGGAAGGAGAATTTATTTCTCTTCCTAAAATCGATAAAATCAAACCCGCTCCATTATCTATAATCCTACTCCTCACCCCTTCTCAATTAAATATGGAGAAAAAACACCATTTCAACTGTTCCAAACTACCCGTAACAATTAGTAAAGTCAAAAACCCAAACCACCACAACATAATATTCCTCTTCATCACCAAATCACTTTTATTAGTCTACTCAAATAAAAAGTGCACTATAGGCAACACAATCTGAATCTATCTCCACCCATATCTTCTTCGAGTGTCAAACAACCATAAATGAATACACTCACCTATTCAAAAGCACTATCAAACATCTCAAATTCAAAGATATTAACTGTAATCCTTCTTCAATACTCAACAATTAAAATATTAATATTTATTTAAAAACAAATTAAATTCTTTGGATGAGGTTTCTATTTCATCTTTAGACTCATCAGCACATCAAGAATAAAGAAATCTTCAAATTGTTGGGATTATTTTGAGAAATGTTGAAGGTAACTTTATTTATTTATAAAAAATGTATTCTTTAGTTTTATGATTGTCAATTCTAACACCTTGAGAAATTAGATATCGAATTGAATCATCAGTGAGAAAATCAGGATCTTCAGAAATTTTGATAATTTTGATTTTACTGAGATATTGTTGAATAATTTCTTGTGAAACTGCTTGACTGTCATCTTGAAATTCTGGTGATATTCCGGTAATCTTATCACGATAGTCTAAGTCATAATACTTTTCATATTTGAATACCTCAAGAATTTCAATATTTGAGAGGTGTTGAAATGAATTGTGAGGGAATTTATAATTAGAGATTGTCAAATGTTTGACATGTTGAAGTTGTTTGTATCCTTCACTTGTGATCAATGGACAGTTGATAATTGATACTGCTTTGGCATTCCAAAGATATTTCATTGCATTGTCATCAATTTTCGAACAAGTTCTCAATTCAATTCTTTCAATTCCATCAAGAAATGATATTCCTTTGGAGGTGATATTGTGGTTTATGAATATCTTAATTGATCTTGTTCCAATGAGATATTGAAGAGTTTCATCATCAATATTCGAGTCATAAATTGTGAGATGCTCGAGTGGTCCAATATTTGGATTTCTGTTTGAGAAAATATTGGTGATGAATTTTGATGTTGACACCAACCGTCTATTTGGGTTTATATCAAATACTTGAAGATTAGAAAAATCTGAAAAGTAATTTTCCTCTGCGAAAAATTTTTTGATATAAAGATGAGTGATGAATCGTTTTCCTGCTGGTGGAAGGTTTTGAATTTGGTTGTATGGGTGCACTAATACTCTGAAATATTGTAAATTGGAAAATGAATCATATGATTGACACTTTTCAAATCTATCCAAACTTAATGATTTAAGTTTTCCAC
Organism: Tieghemostelium lacteum; assembly: GCA_001606155.1. Classification (NCBI taxonomy): domain Eukaryota; phylum Evosea; class Eumycetozoa; order Dictyosteliales; family Raperosteliaceae; genus Tieghemostelium; species Tieghemostelium lacteum. Next base: position 17,778 of record LODT01000033.1, read on the forward strand.
CTCTACATAATATTTCAATATTTTCAGTTTGTATAGTATAGCATCTTCTAATTTTAAGTTCTTCCAATTGTGTGAATTCTGAAATTGATTTGCCAGTAACTCCAACAAAACTTGACATATCTCTTAACCAAAGTACCTTGACAGTGTCTTTAAAATGAATTAGACCTTCATCTGTGATATTCTCTCTCCAACGAGATAGTTTAAGAATTTCAATTCCACATTCAGAACCTTCAGCAAAATGTTTTAACATTTCATCATCTAAATAAAGCCTATTTTGCCATTCTAAATTGATCTCTTTCAGATTTGAGAATATTTTGGTTCTGATGAATTTATCAATACAGTCAGATCCTTTGTATTCAAAGGATTCTATGAGATCCTTTCTATTGGTGAGTGAAGTGATATTGTGAGTTTCAATGTTGAAACCATCATCTAATGTCACACATGACCATTGAGGTGAGTTGTTGAATTTCATCAATGGTCTTGTGTTACATATTATACCTTTAGAAAACATTTTATCAATGATTAATCGATTTCTGATGATATTTGATAAATGATTTGTTGTGTTGGAATGTTGAATTTTTGATCTGTGAATCTCGAGAATATCAACACTTTCAATCAAATTTAATGATTCATCTGTTGGATGGTAAAGTGTCAATTTATGAAATCTATTGATATATTTGAGAATTGGTATCAATAATTTTGATTCAGGATGACTGAAATCAAGAGTGAAATCAAGAATATCCAATGATCTTGTGATTAATTGTTTGTTGTTTGTTGATGTCAACATTAATCTGAACAGATCTTGAATCGAATTGATATTTCTCAAAATTTCCTTTCTTATTATTTTGTTGTTGAATGATTCTTGAAATTTTACATCATTATTCATTGTATCTCATTGGATCACACAAAAAAACCTAAGCATTTTTTTTTTTAATTTTCATTTCAAACAAATACAGTATACTATACTTTGAAATATTAAAATGGAACCTGAAGTACCAAATCAGTTCTTCTTCACAAACTAGTAAAAAAAAGCTACTCTAAAAGTATTTACGATGAAGATTAACAATGATGATGGAGTGTTACTGTTGGTACAGCTATCAATATCACACCAACGATGACTAATACCAGAAGACTTATGATTACAAAGATTTAAAATTAATTGAAATTTTAAATCATATTCAAGTGTTCAAAAGAAGTTGGACCATTTCATAAATACTTCAGTTCAGTTGTTGGTCCTAATTGTAGTGGTATATCAAATGTCATTAAGGATATGCTTTTTATAATTGGTTTCAATTCTAAACAAATTAAACAGATTAAACTTGGTGATCTAGTTCACAAATCTCAAGATAAAAAGAATCTTACAAATTCACAAGTTTGTATGACAAGGAGAATGATATAGTTGTAGAGGCTATTGATCGTACAGGAAAAGATATTGAAGATAGTAATAAAAGAAAACGTAAACTGAATAGGATAAAGATTGTAGAGAAAGAAAAGGATGTATTAGCTGAAGTCATAAATATCAATAAACCCAAGGTCAGTGTCAGAATGATATAAAGAGATGAGAAAAAGAGTTCCTAGTGATGCTAAAGAAATTGGTGGATGAAGAGAAGCAGCTAGAGACCATGTTGAGTTCACTTAAAGGTGAAGTTCAACAACTTCAACAACAAATGGAGACTAAAGAAATCTACAGAAGTAAATCCATGGACAATTTAAACCCCAAAGAGAAATATTAGGTAGACAGTAATGTTGTAGAAACAATAAAGCCACCATTATTTTAATTTGAAATTGATTCAAATACCTCAAAACAGTGTTAATACACAACAATATTTTAATTTATTTAACTAAAATTCTAATATTTTACAAAGACTGTATTTTGTTGCACTTATAATGTTTTTAAATTGATGTTAGTTTAAATTTAAACTAAGTCTTTGAACTTTAATTTGTTTAAAAAATAATAAAATAGATAAATTAAATAGATAGTTTACACAGCTAATAGTCTTAAGAGTTAATTATTTGTAAGTTTATTTAAATTCTATGTTATAGGAATACAAGATTAAAATAATTGTTTTTCATTCACTTTATTGTACAATTGTATATCATAATGAAGTATTTGCATTTATCTTAATACTATCAATAGATAATATTTGGTATTTATGAACTCTTCATTTCATTAGAAAATCAGATATACAACAACTTTTTAACTAATATCAATTAAAATACCTATTTCTGTTTTGTATTTCAGTTTTTCAAAATCTTATAGATTTTGGTTATTTCTCAAGTTTTACCGTAATATATTACCATTTTGTTTGTCCATACACTTATTCATACCAAATCTTCATTTTCTTGAAAATATAAGGAAACTTGTGAATTTGTAAGAGACTTACGATGAAGATAATTGAGTGGTTACTATTGGTTTCAATGTCACACCAAAAATGACTGATACCAGAAGACTTATGATTACAAAGATTTAAAATTTTAAATCGTTTTCTGGTGTTTATGAAGTTGGACCACTTTTAGAGAAGAATTTTTAATATAAGTTTGAGATTTTTGTAATTTCTATTGTATATGAAGATGTGCAATCCAGATCAACTTCATTTTTTTTAAAAAACGAACGATATTTTATGATACAATAGAGATACAATGAATAATGATGTAAAATTTCAAGAATCATTCAACAACAAAATAATAAGAAATGAAATTTTGAGGAATATCAATTCAATTCAAGATCTGTTCAGATTAATGTTGACATCAACAAACAACAAACAATTAATCACAAGATCATTGGATATTCTTGATTTCACTCTTGATTTCAGTCATCCTGAATCAAAATTATTGATATCAATTCTCAAATATATCAATAGATTTCATAAATTGACACTTTACCATCCAACAGATGAATCATTAAATTTGATTGAAAGTGTTGATATTCTCGAGATCCACAGATCAAAAATTCAACATTCCAACACAATAAATCATTTATCGAATATCATCAAAAATCCATTAATCATTGATAAAATGCATTCAAAAGGTATAATCTGTAACACAAAACCATTGATGAAATTCAACAACTCACCTCAATGGTCATGTGTGACATTAGATGATGGTTTCAACATTGAAACTCACAATATCACTTCACTCACCAATAGAATAACTCTCATAGAATCCTTTGAATATACAGAATCTGACTGTATTGATAAATTCATCAGAACCAAAATATTCTCAAATCTGAAAGAGATCAATTTAGAATGGCAAAATAGGCTTTATTTAGATGATGAAATGTTAAAACATTTAGCTGAAGGTTCTGAATGTGGAATTGAAATTCTTAAACTATCTTATTGGAGAGAGGATATCACAGATGAAGGACTCATTCATTTTAAAGACACTGTCAAGGTACTTTGGTTAAGAGATATGTCACGTTATGATGTTACTGGCAAATCAATTTCAGAATTCACACAATTGGAAGAACTTAAAATTAGAAGATGCCATAGTATACAAACTGAAAATATTGAAAGATTATGTAGAGGTGGAAAACTTAAATCATTAAGTTTGGATATTTTTGAAAAGTGTCAATCATATGATTCATTTTCCAATTTACAATATTTCAGAGTAATGACGCACGCATTCAACAAAATTAGACAACTTCCAGCAGGAAAACGATTCATCACTCATCTTTATATCAATAAATTTTTAATAGAGGAAAATTACTTTTCAGATTTTTCTAATCTTCAAGTATTTGATGTAAACCCAAATAGACGGTGCTGGACAACATCAAAACTCATCACCAATATTTTCTCAAACAGAAATCCAAATATTGGACCACTCGAACATCTCACAATTTTTGACTCAAATATTGATGATGAAACTCTTCAATATCTCATTGGAACAAGATCAATTAAGATATTCATAAACCACAATATCACCTCCAAAGGAATATCATTTCTTGATGGAATTGAAAGAATTGAATTGAGAACTTGTTCGAAAATTGATGACAATGCAATGAAATATCTTTGGAATGCCAAAGCAGTATCAATTATCAACTGTCCATTGATCACAAGTGAAGGATACAAACAACTTCAACATGTCAAACATTTGACAATCTCTAATTATAAATTCCCTCACAATTCATTTCAATACCTCTCAAATATTGAAACTCTTGAAGTTATCAAATTTGAAAAGTATTATGACTTAGACTATCGTGAAGAGGATGTCGGAATGGCACCAAAATTTCAAGATGACAGTCAAGCAGTTTCACAAGAAATTATTCAACAATATTGATTTTTTTAAACAAATTTTGCTCGATATTCATGATTTTGAAAAAAAACATGATTCATGACCTTTATTTTTTTGAATTGCTACAAAACAATAGATATTGGAGTTGTTCAGTATTGAGCTGAGTAGATGTCAAGTATACCAAAGTTTCTTTGGACACAAGTTCTTCATTTAGGTTCGTTAATAATTTTTCAACAGAAGCTATGGCTGTTGTTAAAAATTCCTTGGATCTGCTCTGGTAATTTGATTTATCCAACTGGGTAAATATTGAAACAGATTTAATGGAACTACAGTCACACACAATTATACCATCATTGGATTTAACAGGTACCTCAGGTGTGGGTTGTAAGGCTTCAATAACTATAGGTGGATCATCTATCTTAGGTAGCATTAAAGTTTGATTATTGATTTTAAAATAGTTCTTGTTTTTCCTATACAGTAATGGTAGAGCATATGAACAAAGATTAATATAAAGACTAAGTTTAACTTTTGTAACTTTAAAGGTTTTGTATTTTGTGCTACATACTTTGCTGATCCTTTGATTGATTCAGTCATCGATAATGCATTCAATTCTTTGGTTGAGCCATCATCTGCATTAATATATTTAATAATGTTTTGTGCTTCCTCTAGTTGTGACTTCTTTAGCTCCAGCTTCTTTTGGTTGTTTAGTTCTTTTTTAGCATCTAGATTAGCCTTTTTACTCAGAGCTGGCTTTTCAATGTTGGTTTTGCTCTCTGGGTGCTTGGAAATATTATGGCAATTTGAAATAGAAAGGCATTTTTGTTGCTTAGTACAACGATGTACAATACGGAATCTTTTGGACACATCACATTGCCCCTTGGGCTTTCTTAGATGGCAGTTTGAACACAATTGTCCAGTTTGTTCACTGGCCTCTTTATTATTTTTTACTATATCATTTAATACTACACCATTGATACAACCATATGTCACAGGATTTATGGTTACACATGTATCATCAACCTCCTCTTCATTTTCTTCATCTTCGTCACCTTCTTCTAATTCATATTCATCATCATCCTCCTCTTCAAATTCACTTACTTCTACATCTGATTCTTCATTTATATCAATTATTTTTTTATTTTTTTTATTATTAATTATTTTATTATTGATTGGTTGTAATTTTCTTTTTTTATTATTCATTATATATAATGTTGATTTACTATCTATATGTGTGTTATCTTGAGGTGAAAAAAATACTAAGATAAAAGATCTTTCTGGAGAAATTCCAAATGGTTGATAATCATTGAAACTGTTTTATGATAAACATACAACCTGTATGACAACATTTAAAAATCAATGGCGACATTGAACACTTAAATAAACTAATTGGGAATTATTAACATATTGATTGAATATTTTCTTGGAAGGTTTTGAAGATATTTATTTAAAATACGTTCACGTTCAAACACGTGTTTGAAATAATTTATAATAACTGTACCTTAATTATTACAATGATTGAAGTGGATCCAATATCAATTAGAAAGTCAACAAGACTCAGGTTCCACAAAAATTATAGATTGAGAAGAATATCAGCAGCTGCATATTCTTTCTCAAATAAAATTAAAAAGGTAACTGATATAACAGGTCTAAAGTATGGTACTATAAAATATTGGAGAAAAAAAGTAAGGGATAACTCCTTCCATAATCAAAAGTGGGGTGGGAGAAGACACTCTCATTTAACAGACAGACAAAGATATGGTGCTGCCAAATTAATTGTCCACATAATTAAATTTAACCCCACATTCACTGTTAACCAACTAAGGTTAAAACTAATATCATTTGGATTTCATCTAAAAGAAAGGTATTATAATACAATATTTAATTAATTTATCTCTATTTCATTTACATTTATTTATTTACAAATATATTAATTTATTATTCAATTATTTTATTTTTATTCGTCTACTGTAGTTATATCAGAAAACTATTAAAGGATATGAATTGGTCTTTTAAAATCCCTGAATATAAACAAATCAATAAATATAGACACGAGAATATGATGTTGTATGCTGGCCATTTGTTTTATACCAATACCAATGATTGGTCCAAGTTTGTATTCTTGGACGAGGTTCATTTCAATAGCAGAGATCTCCGTAAGAAAAAGGTACTTGGTCCAAAGAATGATAAAGTCTTTGTAAAAACCGACACCTGCTTATCCACCAGTTTCTCTATGAGCTCAATGGTTAGGTATGATGGTTCAATGTTTGTTTCTCCATATAGACAAACAAATGATCAATTCAATGCAAGAGACTTTATCATAGAAGCCCTCAAATCCAAATTCATATTGCCTGGTGATATATTATTCATGGATAACGCTGCTGTTCACACTGGTTGTGAAACCTTCCAGGTGTTGTGTTTAGTTCTTGAAGGGTTAAATATCACTTTAAGATTCTTGCCAGCTTATTCTCCTGAGCTCAATCCAATTGAACTATGTTTTGGGTATGTCAAGAATTTTATTAGAAGACATCGATCTGATCTAGAAATGGATCTCCATGGACTAGTTTCTATTGCTTTTCTTTTACTCTGTCAAAAACCAGATACAATTAAATCATTTTTCAAGAAAGCTATTAGAAAATGGCATGATTAATAAAAGTCATTAATCATGTTTTTTTTCAAAATCATGAATATCGAGCAAAATTTGTTTAAAAAAATCAATATCTCAGTAAAATCAAAATTATCAAAATTTTTGAAGATCCTGAGTTTCTCAGTGATGATTCAATTCGATATCTAATTTCTCAAGGTGTTAGAATTGAAAATCATAAAACTAAAGAATACATTTTTTACAAATAAATAAAGTTACCTTCAACATTTCTCATGGAACCTCTAAATTATAAACCAAAAGAATTTTGATTCAAGTATTACCATCTTTACATTATATTCAAATATAATCTTCTCCATCTATACTCCTACCTCTCACCCCTTCCCAACTAAAAATGGAAAAAAAATACCATTTCAACTGTACCAAACTACTCTTAACAATTAGGAAAGATAAAGATCCAAACCACCACAACATAATAATCCTTTACATTACCAAATCTCTTCCATTAGACTACTCTAACAAAAGTGCACCTTCAACACAGTCTCTGAATCTATCTCCACCCACATCTTTTTTGACTGTCTAACAACCACTGAATACACCCACCAATTCAAAAACACAATCAAATATTTCCAACTCAAAGATATTGAATGGACTCCCACTTCAATTCTCAACATCTACAATAGTAAATACCACATAATTCTAATTGCCACCTTCAAATTAATTTGGAACAAATGGACATCATTCTCATAAATTGATAAATCCATTTTAATCAAAATACCTCCCTTAACCAAATCCTAAATATAATTAAAAAATTTTCAAATTTAGAATGATTTTTCTTATCTACTTGTAGACTATTGTTTCTATGATTCTTTTTCATAGTTTTTATTGAAGATTTAAACATCTTAATGAAGTTAAACCTATTATCTATTCGGTTGGTGAAGATTTTCTTCAAAAATAGCTATTCTTTTATTAGAACCAATTGTCAAATATCAATTTGTGTATAGAACTTGTAAGATTATTTTTCTTATCATATAATACCAAAACTCTAAATTTCAGGAAATTAATTTCTTTTGCAATGAAGGGAGGGTATAACTATTATGTAAAAGGGATTAATCGGATACTAGGTAATCATCCTCTTATGCCTCTTCTCCTTATCATAAGACCTTCTGGTTTCTTTTCACTTTCACTACAGTTTCCATAATTACTCTTGATGTAGGAATTGTAGTACAATGAACTGAAAGAAACAAGAAGGATATGGGTGCAATTAGAGCACTCTTTATTTGTAGTCTAAAGGAAGTGATTTGGAAGCGGAATAATATTTTGTTGTGGTTTGGGTCTTTGACTTTACCAATTGTTTATAGTAGTTTGGAATAGTTGAAATGGTGTTTTTTCTCCATTTTTAATTGAGAAAAGGTGAAATTGATTTGGAATATAAGGTAATCGTTGATAGAAAAGAAGAATTTTGTAAGAGAGTTGGTGACCTACCTCTTTTGAGTGGTTGAAGATAGGTTCTGGGTAATGGTTTAGATTGTATTTTGGGTTTATCTTTGTCAAAATAATATAAATTGATTAATGTAAATAAATATCTTATAGTAAATATATAATAATTAATTTTGTATATTTCTTTATGTTTATTCGAGAAAAATGAGATTTTAAAGAGTATAAATATAAAATTAATACAACAAACTAAATTGGGCTTAAAAAAAATAATATAAGTCACTGGCAGAAGCTGATACATCTAGATACTTTACATTTGGTGTAACTGTGAATATTGGTGGTGCTTTAAATATTGATCTGTAAATTTGATCAGTTTAAAGAAGGCTTTCTGTTGATGGTATTCCAGTTTCAATCTGGTTTTTAAAAAATTTTATTTTAAAATTGCATTATTGTTGGTAATGAGAAAATAAAATTTAGTTTTTTTATTTTAAAATATCCAGAATGTTCCCAAATATCAATAATACTAGATGTCAAAGTAATTACTATTAAATAATCGTTTTTCAAATCCAATTATTAATATAGCTTCAATATTAGACTCAACAACCAACATTACTACTGTAACTTTTTCCTATAGTATCAATTCAAAACCATCTTCTTCAGCTAAATCCGGTAGCAGTAGAGCCCGTAGAATTTAAAAATCAAAAATTGAATGATCAATTTGAATAAAAATTATCATCTATAAAATTAGACTATTATCATAATAGTTATTTTATCATTTTCATAATTTAGATATTTACAATAATGATTTGATTATCGAGAAACCCATTTTATAAAAATTTTATTTTGCTCAACATAAAATCCCAAATCCAATACCATCATGAATAATAATATTAGACAATCTGGATTTATTTCAGGTAAATACTACAGATTATTTATCTAATAATACAATGAATATTTATTGAAATATTTTTGTATAGGAACATCCACAAGTATTACAGCAACTATCACAGACTCTGACCCCAATATTATGAAATCAGGAGGTTTCAGAAGAGGTAGACCAAGTTTTAATTTATTCTAAATTTTTAGTACAAATTACACTTCATAGTTAATAAATTGAATTATCATTATTGCATATATTCATAAATGTGTATATAATATAGTAATACTTCAAAGAACTTCTTAAAAAAGTATTTTATTATAATTAAGAAGTTGAAGTGTAGAAATATCTAGTTCTCATTGCACTTATATAACTTAATAATATATCAATTAGAATCTTCAGAATTGGTATCTTTTTGAAAAAGTTTAGTAATCTAATGACAACACCATCACCAATAAACTTATCATAGAAAGGTTTTCTAATGATATAGTAGAGCAAAAGTTTCTTTCTTCTGTTGAGTTCCAATTGCTCCAATGTGGATATAGGCACTCTCTGAGGTTGACTATTATGTCCAAACTCTGAAAATGATCCACTAAGTAACTCAATAAACAGTGATATAAACCATGGTTTCCATGATCTTTTATCACAAATACATCTAGAAATCCAGTAGATCACCGGTCTGAATATATTTAATAGCTCACCAATCACCTTTGTAGTTAAATCCCTAGGTGCATATGGTGGCAATAATGGAATCATTGTGGAATCTTGTGGAGGGCTTTTTAATTCCTTCTCTAATTCTGCTTGTTGTGTTGATGTATTCTTATAATCATCTAATAGAGTTTTCCTCTTTCCTTGTATATAATCATTATTGGTATCATGTACACTCTCTTTACTACTATTACTATTTCGTCTATCGTATTCGTCTATAATTGATTTTACATCTTGTGAAGGTACATGAAATGAATTATGTATCAACATATTTCCATTTGTTTTTATCAATAAATTTACTCTTAATAATGCTCTAAATTTAGATATATAAACTTATTAGTATCCACGTCATATATCTTTATATTAAGATATATATAAATTATATATCTAAATCTCTAATAAATATTACTTTAATAATTCGATTATCAATATAGTTGTTTTCCTACCAAACTTTGAAAACTTTTTACTTGCTAATACTTCTAAAAATAACTCTAGATTTTGTATTATATTTATCCATTTTAGTGTAGGTAGATAGTAATGTGGTGGTAAAACATCACCATTTGATGTCTTTGAATGATTTGCAAGTAACAAAACATTTGCAGACTCATAATCTATAAATAATTGAAATAGATTCGTTATACTATATACTATATATTATAATTTAAATTGAAATATTAATATAATATAATCATATTTGAAGATAAAGGAAAATATGTCATACAAGCTTCTGAAAATAATTCTGAGTCACTGTATCTTCCGGGTAGGAACATAATCAGTGATCTTATAGTTGTAAAACTATCTCCATTCGTTACTAGAAATTTAGTAATTGGTGAGAGATTTAAATAATCTGACATTTCTCCCTATCTCTCTATCTCTCTGTTTTAAAATTTCTATTTATGAGAATATATAATAATCTTTGGTTTGTGTTTATTCAAATAAATTTAAAAAATGAAAAATTTTAAAAAATATTCATCATCTGGATACTAAAATGGAATGAATATCATTTCAATGATTTTAAATTAAAGTGTATCTATTATTGTGATGAATAAAATATAAAAATCTAATCAAGTAATCAAGATGGGAATTGACTAAGTAAGTTGATATTTTTTAAAATTTTTTTTTTAATTTGTTTTTTTTGTTAAATTTTTTGGTGATTCGGACTAAATTATGAATTCTACACAAGTTCAACAACAATCTCAACCACAGCAAAGAATTTGGCCATCGGTTGTCATTACAAACGATATCGTCGCAAAGGTATTTATTTTATTTTAATTTTTTTTTTACAATAAATACTCAATCTATATTTTTTTAATTATAATAAATTTATTATTTCTATTTTTAATTATATTAATTTTACTAATTATATACATAAACACACAACACTCTAAAGACATTAGAAGAAAATAAATCAATACTACAAGCTATATATGAAAAACAAAATCTAGGTAAACTAAGTGATTGTATATCCTATTTTAGCAAATTACAAGGTAATCTATATAATTTATCATGTATTGCAGATCAACATGTATGTATTTTTATTATCAATAGATAGGCTATTTAATATTATATTAATATGTATATGTATATAATAGAAACTACAATCAAGATCAAGTTCAACTAGTAATATAACACAACAACAAAATGGACAAAATACACAAATAACACCAAATGTAAATATTAGCCCACAACAACAACAGATTCAAAGAAGCCAAACTGCCCCTTCATTACAAAGTGTCAGTAATTCACAGGTACCAACTTCACAGGGAACTCCCAATAGCACCAATACATCAACTAGTACAATTGTACCAACTCAAAGTTTATATAGTAGTGCACCTGTTACTACACCACAACAACAACAACAGGTAACAACACCACAACAACCAACATATCAACAAACACAACAATCTATAACATCACCAAATGGTAATAATGAATATATAAATAATGGTACACCACCCATTAATACCAATACTAAAGTACCAAGTCCTTCAAATACATATTCACCACAACAACAACAACAAATTCAACAACAATCTCAAAATTCACCTACTGTGACAAATGTAGCTATAAATCAACAGGTTGTATCTACACCTCAACAGCAACAACAGATATCTACACCTCAACAGCAACAGAATACACCACAACAACAATATTCAAATAGTAGTAGTGTTTCATTAATGTCACCTCAAATTCAACAAAATACACCACAACAACAAGCACCTATTCCATCACCACAACAACAACAGTTTGTGAATAATGCCCAACAACAACAACAACAACAACAACAACAACAACAACAACAACAACAACAACAACAACAACAACAACCAACTCCACAACAAACACAAGTATCACAACAACCAACAATAGCAGTACAACAACAAATTCAAGCACATATGCAACAACTTCAAAATAATATGAATAGAATTAAAATGGAAATTCAAAGTAATCCACAGAATCAAGCTGCTCTAATTGCTCAATATAATAGTTTTTATAGTCAGTACACTCAATTACAAGATCCAAATTATATGCAACAATTAGTACAACAATTATCTCAACAACAAACTCAACAACAACAACAACAGTCACAACCTCAACAACCTCAGCAAACTCCACAACAAACACAACCACAATTAACACAACAATTACAACAACAAATTGCACAACAACAACAACAAATTCAACAACAACAAAAACAATTACAACAAATTGCTCAACCTTTAAACACTAGTAATACCAATGTATATAATCAACCCCAACAACCTCAACAACAAGGTCAACCACAAGGTCAACCTCAACCACAAGGTCAACCTCAACCACAAGGTCAACCACAACAGTTACAACCACAACAACAAATTCAAACACCAAATCAACAACAACAACAATCTGTTAAACAGATTTGGGATGGAATGTATAATAATGCAATTATTATGATTAGTATGAATTCACAAATACAACAACAACAACAGCAACCTCAGACTGCGATGACATCACAGAATATAGCTAGTTTGCAAGCCAATTATAAGAATAATGAAATTATGTTAACAAATGCATTTCGTTATTTTCAAATACCCCAATATCAACAGGTTATCAATCAATTGTTGACTCAGTATAATCAACAGATTCAAAGTTATCAGACAACTGCTGCCTTTCAATCACTGACACCCGAACAACGTCAACAATGGAGTACTCAACAACAACAACAAATTCACCAATTTCATGCACATTTGGTAGCCTGTGCTAATGCTGCTATGCAAGTACAGAATCAAATGATGCAAATTCAACAGCAACAAAATCAGTTACTTCAACAACAACAACAGCAACAGCAACAGCAACAACAACAACAACAAAATCAAATGTCACCCCCACAACCTATTTCACATCCAAGTACACCTACAACATCTAATATACCAGATGGAAGCAGACCACTAACTGGAAAAATTCCAAAATCTGATAGAAAAGAGAAAAAATCAACTCCAGCAAAAGAGAAATCAACTCATTGGTCTCCAGATGAACATCAGAAATTCTTGGATGCCATTGCTAAGTTTGGCCTCAAGGATTATAGTTCCATTTCAACTTATGTAGGTACCCGTAATACCAACCAGGTGAGAACACATGTCAATACCTATTTGAAAAATCAAAAGAAACTAGAGGAGAAAGAGAAAGCCTCTGCTGCTACTGCTTCTGCTGGAGGTGGTAGTGTTACAACTCCAGTACAAACACCTACTACAACACAAGTTAGTACACCTCAACAACAGTTACCAGTGGAGAAAGGTACTCCTCAGCAACAAACTGTTACCGAATCATTTTCATCGCCATCATTAACACAAGCATTGGACCAAAGTTCACCAAATCAATCCTCACCAGAAGATCTACAAGATCAGTTATTTTAAATAATAAATAAATAATTTACGGAGTGTTTTCGGAATTTTTTACAATACCAACCCAGATTTTCAGAACCAACTTTCACTAAAATGCACATCATAATTACAAAATACAAAACATAACAATGATTCAATTCTCTTATAATTCCCAAATTTCTTCATATATTAAACCAAAAATCAAATGACGTGTTGGGATTTTCATTAAAATCTTTGTATAAACAACAAAATTCAGATATTTCTCTATTTTTATTGCAAAGAGCATTTTTGATGTGTTCCAAAAAAATATTCCAGTTAAAAAATTGATTCCATTAGAAATTTAATATGAAATTCCCATTCGACCTACCAAATTAGCCTAATGATGATTAATTTGAGTAGTTAGTTTTAACAAATGAATTACCTGTCGATTTCTCAATAATCTTTTAAAAAATTTTTTTTTTTTATTTATCAATCACGATTATTTGTGGATAATTTATTCTCACACAGAGTTCTTTTCCTCTATTAAAAGCAAAAACAGACGAATTGAAAAACATATTTTTTAATTTTTTTTTTTTTTTAATTTTAATACTTTCTAAGTTTAAATATAATACCCTCGAAAGAACATGCCCAGTGTTGACAATAATCAAGATATTGAAAATGTTAAGATTAATAGAGAAGGAGAGGACTTAAAAAAAGATGAAACCAGATTAGTTCTTATTCCAAACATTGATAAGGAAGATCATGTATTTATCTCTCAAAAAAATTAGAAAAAAAAATACCAAAAATAGAGAGAATTTAAAAATCTCCAAATATATATGAAAGGTATAAGGATTAAATGTATATTAATTGCATCTTATTTTTAAATTAAAATTCAAATTGAAATGATTAGAAATGGATAAACTTTAAGACATTATGGGCTTTTACAGGACCTGGATTTTTGATGTCCATTGCCTATTTGGATCCAGGTAATTTAGAAAGTGATATTCAAGCAGGTGCATCAGGTGGATATCAACTATTATGGGTACTATTTTGGTCGACTGTAATTGGACTTTGGTTACAGTTGTTGGCTAGTAAATTGGGTGTTGTTACTGGTAAACATTTAGCTGAACACGCTAGAGATTACTATCCAAAAGCACCTAGAATTGCATTGTGGTTGATGACAGAGTTGGCTATTATAGGTAGTGATATTCAAGAGGTTATAGGTACATCTATAGCTATTAATATATTGTCCTCTGGACGTATACCTATATGGGCAGGTGTACTAATTACAGCTGCTGATACATTTACCTTCCTGTTCTTGGAGAACTATGGTATTCGTAAATTAGAGGCATTCTTTTGTTCACTGATTGGTATTATGGCCATTAGTTTTGGTGTTCAATATGTAATATCAGCACCTAATCAAGTGGATATTATCAAGGGTATTGTGATACCTTATGTATCGAAATCTAATATCTCACAGGCTGTAGGAATTCTAGGTGCTGTTATTATGCCACATAATATCTATTTGCATTCTGCTTTGGTACAATCTAGAAAGATTAACAGACAGTCTGAACATGAGGTTAAAATAGCCAACAAATACAATGGTATTGAAAGTGGTATCGCATTGTTTATATCATTTATCATTAACCTTCTAGTTGTTGCTGTATTTGCTAAAGGTTTCTATGGAGTACCAGGTCTTGAAGACATTGGTCTCTCCACTGCCGCAACCTATCTCAAAGAGAGATATGGAACCGTTGCAAAATACATTTGGGCCATTGGTCTTCTAGCTGCTGGACAATGTTCCACCATGACAGGTACCTATTCCGGTCAATTTGTAATGCAAGGTTTCCTAGACTTAAAAATCGCACCTTGGAAACGTCTTTTAATCACACGTCTTACAGCTATAGTTCCAGCCATTCTAGTAGCAATCATTGCTGTAAACAGTCTAGACTCACTAGACGAATGGCTTAATGTTCTTCAAAGTGTTCAACTACCATTTGCAATCTTACCAGTACTCTTCTTTACAAGTTCAGAAAAAATCATGGGTAAATTCAAAAATCACTGGGCTAATAACATTTTTGTATATTTCCTCAGTCTTGTCATTATTGCCATTAATGTCTATTTAATTATTCTATTTGCAACATCAGTTGCATCAACCCAAGTCACTGCTATTGTATTGTCCATTGGTTTCTTTTTATACTTTACCTTTATTGCTTACATTGCTATTGGCAATCAAAGATTTTTCAACATTTTACGTAAACTCAGATTAATTAAATCTGATTCTTCTTCAAATGATTATTCATCATCCTCTTCCATTAACAATAATTATCAATTAATTAACTAACTTATTTCACAATCTTATTTTCTCCTCCAACTCCCCTTCTAATAATGTTAGTAATCACAATATAACCCTCAAATCAATACTTTTTTTTCTCTAACTAATTTGTGATATAACTATATATATAGTTTCATTAGAATTACAGTTTTGTAAACATAAAGGACGATATTAAAACCTCCTCAAACTAATAGAAACTATTTTTTTTTTATGATAATACAAAAATTAATCAGTTAATTTAAAAAAAAAAAAAAACAAAACAACCAATTAAATTCAAATATCAATATATTACCTTTCGAAATAAACAATAAAAACCAAATAAAGTACATTGATGTCGAATTATTTCGATCCGAAAACATTTTACCGCAATTACCACCTACATTTTTTCATAAAAAAATATTTTGTAATTTAATTTTAAATTAAATTTTTTTTTAGTTAAAACATTTTTTATAGATTTAAATATTCAATGAAATAATGGTCACTATAAAGATATTAGATATAGAATTTCATGATTATATTAATGATTGGTAAATATTGAAAATATCTATAATTTTGATAAAATTTTCAAAACATGCTAATTTTTAATTTATTAGTATACCATTCTTTGCATTATTTGTATTATTAGAAGTAATTATTGGTACTTTTGTACTAAAGAAAAAGAAATATTATGATTTACCAGATACCTTATCAAGGTATGTTTATATATAAAGTAAAATAGTTTTAGATACTCTTAGATATTTATAAAAATCTTAATAATATAGTGTAGGAACTGGTTTAAGTACGATTGTGTGGAGGAGAATTGTAACTCTACCCATTTTAGCTAGTATAGAATTTATAGTTGCAATTTATGTCAATCAACACTATGCACTCATTAAAGTTAGTGAAGATTCTAAACTTGCTTGGATCATTTGCTTTATATGTATAGATTTTGCATATTATCTATTCCATAGATCCTCACATGAAATTAACTTTATATGGGCAACTCATGTTACTCACCACAGTAGTGAAAAATATGTATGTACATATTCTAATAATAGATTTTCATTGAAATTCCCTAATATACTAAAACTTTTTTGTATTATTTTTTGTTATTAGAATTTATCAACAGCACTTAGACAAAGTGTTTGGCAAATTTATACAAGTTGGATATTCTTTGTTCCTATTGGATTATTTATTCCACCAAAAATATATTTTTTCCATAAACAATTTAATACAATTTACCAATTTTGGATTCATACTCAATTGATACCAAAATTAGGACCAATTGAATGGATATTTAATACACCATCACATCATAGAGTTCACCATGGAAGAAATCCAAAGTATCTCGACAAGAACTATGCTGGAACATTGATAATATGGGATAGATTGTTTGGTACTTTTAAAGAAGAGGAAGATAACGATCCAGTTTACTATGGTCTTGTACATCCATTGAAATCCAATGACCCCACATGGTCACAATTTCATCATTGGGTAGAAATGTATGAACATTCTAAAGAATACTCATCTTATAGAGAAAAACTAATGGTGTTTTTAATGGGTCCTGGTTGGAAGAAAGGTGAAAAATCTAGATTTGGTGATTATTCAAAGTTACCTATACCTTCTTCTAAAGATGATGCAGAACGTGATTCAAAGTCACTGGGATTAGTTATGAATATGTACCTGTTTTCTCACTATTTATTCACTTCAATTGTGGCATTAACAATGTTGGCAGCCTATGAAGAAGTACTAGGAAGTGTAACAGTTACAATTACATTTATCTATCTCTATCTAAGTTTAATCTCATTCGGTTCCATGTTTGATAGAAAATATTATAGTCATCTATTGGAATCCTCTAGAATACTAATGTTCCTAGGCTATACATGGTCACTAGAGTACCCATATATGTATATAGTTAGAATTCTATATTTTCTATCCCTTTTGTACATAATCAATGACAGATATCTAAATCTAATCAAATCAACTAACATTCAAAAAAAGAATATTAAAACCCAATAATAATAATGATAATATCATAATATATAAATATAAAGGGATTTAATTTGATTCTAATATTAACTTTTTCTTTTCTTTTTCAGGCTCCTCATCTTTTTCTTTACTATTTAATTGTAATTTCTCCAATTCTAATAGTAAATTATCTTCTTCTTCTTTTGATAAAATTTCAACTGGAATCTTAAATTCTGGTTCACTTGTAGTAGTAGTAGTAGTAGTTGTTGTTTGTATTTCATTTTTAATAGGTGTAGTAGCTGTTGTTTCTGTTGGCTGTTGTTGTTTTTGAACCTGTTCCTCTAATAATTTTAATTCTTCTTCAAGTTCTTGTTCTTCCTCTAATGTAAAATTATTCATTGAAGTTGAGGCATTACCTTGCTTAAGTGCATCATCAATTTCTTTTTGATCAGTTAGAGTATCTTGAAGATCTTCAAATACTTTATCAACTTCTTCTATTGGAAGTTTTTCATTAACCTTCTTTAGTGCAGTAGCGCCACTACGCATAGCTTCTACAATCTGTTGATTAGATTGTGCACTCTCAATAGACAATAAAATATTATGGATATTAGTTGACGATTCAATTCTTTTTTCTAAAATATCATCAAATTGTTTCTTCTTTCTCAACTGAACCAGTGCATGAGACTTCTGTTTCTGTCTAATAGATTTCTTAATCTCTACGTTAAGAACCTCAATATCTTCTCTAAGTTTTTCTTCTTGAATTTTAAGACTATCTAGTGTTGTCAATAAATGAAGTATACCTATATCCGATTCCTCGGATTTCAATTGTTCACTTTCACCTTGAAATCTAAATTTCAAACCTTTTCTCTCACCCGTATTACTTAATATCAAAACTGCAAAACCTTGTTTAACCAAAACCTGTACCAACAAATCCAGTTCCTCTTTAGACAATAACCAATCCTGTATCAGTTTCTCTAATTTACCCATTGGAACTATGCAATCAGTTGTAGTATGAATCTTCTCAGATTGTATTTGATATACCTCCTCAGCTTTCTCTTTCAAAATCTCTGCAATTACTAATTTCTGATTAGGGACACTACCAACATTATTCTGTAGTATTCCTGTATAACTCTTTAAAGGTGACATAACTAACTTATCAAATATCCATTTTGTCCAACCAATCTCCTTAAAAAAGTTATCAAGAGTAGTTATATTTGATGACTTGTGTAATTCATTCTAAAACAAATAGTGTTAGTTACCCTTCCTATAATCCAATCTACATACATTCAAACATACCAAAACTACAGGTAAAAAATTTGGAGATGTATTATTTATTGTGAATACTTCTTGTAATAATTTTGGTGTGAATATTAATACATTAAATTTTCTAGCTACATCTAGAATTGCTGAATCCCAAAATGACAATATATTATCATATCTCTCTTTATTAACATTCTTTTCAGGTAATCTACTGAATAGAATATTTTTTCTCTCAAGTAATGTCGAACTTGAATTGGTATAGTTTTTTATATTTTGAGTTTTACTGTTGTTCATAAAATAAATAAAATTAATTTTTTTTAAATTTAAAAAAATTATTTTTATTAGTTAAAATGATATTACCATGAAATATGAAACAAAAGAGTATTTATTTGGTATTATAATTAATCTAAATTGAACTATTCATTTTCATATTATTTATATGAATTTGAAATTATTTATATGTATTTTGTCATTTTTATCAATAATTCAACTTTTCCTAATATAAAAAAAGCCAGTGAAACAATTAGAACTCTACAATAATCTTTTAGGATCAGTAAAAAAGAAAAATCAATGATAATAAATAATTCTTTTGGTTTATAAATTAGAGGTTCCATGAGAAATGTTGATAATAACTTTATTTATTTATAAAAAATGTATTCTTTAGTTTTGTGTTTGTCAATTCTAACACCTTGAGAAATTAGATATCGAATTGAATTATCACTGAGAAAATCAGGATCTTCAGAAATTTTGATAATTTTGATTTTACTGAAATATTGTTGAATAATTTCTGGTGAAACTGCTTGGCTGTCATCTTGAAATTTTGGTGTTATTTTGGGATACACTTCACTATAGTCTAAGTCATAATACTTTTTAAATTTGATAACTTCAAGAGTTTCAATGTTTGAGAGGTATTGAAATGAATTGTGAGGGAATTTATAATTAGAGATTGTCAAATGTTTGACATGTTGAAGTTGTTTGTATCCTTCACTTGTGATCAATGGACAGTTGATAATTGATACTGCTTTGGCATTCCAAAGATATTTCATTGCATTATCATCAATTTTCGAACAAGTTCTCAATTCAATTCTTTCAATTCCATCAAGAAATGATATTCCTTTGGAGGTGATATTGTGGTTTATGAATATCTTAATTGATCTTGTTCCAACGAGATATCGAAGAGTTTCATCATCAATATTTGAGTCATAAATTGTGAGATGTTCGAGTGGTCCAATATTTGGATTTCTGTTTGAGAAAATATTGGTGATGAATTTTGATGTTAACAGGCACACAGATAGACGTCTATCTGGGTTTATATCAAATACTTGAAGATTAGAAAAATCTGAAAAGAAATCTTCTTCTAATACAATTTCATTGATATAAAAATGAGTGATGAATCGTTTTCCTTCTGGTGTAAGTCCTGTTTCGTTGAATGAGCGCGCAATTACTCTGAAATATTGTAAATTGGATAATGAATCATATTCTAGACACACACCATATTTATCCAAACTTAATGATTTAAGTTTTCCACCTCTTAATAATCTTTCAATTTTTCCAGATAGGAAAGAACCGCATCTTTTAAGTTTAAGTTCTTCCAATTGTGTGAATTCTGAAATTGATTTGCGAATAACCCTATCATAGTACATATATTTTAACCAAAGTACTTTGAGAGTATCTTTAAAATGAATGAGTCCTTCATCTGTGATATTCCGTCCCCCACAAGTTAGTTTAAGAATTTCAATTCCACATTCAGAACCTTCAGCTAAATGCTTTAACATTTCATCATCTAGATTAAACCCCATATCTTCATTAAACTTTTCTATCCGTTTTAAATTGATCTCTTTTAGATTTGAGAATATTTTGGTTCTGATGAATTTATCAATACGTTCAGATTCAATGTACTGGTATTCAAAGTAATCTATGAGAGTTCTTCTATTGGTGATTGAAGTGATTTTGTGAGTTTCAATGTTGAAACCATCATCTGATGCCACATATGACCATTGAGGTGGGTTGTTGAATTGCATCAATTTATGCATCATTGGTCTTGCGTTATAGATTATACCTTTTGAAAACATTTTATTATCAATGATTAATGAATTTTTGATGATACCTGATAAATGATTTATTGTGATACCATATTCAATTTGTGATCTGTGAATCTCGAGAATATCAACACTTTCAATCCAAAAAAATGTTCGATCTGTTGGTTGGTAAAGTGTCAATTTATGAAATCTATTGATATATTTGAGAATTGGTCTCAATAATTTTGATTCAGGATGACTGAAATCAAGAGTGAAATCAAGAATATCCAATGATCTTGTGATTAATTGTTTGTTGTTTGTTGATGTCAACATTAATCTGAATAGATCTTGAATAGAATTGATATTCCTCAAAATTTCATTTCTTATTATTTTGTTGTTGAATAATTCTTGAAATTTTACATCATTATTCATTGTATTTCTATTGTATCATAAAATATCGTTAGGTTTTAAAAAAAAAATTATGAAGTTGGTTTGGATTGCATAATCTTCATAATGACAAAAATCTCAAATTTCATCCTCTTTTCCTAAAGGTACCGTCTTCAATGAATATTAGATGCTCTAAAACTTGTAGAAAAATATGGTACACATTATTATAAAAATGCATTTCTAGGTAAATTGACCCAATTCACTATTATATTCCACATCCACAAGTTAATCGAAGTCTCAAAATGAAATGGAGGATAATGCTGAAGTATCATTTTCAGCATCAGCTAGTGAAGGGTTTGGGTAAAAGAGATTATTTAAATACTCTACCATTTAGGTCAAATTTAATTTTAAATAATATGCTTGATAATAGAAAAAATGTGACTGAAAAAATACTTTGATGGTATAGGAAATCACATTTAAATGTATACATTTGTTATTTTTATTCGCTCACTTTATTTATAAGTTATTAAGAAATTCTTTTTCATTCCGAAAAAAATTGCTCTGGAAATGAAAATTGTGTTCAAATTTTTTTATTGAAGAATTTTCATTGAAAAAACAATAAGTTTTATGATACCTCAAATTTTTACGTATTTGACTCAATTTGATTCTTTGATTTTTCTTGACGTTAATTTTGCAACTTTAATAAAAAAAAAAAAATTTTTACATTTTCATTTTTTGATCACAACACATATTTAATTAATATAACATTTTTGTATATATTTCTTTTTTTAAACCTTTTGTATAAATTGTAAGTTGGCTGCTCCCCAATACAATAACAAATATTCAATTTTTTATAAATAACACGCTGCATAACAAAAAAAAAAAAACACCCACACCACTCGATCTTTTTTTCTTATTTGTTTGTGTACACATAAAAAGTTGTTTTAGTTTTTCATTATTATTTTTAACATATCACTTTTCAACCTCTTAGAGAAAAACATATAATATTTATAAATATTATTATATTTTTAAATAGAATTAATTACTTGACACTACTTAACTTTTATAATTATTAATATATTATGAGTTGAAACTTGTTCAACTTTCACACATCAACACCAATTCTTCATTTTTTTTTAGTTTGTTCTTTCAACTATTCCTATCTATTCCTTTAAAAAGTTTGTGTGCCGTCAGTATATTTCAGTTGGTGCCAACTGTTTTTAAAAAAAAAAAAGTTTTAAATTAAATTTTTATTTTGACATACCAAATTAATATTATTAAAACTCAAAAGCTCAAATTATATTAATATTTTTCAATTTAAATTTTTAGATCTCAAGACTTTTTAGTTTTTTAAATTTTCAATCCATTTTTCGTAACTCCACTTTTCAAAGATAAACCTTTTTATTTGTTTATAATTTGTTCAATTCTAGAATTTGTATATTATCAACTCTCTTTTTAATTTTCAGTAACCCAACAACATATATAATAATATAATAATTTTTGCTAAATCCTTTTTTTTGCAAAATACCAATATAATAATAATAATACCAAAACTACCAAATCAATATATAAATAACACATACATAATCATACATATAATATAATATAATATAAAAATGGAAGGAGATTCAACTCAAAAACCAAATTCACCAATCCCATGCGCTAATCAATGTGGTTTCTTTGGAAACCCTTTGACAGACCATATGTGTTCGAAATGCTACAGAGATTTACATCCTAAACAAGAAGAAAAAAAACTTGAAGAAAAAGTTAATACTAAAGTAACCACTGCAGATGCAGTTCTGACAGAGACTCCAGTCGAAAGCCAACCAACTAAAAAAGTGCAGACTGATATCACTAAATGTTTTAATTGTTCTAAAAAAGTTGGTCTTTTAGGTTTCAAATGTCGTTGTGATTATGTATTTTGCTCAACTCACAGATATTCTGATAAACACGATTGCTCCTTTGACTACAAAACTGCTGGTAAAGCTCAATTGGCTAAAGCTAACCCTGTAGTCCAAGGTTCTAAAATTAATAAGATTTAATTCATTGAATAATAACTATTTTACATAAATAACTCAAGGATTATAGAATATAACAGAAAACCAAACCAACTAGAAAAAAAAAGATTACTAGTAAAACTATTAGTAAACCCGCACACACACACCCAAACAGAACAGCAACAAAAAAACATATTCTACAATCTGACAGAACCTTTACTCAATAAATATATAACGTACCGAACAAATCTAAAACAAAAACAAAAACATGTTTTTCTTCTCAAACTTTCCATTTTTGAAATTTTTGCAAAAGTAGTATAATTGCAAATTAATTGGGAAGTTGATCTATAGAACAATGTTCAAAATTTATTTTTAAACTTTTTAGTGTTAAAAAAAAAAAATAATAAACCCTTTTGTTAGTATCACCCACTCTCCATACATATAAAATAAAAATTAAATGTATTTTTATCTCCTTCTTTTTATCTTTCAAATTAATTAGTGAGATTCTTATATAATGATAAAAAAGATTACAAATTATTTTGGAAATACCAACAATAATAAGAAAACTTCTAGTAATAGAGACAAACCAGATTCTATCAATTCAATATTGAATCAGAATAAAAAAAAGAAATGTAAAATATGTTATATAAAGTATCCATCAAGTTCATTTATTAAAATGTCCAATGACATTTACAGTTCATGTACACATCAGATGTGTAGAGGATGTGCAACTAAAACCTTTGAGATGGATCTCAATAGGAATAAACTAGATATTCAATGTATATGGTGTAATATTGAGATTAGTGAACATATCATCAGATCTGTAATAGGTAAAAATTATAAATTAAAATTTACACAAAAAACTTATTGGGAATGTCCTAGTTGTTGCCACAACATTTCCAATACACTAAATGGACAACTAATGAACCAAATTTCAAAAATATCTACATCTACTTCTTCCAATGATTCAATTCAAAATCATTTTGAAGTTGAATGTAAGAATTGTAAATATTTACTATGTACATCTTGTAATGAATCACATCCAAATTTAACATGTCAAGAGTACCTTAAAGATGATGAAAACAAACTACAATGTTTAAATTGGAAATTATCAAATACTAAAAGATGCCCAAAATGTGTAGTTTTTATAGGTTAGTATACCATCTTCTATTTAGCCCACCAAAACAATTAAAAACTAATTTTATTTTAAAAATCTAGAGAAAAGAGGAGGTTGTAATTATATGAGTTGTTGGAACTGTTCATTTTGTTTCTGTTTCGATTGTATGAAGCCTTATACAAGTTTACATCAATGTGACCATGAATTATCGTTTAAAGTTCTATTTACAATTTTTGCTTTAGTAGGATCACTATATATTGTATATTTTATAAATTTAATAAAATAGTAGTATTTACTTTTTAATATATCAATATTGAAGTTCTCTTGTGAAGTGACATTAATTTATTTACAAATTTGAATTTAATTTACATGTTTTTCTTTTTCTTTTCTTTATATCTATATAAAGATTAATTATAAATAGGTGGTGGTGGGTATATGTATTTGAATTTAATCCTATATTGATATTGGTTGAGATTCTTGTTGTTGTGATTCTTGTGGTTTTTGTTCTTGTTGTTGCTGTTGTTGTTGTACTAAAATTGGATTTATATCATGAGTATTAAGAACTTCACCACCACAACAAATATAATAACCACCATCAATAAAGTCATTTAAATCTTTAACTTGTTTCCCATCTACAGAATAGACTTTTCTAACTGACCCAGTCACTAATTTAACTTGTTTTGAAAGTTGTTCTTTCAGTTGATCGTAGGTCTTAAATTTAGTTGAATGAATAGTAACACGCTCTCCACCGTGGAATTTGTCACCGTTTCTAAAGGCATTGATAACCTTTGCCTTCTCAGTTTGAGTTGAGAATTTATCTGGTTTCTGACCAGATTGGTAGACTGAACATACAGGTTTCTTTAAACCTGCACTTGGAGGACTAGTCACAGATGGACTACTTCCAGCGGATGTTGAACTAGATCTAGGTTTCAAAGGTGTAGTTGTATTTGAACTATGTTCAAGTTTAACTGGTGTGGTATGGGTAGATGTTGACATAGATCTAGGTTTTAAAGGTGTAGTTGTAGTTGTGGTGGTTGTAGTTGGTGTATCTGAAGATGAACTATCTTCAGTAGTACTAGTTGAAGTTGATGTAGATGCTTGTTCTTGTTTACCAAAGATTCCAATCAGACCTCTTGGAATGATATCTTCATTCAATTTCTCAGCACCACAACATATATAATTATGTCCATCTTCAAAGTCTTCTAAACCCTTAACCAATTTTTTATCCATTGTATAAACTTTATTTACATTTCCAGTATATAATTCAACTTTGGTATTAAATTCTGTCTTTAACTTTAAATTTTATAATAATAAAAATGGTTGGTATTTCATATATTTTCTGCAAATATAACAATGCAAAAACTAAAAATATCTCCTAATCTAGATAAATTATTTTTTCGAACTAATTATACATACTTGATCATAGGTTTTAAATTTTGTTGGGTGAATGACAATCTTTACACCTTCAGCCATATGTTTATCACCGTTTCTCCAACAAGTGATATTCTTTCCTTTCTCTGTTTGAACTCCAAATTTTTGCATTGCTCTAGCTGGTGATGTCATTTTTGATTTTTAATTTCGTATTTTTATCAATTATAAGTTAATATTTAAATAAAGAGATTGGGTTACGAATATTTATAAAAATTAGCAATTAGTAAGCAATTTGTTGTTAATGAGTAATATTTTTTAATTCGAAAAAAAGAAAAACCACACTTTTAACACATTGGGGTGGTTCATTTCAAATTTAAAATATTTAAAATATATAGTACCTACATTATAATAAGCTTTAATTGTAAATTTAATATAAAAATAATGAAAACGACTATATATTTTAAAAATTTAAAAAAAAAACTTAGTTTTTTCATTGAAATGCAACCAATCAAATTTGTTCTTTGAATATCAATTTTTTTTACAGATGGGTTTTGAACTGAAAAATGAATCGATTTATCTAATACCTATCTCTAGTATCTTTACAATTCAATAACAATTATTGTAATTGAATTTACATTAAGATAACTCCATTTTTTAGAAATCAATAGGTTAACCTTAATTTTCACAATACTATCTATTCTTTACATTTTAAATTAAAACTCTGTATCTTCAATATATTCACCTTTGATACCGCAGAGTATTTGAAAAAATTTACTTAGATTAATTTATCAATATTATCAAAATTCATTTACCAAAGTGCATTGATAAAAATGATTTGATTCATTCTTCTCATTAGATATTAATATTAATATTTTAATTTTTTTTTTTTTTTTTTTTTGAAATAATATCCACCACATACATCCATTGTAACTTTATATATTTATATTTAATAAATAATGACAACACCAGTAGTTAAACCAAACGTTGTATTTGTACTTGGTGGACCAGGTTCAGGTAAAGGCACACAATCAGCTAATATTGTTAGAGATTTTGGATATGTACATTTGTCAGCAGGTGATTTGTTACGTGCTGAAATGAACTCTGGTTCCAAAGATGGTGCAATGATTTCACAAATGATAAAGAATGGTGAAATTGTACCATCATCAGTTACTGTAAATTTACTAAAAAATGCCATATTCTCATCTAAAAGTCTAAACTTTTTAGTTGATGGTTTCCCACGTAATCAAGAGAATAATAATTCATGGCTAACACAAATGAGTACTTTAGTTAACACTAGATTTGTATTATTCTTTGATGTAAGTTGATCAATATTGACTGTGAATGCTCAATAGTATCATTAACACATTATAACATGTCATTAGTGTCCTGAAGAGGTTATGACAAATAGACTTTTGAAAAGAGGAGAATCAAGTGGTAGATCAGATGACAATATTGAATCAATTAAGAAAAGATTTAATACATTTAAAGTTCAAACAATGGAAGTTATAGATTTATACAAAAAAGATGATAAAGTTAGAATTATTAACAGTGATAGAGATGAATCCTCTGTATACAATGATGTCAAATCTTTATTCCAATCTCTAAATTTTTAAAAAATAGTAATTTATGAAACCAACCTCTATTCTAGTCTCATAAATTACAATTTGTCAGCAACAAAAATAAAAAAGATCTATTGTGGATATCCAATAATCCTTTCCTCTTCTATCCTTTTTATTTTAAGTTAAATTAAAATTCAATGAAAAACCTAGAACTACTTCAATGCATTTAATTTAAAAAAAAAGTTTGTTTATTCTTTAATTATTATTTACAAAAATAAAGTATATAGAATATGAATTTAATCATCTATATAATGAACATCATTTGGTGAGAATATTTCATCATCTTCATCAATAGCAGATACGGTAATACTTTTTGTTGAATTTATACTATTACCAATAGCATTATTACTATTACTAAAACTATTATTATTATTATTGTTATTATTACAATTATTATTGTTACTACTACTACTATTACTACTATTAATATTTAATGAATTATTTGAATAACTTAAGAGTTGATCTGTTGGCATATTGGCCTCTAGGAAATCCAAAATAAAACTAAAAGATGGTCTAGATTCAGGATCAGATTTCCAACACATTTGAACTAGATTCAATAAAGGATCCCATGATTGACATTTTAGAGGTAATAATGGGGGTCTGTAATTCTCATAGGCAGCCATATGTGCCATTTTAAGTGGTTGAAGGTTTTGGTTAGGTTGTTCACCAGTGAGTATACACCAGAGTAGTATACCAAAGCTGTAGACATCGGCTTTAGGTGTGTATAATTCACCAATAAAGACTTCAGGTGCTTGGAATGGTAGATATCCTACAGATGCTGTCATTTCAAATCCTTGTTCTCTAGAGAGACCAAAATCTGCAACTTTTGCAACTGAGAAACTTTCATCTAGAAGAATGTTCTTTGTGGACAAGTCACGATGGAGTATTGGATTTGGTTTCCAATCGTGGAGATAATACATTCCTTTTGCGATATCTAAACTGAATTTCCATGCTAAAATTGGTTTGTTCACAAAAATGTGATATCTATCTGCAATCATTCTATCTAGACTTCCACCACCCATATATTCAGTAACTATACAATTCTGATTGGATTCTGAACACACTCCTAAAAACTGCAAAACATTAGGGTGACGAAGGAGACTTAATATTGCAACTTCTTT
This sequence comes from Tieghemostelium lacteum, assembly GCA_001606155.1. Lineage (NCBI taxonomy): Eukaryota > Evosea > Eumycetozoa > Dictyosteliales > Raperosteliaceae > Tieghemostelium > Tieghemostelium lacteum. The sequence continues at coordinate 46,640 of LODT01000033.1, forward strand.
CAAAAATACATTTTCCTCAGTGTTATCAGTGTTTCTAAAACTGTTTCGGTGGAGTATTTTTACAGCTACCATAGCACCTTTCCAAATTGCTTTTCTAACTTCTCCAAAGTAACCTTCACCTATGATATTACCAAATTTGAATTCGTTGTATCTTATGTAGAATGCGGATAGTTGAAGTGCTGTTGTTGCACCTTCACCACTTGTCATTATACTCTCTCTACCAAAGAGACTAGTGTATTCTTGGAAGTTGTTGAGTAGGGGGAGGAACTCTGATCTTGCTCTCAAGAGATCACTGTCACTTCCACAAGTTCTAAACAATAGTGCACCATAAGAGAAGGAATAGATACCTGTTGCCAAACCTAGAAAACAGAAACCCATACCAACTTTAAAGATGATTAACATGTATGCAATAGCATAGAGAAGTGTTGTTACAATTTGAAATAGTAACCATATTCTAGCTGTAGGTCGTAACAGACTCTTTCGTAGTGTCATTACAAGTACTATAATATAGACAATAAGAGCAGCCATGCTTATACTTAACATGGTATAAGGATCTTGAAATGTGAAATATTCACATGCCCTACCTTCACATAGATACTCTTTTTGATTATCAAAAAATGCTGCAAGACTTGTAGTAGTGATTATAAGATATAGTAGAGTACTACTATAGAATGACCTTCTAGCTGAGAATTTATCATCTTCTTTACCATAGAGGAATATCAGTACCCAATTATCTGTTATAACATGTCCACATCCAACTATAATGACAGCAGTCGGATAGACCATAGAAGTTGCCGGTAGAAACAGTACCAATAACCCTTCAAAAGCCAACCATATACTGACAAATAGTATATATTTAAAATAGGTAGTATTTATAATCTTTGGATGATTTATAGTTATTCCCATGTGATCTTCTTTCTCCCAATATCCATCATTTACATCTATATTTATATATTTATTATTATTATTGGTAGTAGATTTACTATTACTACTGCCACTATGTGATTTCTTATTACTTTTTCCTAAATGTGTTAATTCATGAACTGGTGATTCATTTCCTTTCTGTAAATGTGAATAACTTCTCTGTAATCTAAATAGAAGGTATAATGCACTGACTATATATCCCAGTGCCATTGTATCTGTAAGTGCATTAAATACCACTGATCCAGCTTCTCCATTACCAATGATATTAAACGATCTTGTAAATATCGTCTGACAAAATGTACAATCTGATCCTTCTTCTGAACAATTTATATGCGTAAATTCATAAGTTGGATCTCCCATCACCATAGAATTATTCAAAGATGATGACATCTTTTAATATTTATATCTGTCTTTGTTTTACTGTATCTCTCTCTCTATATTCTATTTTCTCTCTAAAAACTTTTTTTTTCTGAATAATATAATTTGTTTATAGGTTTAAAAGTTATGTTAATATTAAAATTGGTTTAAGGTATTGAAAACTATAGTATGACTTTGAATTGTAAACAAACTTTTTTTTTTGAATTGGTAAAAAACTATTAATCCTGGTGGTGTGATCACACGTCAATTAGGAAATTGATCATAAAAATAATTAGGTAAAAAAAAAAAATAAAAAAATTTATTTAACAATCAAATGATGAACTACTACTTCTCTCTGTCTCTTTATGAATAAACAACAAATAATAAACAAACAAAAGTACTACTACAACCAAAAAAAAAAACTTCAAATATTAGGTAATTTTTTTTATGAAATCAGTTAACACTCTCTAACTTTTTATTTTTTTTTTTTATTTTTTAAAAATATTAAATATCTCATTTTTACTGAAATCTTTTTGTTAGGTTTGATGTTGTTTTGATTGGATTAGTTATATTTTCATATGAAAAAACAAATTTCAAATAATTTAAAGAATGAAATAATTTTTTTATTGAATAACAAAAAAAGAGTTGAAATTACTAAATCAAGTAATCTAGGTAAAGATTGGGAGGATATCGAAAAAAATAGATTGTATTTCTTTTATCTTCTATCATGTGTACCACCACTGAGTTTTCCAGCAAAAAGATGTTTTGGCATTAAGTCATAAATATGTCTATCACCTTCACCCTTCTTACCATGCTTATTTCTCTTTCTTAGATGTGTTTTTTGTATACGTTCAGCAGCAAGTTTTTGAGCTAAATCACGGTAACCTTCACCTGGAGTTGGTGGTAAAGTACGTGAAGGAGAACGTGATTGAGAACGATTGACTGAAATACCACGTTCTTGAGATACAGATGCATCTCTCTCTGTTGAACGATCTCTCTTTCTACCTTGACGTGATTTTGAACGTGCTCTAACCTCTGATTTAATATCCTCCAATTCCTCTTCTTCCACACCCATTCTTCTAAGATTTCTATCCATTTCCTTAGAATCAATACCTCTAGTGTTTCTAGTGAGTTGTGGTTTGGAACTACCTTTAATCTGATGATCAACTCTAAGTTCATGTTTCTTTTGACGAATTTCATCGAGATATGCAATATTCTCTTCATCTAGATCAGATTCAGAGTCATTATCTGGATCGATACCATCAGCTTTAAGTTCCTCTATAAAGGCCTCCTCTTCCATCTCCAATTGTTCGAGTTTTGCTAAAATTTCAGGATCGATATAGTCACTGATATTCTTACCGTCCATAATCTCTGGAATGATATCGAATTTCCATTCATCGTTTTTGAGTAGATATTTACTTTTCCAAGCACGTAGATCGAATTCAGGTAGAATACCTTCACTTAGTAATCTATTATCCTCTTCCTCTTCTAGTAACTCCAATTGAGCTCTAGTTAATTGTACTTTAGATTTACTGTCATCTTCATTGTCATCTAGTAAATCTTCACCATCATCCATACGAGAGTTAACATATTGTTTCTGTCTCTCTGCCAATACACTCTGTGGAATAATAGGTGGACGTGATTTCTTGTCTCTTGGTGTTGGAAGTGCCAAATGTAGTCTATGAATTTCATTTTCAACTTTTGCAGATTTTAGTTTCTTTTCAACTCTATCTTCAAATAGTACAGAACAGGCTGCATCTTTAACCTTAGATACACCTTCTTCAGTCAATGTTGACATTGGTACAACTTGAGTGCCACCAATACCACCTCTAGCTGGATCATTCAATGATTGAATTAATTTCCAATCATCTTCTGGTACATCTTCTGGTTTTCTAACATCAATCTTATTTAAAACAATTAATAATGGTTTATTAATAAATAATGTTTTGATACTAAAAAATAAATCAACCTAAATTTAGTAATTTTAAAATATTGTGGTTAGTGTGTGTTGTTTTTTTTTTTAAAATTAATGCAAATATATATTTACTTGTTGTTTAATTGTATAACCACATCTTTCAGAGATATCTATAATAAATAAGACACAGGCATGTAAATGTGCAAGTGCAGTGATAGATTGCATTTCAATAGTATTTCTTTCATCAAGTGGATGATCGAGAATACCTGGAGAATCAATAACTTGCCATACGTTATATTTAAAATCAGTGTGACCTACAAATAGTGATTTTGTAGTGAAGGCATATGGTTGTACATCTACATTGGCACGAGTCAATTTGTTCATAAATGAAGATTTACCAACATTTGGATACCCTGTCAATAAGAGTGTACGTGTATTTGGATCTATAGATGGAAGACGTGCTAAATGTTGTCTGACATGTTCAAGATACTGTAATGATGGTCCTTGTTTAAGCATCAATGTACACATTCTACCAAGTGCTGCTCTCTTTAATTGTTTACAACGATACAATGAGTCACCATACTTCAACAGTCTCAAATAGTCTTTTGCCAAATTATCAATTAAATTTCTAGCTGTATTCAATTGACCTAAAGCTAATTTATAATGATCTTTATCATATAATACATTAATTAAATCTGCATAAAATGGATGAATATCCTGTTTGTTTTATAAAAAATCAAAAATTTAATTAGTAAAACCCTATATTTATATTCTAGATGATTTAAATTATAAAAACATACATCTAATAATGGAAAATCATTTATAATTTGAGTTAATTTATCGTGATAGTTTTGTTGAGTGTATTTTACTTTTCTCATGTAGAAAGAACGAATTCTACCGATAGCATATTGTTTATGAATTTCTGTTGGAGTTTTTCTTTGAGTTTTTGATAAAATGATATCAATAAAATCTTTTGATGTTGGAACAACTTGAATCTTTTTAAAATTATATAAAACCATTTTATCGTGTTATTATTATTATTTTACTTTTGTTGTGTTGTTACTTTTGTGATTATAGTTGGTGTTGGGGATTAATCAATTTCAATGAGTTTAACTTGAAATTGTTGATACTTTTGTTGTGATTTTTTGTGACTTTTTGTTATAGATAGATAAACAGTAAATATCAAAGGTGATTATTACTACTTTACGATCTTTTAGAAAAAAAGTTTAATCAAAATATAGTGAAAAAAAAAAAAAATTTTCAAAAAAACGAACGAGCGAATTTGAGAAAATATTTAAAAAAAAAAAAATATCAATTTATTTACAACCAAAATTACGATTTTAAAGCTTTATTTCCTTTATTATTACCTTAAGAAAATGGATTTCAAGTACTTTTAAAAGAATATACATTGAAATTCTTATGATTGCCAATATCATAGTTAAACATTAGAAGTCTTGAGATGGCAATAGAAAATATCAATTTGTTATGATCCACGCACAAGTAAACAAAATATCATAATCTTTTTCCTTTCTAATCATGCATAAGTGATTTTGTATTTTTAACACTATCTTCAAAATCATCAACCCTTTTTTGGAAGTTGTCCAAGATTTATATTAAATTTTTATTTTTTTTTGAATTTATATTTATAAATTCTACCCTTTGGTTGTTATTATCTGTCATCAATTATTTGTTTGCTTACTCATACACAATCAAAATGAATCAACTAGAATTACCTCTATCTTTTATTCTATCAATTGTTTTCTTTATTTTTATCATTTCTGCGATCTATTGTTTTAGAAACAATAATTATAATAAGAATAATAGTAACAAAATAGAAAAATTAAATTTAACCATTTTAGAAAGAGAAAATGAAAGAGATGAAATGATAAAGTTATACAAGAAGTTACAGAAGGAACATGAAGAACATTTACTAGATTTTTTGTACATGTTCACAAACAACCAGAGAGAATTGATTCTTAAGGATTCAATTATTGAAAAGATGAATTCTCAATTATTGGTTGATGAAAAGGAATTGGAGATGGCTGAGACTAAAGCTACTGCTGATGCCACTGAAATTGCCAGTCTTAAATTAATGGTCAATGGTATGGAATTGGACATTAGGTCTGCCAATGGTGTAATTAAATCTCAAGAATATGAGATTAATGGTCTGGTCCAGAAATTAAATAGTTTTTCTAGACATTCCCAGTTGGTTTCACAGCTATATGAAGAAACAATGGCTGAATCTGATTCCATTATTCAGAAACTTGGTGAAGAGGCTATTAAAAGACTACAGGAGTTTGATATAGTTTTGGAAGAAGAAAGAAATGGTTTCAGAGATGATTTAGAATTGGTAAAGAAACAATTTGAAAATCGATTGGAAATGGTAAAATTGACTTTAAATGATGACCTGGAGAAATGTAAAGATAGAATTGAAAATGATAAAAAAATTATCAAGAGTGTGTCTGATATTGGTACTAAATGGGGAAGAGAACTATTCAGTGTTGCTTACAAGTACCATATCGCAGAATTTGTTGTTGAAGATCTTCAACATAAGATCCATGGTTTGGAAGATGCCAATGAAAATTTGGAAGAACAGATCAAGTTTGCTGCCCACCATCTGAATCTATTTCAAAAGGAAGTTGAACATATAGATCAACTAATTAAATCTCTAGAAGATTCTCTGAAAAAAACCAAAGAGGAACCATTTGTTCATGTGCATGTAGTCGATACTCTTGAGCGATATCATGGTAGTATCAAAATGGACTTTGAATTACAAAATAGAAAATCTTCCAATACTTGGTAGATTTTGTATTCAAGTCTTTAATTTTGGTTTGAATAATGTGATGATCTGTATCCTTTATTTGTTTGGTTCGATCAAGTCTAGAAATATGATATCCAATTACATATAGCTTGAATCCCTCATTTTTTGGGTGAAGTCTATGGATATCTATTACAATACTAGTCTAGACTCAATATCGCAATTAAATTTAAACTCATCTTCTTTCCATCTTGATCCTCTCCCGTCTTTCTCTTTTCATCATGTACATTAATTTCTATCTAAAAAAAAAAAATTTAATTTTATTTAAATAAAAGTGTTCTGTAACACCATTATTTTATTAAATGTAATAATAGCCTGACTATAATTCATATTTATCTTAATTACTTATTCTTCCTATTGAAATATCAATATTTGTATCATATTGAGAAAGGATAATGCATGTGATAGATTTAGATTGACCGCAGTCTCTATTACAAACTATTTAGAATGTAATTATAGTATTCATCAATTAAAATCATTTAAGTTTTTTTTTATGATTTTTTATAATTCAATGCACAATGATGTAAAATTTCAAGAATCATTCAACAACAAAATAATAAGAAATGAGATATTGAGGAATATCAATTCAATTCAAGATCTGTTCAGATTAATGTTGACATCAACAAACAACAAACAATTAATCACAAGATCATTGGATATTCTTGATTTCACTCTTGATTTCAGTCATCCTGAATCAAAATTATTGATACCAATTCTCAAATATATCAATAGATTTCATAGTGTGACACTTTACCATCCAACAGATGAATCATTAAATTTGATTGAAAATGTTGATATTCTCGAGATTCACAGATCAAAAATTCAACATTCCAACACAATAAATCATTTATCAAATATCATCAGAAATCGTTTAATCATTGATAAAATGTTTTCAAAAGGTATAATCTGTAACACAAAACCATTGATGAAATTCAACAACTCACCTCAATGGTCATGTGTGACATTAGATGATGGTTTCAACATTGAAACTCACAATATCACTTCAATCACCAATAGAATAACTCTCATAGAATCCTTTGAATATACAGAATCTGACAGTATTGATAAATTCATCAGAACCAAAATATTCTCAAATCTGAAAGAAATTAATTTAAGATGGCAAAATAAGCTTAATCTAGATAATGAAATGTTAAAACATTTAGCTGAAGGTTCTGAATGTGGAATTGAAATTCTTAAACTATCTCGTTGGAGAAAGAATATCACAGATGAAGGACTCATTCATTTTAAAGACACTGTCAAAGTACTTTGGTTAAGAGATATGTCACGTTATAGAATTACTGGCAAATCAATTTCAGAATTCTCACAATTGGAAGAACTTAAAATTAGAAGATGCCATGCTATACAAACTGAAGATATTGAAAGATTATGTAGAGGTGGAAAACTTAAATCATTTAATTTGGATAGATTTCGAGAGTGTCAATCATATGATTCATTTTCCAATTTACAATATTTCAGAGTAATGACGCACGCATTCAACCAAATTTCTGAACTTCCACCAGCAGGAAAACGATTCATCACTCATCTTTATATCAATAAATTTGACGTAGAGGAAAATTACTTTTCAGATTTTTCTAATCTTCAAGTATTTGATGTAAACCCAAATTGTCGGTGCTGGTCAACATCAAAACTCATCACCAATATTTTCTCAAACAGAAATCCAAATATTGGACCACTCGAACATCTCACAATTTTTGACACAAATATTGATGATGAAACTCTTCAATATCTCATTGGAACAAGATCAATTAAGATATTCGTAAACCACAATATCACCTCCAAAGGAATATCATTTCTTGATGGAATTGAAAGAATTGAATTGAGAACTTGTTCGAAAATTGATGACAATGCAATGAAATATCTTTGGAATGCCAAAGAAGTATCAATTATCAACTGTCCATTGATCACAAGTGAAGGATACAAACAACTTCAACATGTCAAACATTTGACAATCTCTAATTATAAATTCCCTCACAATTCATTTCAATACCTCTCAAACATTGAAACTCTTGAAGTTATCAAATTTGAAAAGTATTATGACTTAGACTATCGTGAAGTGTATCCCAAAATAGCACCAAAATTTCAAGATGACAGTCAAGCAGTTTCACAAGAAATTATTCAACAATATCTCAGTAAAATCAAAATTATCAAAATTTCTGAAGATCCTGATTTTCTCAGTGATCATTCAATTCGATATCTAATTTCTCAAGGTGTTAGAATTGACAATCACAAAACTAAAGAATACATTTTTTATAAATAAATAAAGTTATTATCAACCTTTCTCATGTAACCTCTAATTCACAAAGTCTTTATCTTTTTTTCTTTCATTATTAATGATAGATAAACCTTTCTTGATTTCACTTCTTTTGGTCTTTAGTATATACTATAGTATCTAACTCTTTTTTAAGTTACAAGATAGTTTTTTGATAATATGGATTATTATTATATTTCAGGGAAAACTATAAGGTTTTAAGGAAAAAAGGAATAAGTTATATTCCCAATATATCTAGTGGTTTACCCTTTCATATTGAAAATATTTTTTAAAATGTTATAAATGTATAGATATTGTATTTATATATTTTACTATTTCTTTATTTGTTATTATCAATTTGATTTGTTTTATATTAATAATAATAGTTGTAGAAAAAAAAAAAATTGTTATTTTATAATTTCAATTTAAAATATCATCTTATTAGATTCCTACTTTAAAATAAAAATAGATGCAAAGAAATCAATAATGGAATATCATTGTTCAAATTAATTTTAATTTATAAATCTGATCGCGAATTATCAGGTACCTTCAGGTAGGTTAATTACCTATTAAAAGAAATCCTAGCCTGATACAAGCCAATGGAATAAAATTGTGGAAACACTCAAACAACACTCACCAATTCAAAAGCACAATCAAATATCTCCAAATCAAAGATATTGACTGGAATCCTTCTTCAATACTCAACGTCTCTGAATCTATTTCCACCCACATCTTTTTTGAATGCTTAACAACCACCACTGAATACACCCATCAATTCAAAAACACATTCAAATACTTCCAACTCAAAGATATTGAATGGACTCCTTCTTCAATTCTCAACATCTACAATAGTAAATATCACATAATTCTAATCAACATAATCGCCATCACCTTCAAATCAATCTGGAACAAATGGACATCATTCTCATATACGGACACATCCAATTTAATCAAAATACCTACCCTTAACCAAATCCTAAATATAATCCACCTAGAAAAAGAACTCCTTAAAGACAAAATCCTGCAACTCCAAATAATTAGAGATCTAGACAAAATCAATTTCTCCATTGTAACTATTGTAACTAATAGTCTAGAGATAATTAATATATATATAGAATTATATATATATATTAATTATCTCTAGACTATTAGTTACAATAGTTACACTCCATACTCAAATTCAACAATTACCTTCAAATCAATACGGAACAAATTGACATCCATCTAAAACTTGGACCCTTCCAACATAATCAAAATTCCAAACATCAACCAAATTCTAGGTATAATAGAACTAGAAAAGGAGTTACTTAAAGACAAAATACTCCAATTGCAAATCAAAAATGAACAGGACAAAATCGATCTTCTATAAATTCAACAAAACATACAAACACAATTTTATTATATAAATAAACTCTCAACTGATGTAGGCTTGGTGAGCCTTCTCAGTATTATTAAAGTTTTAAAAAAAATCATCAAAATCTTTTATTTTTTATAATAATTCTAATTAATTAAATCATTAATTTCAATAATAAATAATAAATAGAAATCAATAAAAAATCAAAAAATCTTTTGTTTTTTACAAATTAACTTATTAAATCCACACATTCATCAGTATCAATTCATAATTTTTGGATAGGATTGATAAAGGGGTGAGTTTGGAGAGGATGTAGGTTTTGATTATTATTCTCGAAAATTCCATGATTTGTTTTATATGATAGATATCAGGAGAGGGATAGTAGCTAAAGCAATCGTTATTTAAAACTAAATACCATGCTGTCTTTTTGAATTTTTAAATTTATGTTTATTAATAAAGTTATTAATAAGCAGAAGTGAGTTGAGAGAGCAATTACTAGGTTGAATATTAATAGAGAGAGAGGATGGTTGAGTTTGATGATTTTTTTTAAGATTGAAAGGTTGAGTAGAAACCCGTTCTAATTCTGCTGAAGAGTTTTTATTAATATTGAATTTACAATTTTAGTTAAAATTGTATTTTATTGTAGATTTTAGAAGTGTGATGGATGTCTTATAATTGAACACATATTATTAAAAAGAGATGCAAAGAATTAAATTATTTTATAATATGTTCCATGGTCAATATGGCAATTTTGTTGCTACTACTCTAAAGGGATTAATCGTATATCTTTTTTTAAAAATATTAATTATACTGAGGGAGAGATGAAATATGTTTTGATTATATTATTTTTTTTTTATGTTCTATGATTGGCTATTGTATGCAATTAGGAGGGATGTAAGAAAGGGATATTTATAACCACTACGCAAAAGGGACTAATATGATACTAGGTATCATCCTCTTATGCCTGTCCTTCTCATAAGACCTTCTGGTTTCTTTCACTTTCATTACAAGGGAGATGACTCTGTTTGTGAGTGTTGGCGTGTTTCATTATTTTTGGTACAACAATTCCTACATCTAGATGGAAAAATCTATTGTTTTGAATTAGATTAAAACAAATGTAAATATATCGAACTTAGAGTTTTGGTATTATTAGTGTAGAAAAATATTGTTACATGTTCTATTCACACATTGATATCTTGACTATTTGTTATATCAACAGTATAGCTATTTTCTAAATTGAAAATCTTCACCAACCAAAGAAAAGATAACAGGTTTAACCTCCTTAAGATGTTTAAATATTAAATAAAAACTATTAAAATTACTATTAATATAAACAATAGTATCTAAATAGTCTAGAATATACTACTAGTAGATAAGAAAAATCATTCTAAATTTGAATGTAAAGATGCTAATACATGAATCAAAATTCTTTTGGTTATTAGAGGTTAGATAAGAAATGTTGATAATAACTTTATTTATTTGTAAAAAATGTATTCTTTAGTTTTGTGATTGTCAATTCTAACACCTTGAGAAATTAGATATCGAATTGAATCATCAGTGAGAAAATCAGGATCTTCAGAAATTTTGATAATTTTGATTTTACTGAGATATTGTTGAATAATTTCTTGTGAAACTGCTTGACTGTCATCTTGAAATTTTGGTGCCATTCCGACATCCTTTTCACGATAGTCTAAGTGATAATACTTTTCAAATTTGATAACTTCAAGAGTTTCAATGTTTGAGAGGAATTGAAATGAATTGTGAGGGAATTTATAATTAGAGATTGTCAAATGTTTGACATGTTGAAGTTGTTTGTATCCTTCACTTGTGATCAATGGACAGTTGATAATTGATACTTCTTTGGCATTCCAAAGATATTTCATTGCATTGTCATCAATTTTCGAACAAGTTCTCAATTCAATTCTTTCAATTCCATCAAGAAATGATATTCCTTTGGAGGTGATATTGTGGTTTATGAATATCTTAATTGATCTTGTTCCAATGAGATATTGAAGAATGTCATCATCAATATTTGTGTCATAAATTGTGAGATGTTCGAGTGGTCCAATATTTGGATTTCTGTTTGAGAAAATATTGGTGATGAATTTCGATGTTGACAGGCACCGTCTATTTGTGTTTATATCAAATACTTGAAGGTTAGAAAATTTAGAAAAGTAATTTTCCTCTACGTCAAATTTTTTGATATAAAGATGAGTGATGAATCGTTTTCCTGCTGGTGGAAGTTCAGAAATTTGGTTGAATGCGTGCGCAATTACGCTGAAATATTGTAAATTGGATAATGAATCATATGATTGACACTCTCGAAATCTATCCAAACTTAATGATTTAAGTTTTCCACCTCTACATAGTATTTCAATATCTTCAGTTTCTATACCAAAGCATCTTCTAATTTTAAGTTCTTCCAATTGTGTGAATTCTGAAATTGATTTGCCAGTAACAAAATAACGTGACATATTTATTAACCAAAGTACTTTGACAGTGTCTTTAAAATGAATTAGTACTTCATCTGTGATATTCTCCATCCAATGATCTAGTTTAAGAATTTCAATTCCACATTCAGAACCTTCAGCTAAATGTTTTAACATTTCATCATCTAGAATAAGCTTTTCTTGCCATCTTAAATTGATCTCTTTCAGATTTGAGAATATTTTGGTTCTGATGAATTTATCAATACTGTCAGATGCATTGTATTCAAGGTATTCTATGAGAGTTATTCTATTGGTGAGTGAAGTGATATTGTGAGTTTCAATGTTGAAACCATCATCTGATGTCACACATGACCATTGAGGTGAGTTGTTGAATTTCATCAATGGTTTTGTGTTACAGATTATACCTTTTGAAAATATTTTATCAATGATTAATCGATTTCTGATGATATTCAATAAATGATTTATTGTGTTGGAATGTTGAATTTTTGATCTGTGAATCTCGAGAATATCAACACTTTCAATCAAATTTAATGATTCATCTGTTGGATGGTAAAGTGTCAATTTATGAAATCTATTGATATATTTGAGAATTGGTCTCAATAATTTTGATTCAGGATGACTGAAATCAAGAGTGAAATCAAGAATATCCAATGATCTTGTGATTAATTGTTTGTTGTTTGTTGATGTCAACATTAATCTGAATAGATCTGGAATTGAATTGATATTCCTCAAAATTTCATTTCTTATTATTTTGTTGTTGAATGATTCTTGAAATTTTACATCATTCATTATATCTCATTGGATCACACAAAAATACCACTGAAATTTTTTTTTTATTTTCATTTCAAACAAATACAGTATACTGTACGTTGAAATATTAAAATGGAACTTGAAGTACCAAATCAGTTCTTCTTCCCAAACTAGTAAAAAAAAGCTACTCTAAAAGTATTTACGATGAAGATTAACAATGATGCTGGAGTGTTACTGTTGGCACAGCTATCAATATCACACCAACGATGACTAATACCAAAAGACTTATGATTACAAAGATTTAAAATTAATTGAAATTTTAAATCATATTCAAGAGTTCAAAAGAAGTTGGACCATTTCATAAATACTTCAGTTCAGTTGTTGGTCCTAATTGTAGTGGTATCAAACGTCATTGAGGATATGCTTATTGTAATTGGTTTCAATTCTAAACAAATTAAACAGATTAAACTTGGTGATCTAGTTCACAAATCTCAAGATAAAAAGAATCTTACAAATTCACAAGTTTTCAAGAATTCATAAGTGTATGGATAAGGATATAGTTGGTATTAATATGGGAATTTGTAGCCAGTTGAGATTATAGAGTTCAGGATTTGTGGTTTCTAGATATATAACAAAGAAATTTAAAAAGGATGGAAGTGGTTTTACTGCAACTTCAAAGTATCATTTGGAAAACATACAGCATGATTTGGACCTATTCTAAATGGAAAGTATTGATTTGGAAAATAATGGATTTATGATTCTACAACAGGGTGAAGTTGAATCTATTGCAAAGATGAAACCAAAATCTCAAGGACATGATGAGGTCTATTGGATTATTTGGAAGAGATTATAGTTTAATGAAAAGTTGTAGAGGCTATTGATCGTACAGGAAAAGATATTGAAGATAGTAATAAAAGAAAACGTAAACTGAATAGGATAAAGATTGTAGAGAAAGAAAAGGATGTATTGGCTGAAGTCATAAATATCAATAAACCCAAGGTCAGTGTCAGAATGATATAAAGAGATGAGAAAAAGAGTTCCTGGTGATGCTAAAGAAATTGGTGGATGAAGAGAAGCAGCTAGAGACCATGTTGAGTTAAAGGTGAAGTTCCACAACTTCAACAACAAATGGAGACTAAAGAAATCTACAGAAGTAAATCCATGGACAATTTAAACCCCAAAGAGAAATATTAGGTAGACAGTAATGTTGTAGAAACAATAAAGCCACCATTATTAATTTGAAATTGATTCAAATACCTCAAAACAGTGTTAATACACAACAATATTTTAATTTATTTAACTAAAATTCTAATATTTTACAAAGACTGTATTTTGTTGCACTTATAATGTTTTTAAATTGATGTTAGTTTAAATTTAAACTAAGTCTTTGAACTTTAATTTGTTCAAAAAAAAAATAAATAGATAAATTAAATAGATAGTTTACACAGCTAATAGTCTTAAGAATTTACATATTTGTAAGTTTATTTAAATTCTATGTTTTAGGAATAAAAGATTAAAATAATTGTTTTTCATTCACTTTACCGTTGTATTACCGTTCTGTTTGTCCATACACTTATTCATACCAAATCTTCATTTTCTTGAAAATATAAGGAAACTTGTGAATTTGTAAGAGACTTACGATGAAGATAATTGAGTGGTTACTATTAGTTTCAATGTCACACCAAAAATGACTGATACCAGAAGACTTATGATTACAAAGATTGTAATGGAAAATTTTAAATCATATTCTGGTGTTCATGAAGTTGGACCACTTTTAGAGTAGAATTTTTATTATAAATTTGAAGATTTTTGTAATTTCTATTGAATATGAAGATGTGCAATCCAGATCAACTTCATTTTTTTTAAAAAACGAACGATATTTTATGATACAATAGAGATACAATGAATAATGATGTAAAATTTCAAGAATCATTCAACAACAAAATAATAAGAAATGAAATTTTGAGGAATATCAATTCGATTCAAGATCTGTTCAGATTAATGTTGACATCAACAAACAACAAACAATTAATCACAAGATCATTGGATATTCTTGATTTCACTCTTGATTTCAGTCATCCTGAATCAAAATTATTGATACCAATTCTTAAATATATCAATAGATTTCATAAGGTGACACTTTACCATCCAACAGATGAATCATTAAATTTGATTGAAAGTGTTGATATTCTCGAGATTCACAGATCAAAAATTCAACATTCCAACACAATTAATCATTTATCAAATATCATCAGAAATCGTTTAATCATTGATAAAATGTTTTCAAAAGGTATAATCTGTAACACAAAACCATTGATGAAATTCAACAACTCACCTCAATGGTCATGTGTGACATTAGATGATGGTTTCAACATTGAAACTCACAATATCACTTCACTCACCAATAGAATAACTCTCATAGAATACCTTGAATACAATGCATCTAAACGTATTGATACATTCATCAGAACCAAAATATTCTCAAATCTGAAAGAAATTAATTTAAGATGGCAAAATAAGCTTAAACTAGATGATGAAATGTTAAAACATTTAGCTGAAGGTTCTGAATGTGGAATTGAAATTCTTAAACTATCTCGTTGGGTAGAGAATATCACAGATGAAGGACTCATTCATTTTAAAGACACTGTCAAAGTACTTTGGTTAATAAATATGTCACGTTATTATATTAA
>LODT01000034.1:600000-884058 GCA_001606155.1 Tieghemostelium lacteum
GTAGGAACTGATGTTACAACTGGTTCTGTCATGTCCTTTTCGCTATATATCTAATCTATCTGTCTGTTTGTTGTTGATGATTTGATTATATAATTTTATATATTTAATGATACAATTGTATGTTTTTGTCCTGAGTGTATAAATAAATTATGATTCTACTATTACAAATAAAAAAAAATCTATATGAGCTGTTGTAGTTCCTCTATAGTATTTTGGTGACAATTATTATCTATATATATATTTTGTTTTATATATTTTCTATAAATAGATGTAAAAAATTATAATTAGATTAACCTTGTTATAAATTGATGTGTTGGTTTTTTTTTTTTTTTTTTTTTTGATAAATAAACAAAATGTAAAACAATTATATTTAAAAATGTGGTTTCTACTCCAACCAACAATAAAATCTTTACCTCTAGATAATAATAATAGTTAAACAAAAATGAAAAAAAAATAAAAAAAAAAAAAAAATTAATTTGCAGCAATTTTCAAATAATTTTTGGTTTTGGTCAATCAGTAACTGTCTGTTTTTTATTAATAAATGAAAGAAATGAATTTTAAAGAAATAGAAAGTTATCAATTAATTTATATTTTTATAATTTTTATGAAATTCAATTAGATTGAATGAGAATGCTGTTTTTATTTGGATTGGTCTAACCATTTTCATAAAACCTAAAAAAAAATATTCAAATAAAATCAATGTGCTTTTAGAATAACAATAAATGACAAAAAAGAAATTTGGATTACTTTAAATTAAAGAATCCAATTTACAAACCATTTATCCAATTTTAGATCTAAAATTTCAATAAATTGAATTAAAATTTAATCATAATTACGAAGATATTCTATGTATCTTAAAATTAATTAATGATTGACTTAAAAGTAAAAAAATGTCATGTATACGGAAATTGAGTGTGTAATGATAGTGTGTGATTTAAGCATCGACATGAAATTATTTGATGACGATCAAGCACATCAATCAGAAAATCTTGATTTCTTTTAGATATGAAAGAAAAAAAAAAAAAAATAAAAAAAATTAAACGAAAAAAAATTACTCCTCAGAGTTATAAATATAACTGCTCATATAACTTCTTCAGAAAACCCAAGAGTGTACCTTAAGACAGAATTAGAACCAATATAATATAGTATTAAAAGATACAATCTTTAAGATTTATTAAAAAATTAATTTTTTCATTACATTAATTTTTTTATAGATGTGTAATAATAAAATTAATTATTCATAATACCAAACGTTATACAAAAAAGTAATTATTTATCATAATAATAATAAGATAAAATCATTTACAAGCTTGATATTAATATTAAGAGTATTAAAACCAATTCATTTAACAACTTTAAAAAAAAAAACAGATCTGAAAAAAGAAAGAAGATATTTTAAAATAAGTTTCAAAGAGTTTGTGATTTTCTTTTTTTTTTTTTTTTTTTAAAAACAGACTATTTTGAAAATATATAAAGTTATTTATATATACACACCGACTACTCTCTCACCCCTAACAGAGATTGAGAGAGTGAACTAAAAGCACACCACATAAAAAAAAAAAAGAAACCAAGTTTGGGAAACTTTGGAAAAAAAAAATATGGGAATCAAAAGTGGTCTGTCGCAATATAAAGGGTTATTAATGGTTTTGATTAGTAGCTTAATAGCACTAATTCTAGTAATTCTATTTATTGTCTATTTCCAACCAAATATTATTATAAAAGTAATTGCATATCAATTTAAAGACGAACCAATAATATTTTATCCCGATGCATATTATAGTAGTAATAATGCATTTCAAATAATAGACCAAAAATCAAATAATAATAATAACAATAATAATAATAATAATTTTTACACTAGTATTCCATTTAGACATCGAAAAATAAATTCATTGACCGACGAATTTGAAGGTAAATTCTACGAAGAAAATGAAAAAGTAGTTGCACTGACCATTGATGATGGTCCATCTTCTGACACATCAGAAATTCTAAATATATTGGAGAAATATAATTCACAAGCCACCTTTTTCCTCATTGGAAGACATATAGAAAGAACTCATGGGAGTCAGTCCATTATCGACCGTATGATTGAACAAGGACACGAGTTGGGTAACCACATGTGGAGAGACGAACCATCCATTCAATTGGATTTTGATGAATTTGAAAAACAGTTGCTGCACGTTGATCAGATTATCAATCAATCCTATAACCGTTACTATAATAAAAAGGCAAAGGAACTGTTAATTGCATCACCTTCTTCACAGAGTGCAAGTGAACAATCTGTTAACAGTGATGATGAACAACCATCTGATATTGATTCATCTCATAGTAATGATGAAATTGACAAGTATCTAAATTATTGTAAAAACTCTTCGCTAGAGTATCAGTTACAACAACACTTGGTCTATGAAATCCAACTGGAAGAAGAAGAGGAAAGAATTCACCAACAACAACTACAACAACAATTATTACATTTGACACCTAAAAATCAACAACCATCACAACAACAACAACAACAACAACAATCACAACAATCACAACAATCACAACAAAGTGGAAGTAGACAACAATACCAACAGTTATTTAAAAAGAGTAATAGTAATAGTATAATGATTCAAACTTCTAGTAGTAGTGATATTGTGAATAAAAATGGTGACAGTAGTAGTTCAGTTATAACCGATAATAATATTCTATCCAAATGTAATACCAGAAAGAGAAAGTTATTTAGACCTGGTAGTGGATTTTTCAATAGAGATATGCTAAAGATTATAAAGAGACATGAATATATATTGTGTCTTGGTAATGTATATCCACACGATCCATTTATAACTATACCTAGTGTAAATTCTTGGCATGTCATTACAAATATCTCTCCAAATTCTGTAATAATTTTACATGATAGAGAACATACCATAGAGACTTTAAATACAATATTACCTAAGCTAATAGCTGATGGATATAAAATAACGACTCTATCCAACTTATTGGATAAAGAAAATTTATTTATAAAATAGAGAGAAATTTCTGTAGTAATCAATTGTTATAACAACAACAACAATCTTTCAACTAGTAATCAATTAACAATAACAACAAAAAAAAATTAATTTAAAAATAACTATACCTTTTCAAAATTCGAAAAAAAAGGTATTGACAATTGTAAATAAACAACATTTGATAACCAAAAGAGATCACTGACAGATAGATTGAACAATGTTATGGCACACATCAAAAAATTAAAAATATCAAAAAAATCAACAAAAGCCTCAACAATAAAAATTAAAAATAGAATTCCAGTAATTCTATTATTCTATTACTATTAAATACAATTGTTGTTTTATAGCCTATCTATTAGATGTCTAAATTTGTATCTGAATATTAGTATGAAAATAAAATTTATTATTAAATTTTTTTTTAATTTTCTAAACTCTTTTACAGACGAAAATGGTAACAAAAGAAGAAGTTGCTAAACATAGTACTCGTGACGATTGTTGGATTATAATACACGGAAAAGTAGGGATGAAAATGCTTTGTTTGAGTTCAATTTTTGAATATTAACCAAAATCAATATTACTACGACTAACAACAAAAAAGGTATTCGATGTTAGTAAATTTCATTCACTGCATCCAGGTGAAGGTATAAACGATCAATATATAGCTGACCATGCTGGTAAAGACTGTTCAGATTTATTTGAAAAGTTTCATTCTTCAGATGAACCATTTGAAATGTTAGAAAAATCTGAAGATGGAAAACAAGAGGGTATTAAATATATAGGTGAATTAGATGACGAATAGTCAAAATAACGAATAAATATATATACTACAGAAATTTTATCCTAAAAACTAACAATCATGAATAGTTTGGTACGATTTGATATAGTAATATTTAAATGCAGTTGGTGCATGAAGAGACAAATCCATCTCGATGTTTAGTCTCTACTGAACAATGACAACGTCTCTTTAGATCCAAAGCAGCAATATCCATATTATTATGTATTATCAATATCTGTGTCTGATCAATTACTCGCTTAGTAATATGTGATTTTGATTTATCAGTTAGATAATCAAATATATTAGGTATTGTTACTCCTGGTATATTACAATTCTTTAGAATCTATAGATTAAAGCAACCTAGGTTAATGTCATATCATTAATGATAAAGAAGATTGAGTTTAAAAGTGTACCTACAGATTTAATCTTTAAACCGTTGAAAAATCCAATTTTCTCTTCGATACTTGGTAGAATTGGTAAGAGTTCTTTGTAGAGTTTGGTAATGTTAAATAATCTATTAATAGGTACTGATTTTAGTGATTCGGTATTCAGTAAACATGTTGCAAATGCACAATAGGGTGATGGTCTTATATTATAAAGACCATATCCCATTAAATTAAACATTGGTTCCAATACTGATGCAGTAGACAGTGGATAAAAATCCTCATCTTTAATTTGACCTTCTGTAGCCACCTGTATCTCTTGTATTAGTTCATAAGGATCACTGAAATTGATAATCTTATCATCATCTTCATTGTCATTGTTATTTCCTTGTTGTTGATCTACTGTATTATTATTATATTTTGCTTGTAAAGAGGATACTAATTCTTTTGGAGGTCTTTCAATTGAAAGTATTATAAATCTAATTACATCATTGTTTTGACGTAATAGTGAGAGAATAGAAGAGAGGTTTGCAAATTTTCTTTCGACCACAATGGTTACCGCAGATTGAATATCAGAGAACTGACGTAACAGTGTCAATAGTCTTTGAATGTCTTTTATAAATAGTTCTTCATCACCCCTTTTTAAATAGTATTTTAGAGCTGGGTATATTTTACCCATAAGAAATGCAGAATCGTTAAGTTTAGCAATCTCATTGAGTCTCTCTACTGTAACTTCCAATAGAATGGGATATCCTTTCAATTGATTACTAATCATCTTTGCTTTTTCATTTATAGTTTCAATATCATTTGACCCTTTTGCTGAAACTTTTAATACAAACTAATGTGCCATGAAAGTTAGTACTCTACATCAAAACTACCTAAAAATTAAATGAGTATACTATTTACTTTTTTATTCTTTGGGTAGTAGGATTGGAATTGTAAGAGATTATCTTTGATTTCCTGATCCGATAGAAATGTGGAATTTGGTAAATGAATATTCAATTCTATTGTGAAATTTGAAGGTGTAGGTTTAGTTGGTATATTAGTTGTCAGATCTTCAATATCCTTGAGAGTTTTCATATAAGTTCCATCAAAATTCATCATTCTTTGAAAGAATGACAAAGAGGAACAATATAGTGTCTCATTTGTTCTGTTGTCTGTATGTTGATCACAAAGTGTCTTTAAATATACCTTATCATCTCTACTAACTACAACAGCATCTCTCAACAATAACCCCTTTCTTTCTAAAATCGTACACCTTGGACAAAATGTTTTAGTATTATATAATATTGTCTCTGTCATAACTTTTGAAAACAAATGTGGTTTGGATTTTTTTTAAATATTATAATTATCATAATTATCAGATTTTTATTTATTAATATTTAAGTACTATAATTATTATAACCATTTTTCGGGGGGTATATATATTATTTATTCATAATGTACAATCTTTATATTTATATATTTTTACCTGGTGGAATATTATTTTTTGAAATTTAAAGATATTGAATTGACACAATGACGTTCATCAGTTGGTGTTGGGAAACCTTCACCTTTAAATACATGACCTAGATGTCCACCACAATTTTTACAACATATTTCAATTCTCTTCATTCCATGTGTAGTATCTTCGTGAATTGTTAATGCACCTGGTATAGAGTCAAAGAAACTTGGCCAACCACAACCACTTTTGAATTTCTGTTGAGATTTATATAGAGGTGCATCACAACCTGCACAATGATAGAGACCAGCTTCATAATGTTTATCATATTGACCTGTACCTGCACGTTCAGTTCCCTTCTCTCTGAGAACTCTAAATTGTTCTGGTGATAATCTTACTCTCCATTCTGCATCTGATAAATTCATTCTATCAATCTTATTTATACTACAATAACTCTTTACTGATACTATTGAACTAAAACTATATTTATTATTATTTCGAATTAAAAAACTGTTACTCTGAATTAAATTATTTGAAAAATCTTTGAAGAAACTAACTTTACAATTGTAATTTTTCAACTTTGCACCTAATTTTGTCAGTGTAATTAACATTGAAAATGAAAAATTAAAAAAAAAACTTTAGAACACATTGCTTGCACAAATGGTGATCTTTTAAAATATAATATTATAATTCTATCAATAGATAAAATGATTTATGATATTCTTGTCAATGAATTCAAGATCTTTAGGTTTGAATATTTGGTCGGGTACTTGAGGTACTGGTCTAGTAGTTGCAAGATATTTACTGACAATAGGGTCATTTACAGTTTCATTGGCTTTTGTAAAGATATCATAAAACTCTTTTCGAGGGAGACAATGAGATTTCTTTGCAATCAAGTCTCTGCAGATTTTGATGATATCTTTTGGAGATGATAGACTTTTAAGTGAGGTTATTAGTAACTCTGGAGATGCATTTTTAACAAAATCTTTTATATCCAGGAATCTAGCTATACGATCTTCTCTTCCAACTTCAATGAGACACTTGAACACTTGGGTTAGAATAGACTTATCACGGACTTTAAATGGAAGATGCTCTTTCAATGATAACCATACTTGAAGGTTACTGATAGGTGGAATAGGAAACTGTTTAGCATAGATTTTAATACCAATATCAATCTGATATTGTGTAATCTTTTGAGTGTTACTCAAGATATCTCGTTGGTACTGGTGATAGGCTTCCTCTATTCTATTTTCAAGATAGAGATTGGATATCAATGCTGCTTTAAATGTAGTGGGATGATCAATATTCTGTTGTTGATGATAGGTCAATAAACTATTTAAAACAGCTGAATGATAGCCATTCTCCACAATCATCTTATAGAACATCTCTAATGACAGGTAATGTATTTGCATCTTACTATCAATCATGTGCTGAATGATCTTCTCAGCTCTCTCCAATTGATGATATCTCGATAGTGAATATACAAAGTTATTGAGGATCAATGGTGATTTACAGAGATACAAAAGCGATGGTTTCTCCATTAGATCTTTCAAAGCTCTTTTTATATCCCAACGAAGTAGCACAGAGTAAGTCGACTCCTCAAAATCTTTAGGTAGTAAATGATTAGGTAGCGAATTCTCTAAAAAGTCATTGAATACTTTTTTACCTTGCACAAATGCCAAATCAATGACCTGAGTTGTAATTGCCTGGTTTGGAAGAAAACCCTTCTCCAGAGCTTTAACAAAAAATAATTTTGTGTGCATCCAATTTTTTTTGTGAAGACATGTGTTAATCATGTGGAAATAGGTGTTGGCGTCCATTGGGAAGTTCTTTTGCTCATTGAGAATCATTTCATCGATAGCCTGTTGAATTGAACCTTCATGGGTCAGAGTTATAATTCTATTTCTAAATAACGATGAAGCTGCATTCTTTAACTGAGGATTCGATTGTCTATACTCCCCTATAACTCTATCCATATCATCCACATCCAATTTATCAGAGACTTGGTAGAATTGACCATTCTCCATTGGGTACAATTGAGAATTGTCATCTAATAAAATTTCAGTCTCTGGGAGACCTCTATAGAATTTTCTAAAATGCAGCAAAACTCTATTTTGAACTTCAATATCATTTTGAATTCCAGCCGATTTCATACGATTTGACCAATAAGACCACTGCTGATACTCGTGTCTTACTGTATGGTAACTCATGAATATCTGGTAGCTAAAAAGTGTTGGATTCAAATCCCATTTTTTCTGCTTGAGTTCAAACCATTCTTGAGCTTTAGCGTAGTTGTCCATCATTAGGAAAGTCTGACATACCAGATCTGTAGTTGTTGATACAAACTCTGCATCACTACTATCCTTTCTTAGACACTCACGTAACAGTTGATCCAACTCCTTTGTTTGGTTTCTAGTGACAGCCGAACAAATCGCTGAAGATATAATCCATGGGTTGAAATATCGAAGTTGTTTAGCTTCTGCAATATACTGATCAAATAGATCATAGTGTTTGAATCTTAGGAAGTATCTAAGAATGTAACTATAGATTTTAATGGATGGTTCGATATCGAGTTTCTTCATACACTCCAACCAGTATAGACACTCTTCCAGGTTATTCGAGTGTATAGAAAGGTATATAAGAGTCTTAAAAGTCACAGCATCAGGTGTGTAGTATCTAATCATTCTATTGTACAAATGAATGACCATTTCTCTCTTTTTGTTTCTGCTAAAGGTAGATATGGAGAGATTAAAGAATGCACGTGTATCAGTGACAGTTTCACAGATGTAGTCCACCAATGCCATGTACTCTTGCTGGAAATTAGAAAGGATTCCAACACATGATACCAAACATTCATGTGACAAAGTGATTTTTGGATGGTTTTCCAAACAGTATCTAAAGAACTGAAATGTAGTTGCAGGTGTACTGTTTCTTGAATGGTATTCAAGAAAAGAGATAATAGTAGCACGATGTATCTCCACCCCTTTTTTCTCAGTTTCTGTAAAATGTTTATAAGCCTCATTGAAATTCATGTGTGTTTCCAAATAGATTTGAATTACGAGGTTACATATCATATCGTTAGTGTGTGTTGGTGAATCTTCAGGTTCCTGTGCAATCTTTTCCATTATTGAGGTCATTAGTGCATTGTCATGTCGAAGTGATTTCAACATTGCTATATAGACTTTTGGAGGAATGGTAGTGTGCATAGATAACATGAGTTTAGCCAACTCTTTAGCCTCCGATAACATATGATTCTCAGTGTAGAAATACAAAGTCACATTGAAAGCCCATATATTCTGAGGTATATTATTTTGATTAATGTAATTGAGTACATGTAAAAACTGTTTAGATTTCACTTTTCTATAGTAATTGAGAAACTGTGTCAAAATATTTAAATCTTTACATTTCATAACCACAGTACACCAACTAAAAAGTAGATTTACCAATCTAATATCATCATTAAAGTCCTCAGCTCTTAAAAATGTTATAATGCTATAAAATTTGTTTGTTTTTAGATGTCAATATTCTTTCTATCCAATCTCTGAATCTATAGGTATATTAGATGATAATTACTCTACATAGGATATTTCACCAGTTATTGAATCAATACAATTACTATTAAAATGACTATAAATCTCAGTATCATTGCACGATTTTAATCTTGAAAAATTACCATATCGATACTGAAATGAATTTGATGAATTATATATAAATCTTTTTTGATATTGGTTATTAATTAATAATATATTATTATTATTATTGTTATTAGTGTGTAGTAGAGTGTGTGAATTTGTGGTTATTCCTGTATTTATTTTATTCAATTGACTATAATTTAACAATAATGATTGATTGCTCCTTATAAATAAAGATTTTGATTGATTTAATATATTATAAACATTTTTAAACTTTGTCAATGATATCATTGTTTTATGACAAACAACGACTTTCGATCGATTATTTGACAAATTTTAATTAAAAAAAAAAAAAAATAAATATAAATCTTCACTAAACCAACCACAATGAAATTAATTTCAAAATCATTTTTATTTGTTGCAGATGGAATATTGGAATCATATAGTAAAGATCAATCTATAAAAACAGATCAACTATCAGAACTAAACTCATTTGTAGATGATGGTTGTGTTGGTGAATTACTAGTTAAATTAGATGAAAAACACAATGAATTCAATCAACTTTTAGGTTTTGATCCTGATATTAAATTAACAAATAATCTATTTAAAGAAAAGTACATTTAATACATATATGATATAGAATACTATCTAAATGTTGTTAATATTAATAATCATTGTAAATATGAAATATTTATTTAGATATAATGGTTTAAAAGTTCAGTTTTTAAGTAATTTTAAAGTAAATGAAATTGATGATGGAAGTGGTTTTAGTCATTATCAAATTAAAAATGATACAGAGATTGTAGATAGAGTATTAGAGTTATCAGTTAATAGTGACTTATTGATTATATTGTATAAGAGTGGAAATGATGTTTTATCAGTACTAGAAGTAATGAATAATTTCATTAGAGATTTAAAGTCTAGAAAACCACAAGATTTTGAAAAATATTATGTAAATTTACTATTGAATTTTGGAACTCATTACACTTATGAATTATCACCAAATACAAATCAACAATTCAATTCTAAACTATTGGAACAATCACAATTTACATTACCTTTACAATCCTATACATTATTGGATGGAAAGAGATTAGATGACAGTCTAATTAGAAAGACTTCACCTTGGATTGCTATATACGAT
This sequence comes from Tieghemostelium lacteum, assembly GCA_001606155.1. NCBI lineage: Eukaryota > Evosea > Eumycetozoa > Dictyosteliales > Raperosteliaceae > Tieghemostelium > Tieghemostelium lacteum. The sequence continues at coordinate 610,369 of LODT01000034.1, forward strand.
CACAATATTCTCTCGAGAAAAGATAATGTCACTTCCTTTACTTTTGAAAATTTAACAACTTCTCAAGGTAGTAATGGAAGAATTCTCTTGATTCATTATATAAAAGAAATCATCTTCAAATTAGGTAAATTACCAAAATATGGTGCTTAAAATAAAATAAAAATAAGTTTCAGAGAAAAGAAGAAAGGTGTGTTAGTGTGTGGTTTGTAGTAGTATACATAAAATAAATAAAACTAATTTAAATTTTTATTGTTGTAATTGTAATTGTTGTAATTGTGGTGTATCAGCATTTGATGGTATTTTTTGTTCATTTTCAGTGATTGGTTCATAACCATTTGGATTCTGTGATTGCCATCTCCAGGCATCTCTACACATGTCGTCTTGATTTAATGTGGCTTTCCAGCCTAGTTCTCTAAAGGCTTTTGATGGATCTGCATAGCAACTGCCAACATCACCTTTTCTACGAGCAACAATTTGGTAAGGAATTTTCTTTCCACTTGCCTTCTCGAGAGCATGCAACATCTCCAAAACCGAGTAACCACGACCTGTACCAAGATTGTAATAGTGACAACCCTTGTTACGTTTCAACATAGATTTCAGTGCTGCAATATGACCTTTAGCCAAATCTACAACATGTATGAAATCTCTGACACCTGTACCATCAATTGTATTATAATCATTACCAAAGATATTGAGAATTGGTCTCTTTCCAATTGCTGTTTGTGTTATATATGGCATGAGATTATTTGGAATATCTTTTGGATCTTCACCAATCTTTCCAGATGGATGTGCACCAGCTGGATTGAAGTATCTCAAAAGAATGCAATTCCACTCCGAGTCTGAACTGCTAACATCTTCAATTATACCTTCAATATACAGTTTAGTACGACCGTATGGATTGGTGGTTGATAGAGGAAAGTCTTCAGTAATTGGTACTTTATGTGGATCACCATAAACAGTGGCACTGGACGAGAAAACCAAGTTCTTTACACGATATTTATCCATACATTTCAATAGATTTACTGTACCTGTAATATTATTGTCAAAGTATTTCAATGGAAATTTATTTGATTCACCAACTGCTTTCAAACCTGCAAAATGGATGACACTACTGATACTTCCATTCTCAAAAACCTCTTCTAATTTATTCATATCCAGTAGATCTACATTGTGAAATTCAATTTGTTTTCCTGTGATTTCTTCTACTCTTCTGAGAGACTCCATTGAACTATTACATAGATTATCTAAAATAATCGGAGTGAAACCTGCTTCTACCATCTCAACAACTGTATGACTTCCAATGTATCCAGTACCACCTGTAACTAAAACTCTATCATCAATTGGTTCCATTTTTTTTTATAATTTCTTATATTATAGTAAAATATTAATTATATTGATATAATCGTTTATATTAATTATTGTTATATTATTATAATAACAAAGAAAAGAGAAAAATACTAAATTAAAAATATCTATCTATTTATACTTTGCTATCAATGCTACTTTAGTTGTGGGGGTTGCATTTGGAAAATAGTTGACTTGGTTTCCAAAATAATTGTGGAATTTTGTAAACTAGAACATTTTAAAGAATCCTCTTTCTTTAAACACTATTATACACTTTCATTGCCATGTTCATAAAGAAAAATTGAAATAATTCTAAAATGAAAAATATCCCCACACACTGTTTAATTGTAAGTGTAGTGAGGGGGTTAAAAGATATTTTTTTGTTTTTCACTATCAAACACAGCAAAATCACCACTACCCCAACCCACAACTAAAAATAATATTTTCTAATTTATCTGCAGAGTGCGTGCATATGCAACACAGTCACTCAGAATGTTCATATAAAGTAATAACTGAACTTTTGATATTTTCCTATTCTTATTTTAAAAGAAGTTTTTTAAATTAACTAAATATTCATACCTTAAAATTTTATATAATTATTTTTATAAAGAGTATTTGTACAATTAAATAAATAACAATCAGAATAAATCTGATATCTTTGGGAAATATAAAAAAATAAAAAAAATTTTTTATAAAATTGTCCTATTGCAATGTTTATAAATATCAAATAACTGATCATATTTTGAAAAATTGAAATAATAGGAATTGTTTAATTCAATTGTAAATTTGGTGTGTGTGTGTTATTTTAAATGAAATCTGCCAATGATTATTAGAATACTATATTTATTGTAATTCTAATAAAATAGAGTCAAAGGAGGAGTTTATGAAGATTTCTTTTTAGCGAGGGCTCTTGATCTTTGACCTAGATGCATACTGAACATGTACTTGTCAACAATAAATGCTGGAAGATAGTGGAGAGCAAAGTTTTGAATTTCGTGAGTCCAATAACCAGTTGTCAATTTATCATAACCAATAGTTTTGACAGCAGATCTGGCAAATGTGGATGGCATTGGTTGGAAGAGATTTGCTCTACGAACTTTTGATAATTTACTGCAAACAATAGCTGGAGTAACACATTGAACAAAGATACCTTTGCTACCATACTCCAAATTCAAACCCAATGAGAATTTTTCAATAAAGGCTTTAGTAGCACTGTAGACTGTTAACAATGGTACTGTATTAACACCAGAGATTGAACTTATATTAATAATAGCACCTGATTTCTTTTTAATCAAACTTTAATGAATTTAATTAAAATATTAGTTTTTTTTCCATTTTTGACTTTACAAGTGAGGGTATGTTTTTTTTTGAGGGATATTTATACATACTTTGGTAATACTAATTTAGTTAGAATAGAAGCAGATCTAATATTTAAATTGATTAAGTTTTCAATGGCATTGATTGGTAATTCATCTAGATACATTGGGTGATCATAAGAGACACCTACGTTGTTTACTAGTATACCAATATCAAGGTCGGCAATTTGAGAGTATAAACCATCATATTTAGCATTGTCATCAGTACTGAAATCGAATTGAACTACTCTAGTTTGAACTTTGAATTTAGATTCAATAGCTTGTGCTTCTGTTTTTAATTTATCCAATGATCTACTGACTAAACAGATATTCAATCCTTTTTTGGCAAATTCCTCGCAATATGCCTTTCCAATACCATCAGTGGCACCAGTTACAACTAAATATTTAATAAATCACACAGTGTGAGTGTCTTTCTCTATAGACTTCTAATGATATTAACATACCTGCCCAAGATCCATATTTCTTTAAGTTTTTACCTGATCTGATAAAACTTCTGTAGATGAATGCAATAAATTTAAAGATAAAATAACCAATAATCTTTAAACCTACACTATATGGAAAGAAAGCAATAATTGATTTCAAATCGAGATGTTCAGGTATTTCTAACATTTTTGAGTCATCAAAAAAAAAAAAAAAAAAAAAAAATAATCAAAAACACAATTGTTTTGTGTGTTGGTGTATAAATAAGGAAAATATCTATTCTTACAAAATGTATATAATGGATACATTAACTTTTACTAATTTTTTTAGAAATTTCTAATACCAAAGCAATTTACAAAGAGATTAATCATATATTAATTGGAATAGAAATGTATATAGTCAGATGTTGTAAATCTACCAAGATTGATTTGTGACCAATTATTGAGTATAGGTTGTCCTGTTAAAGTCTCAATCTTAAGTGATTTAATGTGGGATTTACTTTGAATTTTTTCAAAGAGATTTTTCATGTGGGTTTGGGTGATCTTGAAATTCCGACATGCTATCATGCTTGGGGTGATATTGTGTGATGAAAACGAATCAAATCCATAGTTTTCAATGACCACATTTTCTATTGAGTTGTTAATTTCTAGAATTTTGATGAGATTTGACATATGACAATCACTTGAATCTGCTATAGTCAGTGTCTTTAGATTCTTGGTAGTTTGGAAATACTGAGGATTAAAATCTGAATTACAATTAAGCAATTTAAGTTTTTTAATGTTTTTTAAAATGCTGTAAGCTTGGAGGTGGGAGGTGTTGAGTGAGAATTGTTTACAATATTGCAGTGAGTTATTGAAGGTATCATTTGTAGTAGGTATATTAGATGACGTAGCTACATAATGAATTTTCAATTGAATTGGTTGAATAGGAAGTACGCTGATTGCTAGATGTTCCAGTATTTTAAATCCAGTAGCTGGATGCATATTGGTGTCCATGGTGAGATGGAGTTTTCTAAGTTTAGGACATTGGAGTATCAGTGACAAAACGTCATCTGCAAATGATTCATTTTGATAATAACCATGGTACCCATGGTAGCTGTAATGGGAGTCCATATTATTCATATCAACCTTCAGATAAGTGAGATCACTAAAGAAAGAATTTTGGAGTTTCTTTGAATTTTCCAAAAATTGTCTTAACCCGTTCTGACTAGTAACAACTATACTGGTGGGTTTCATTGACTTTATATCTGCTTTGTAAACACTGTCAATGTGTAGTTGTGTAATATCTGCAATCTCGCCTTTTGGTATCATAAACAAGTTACTGGTTCTAGTACGTTGTGTTGAAATGTTTCTGATGGCTGAATAGGGTAGTTTATATCTTACATTTTGAAGTGGGATTTGGTAGCATAGATAATATCCAGCAAGAATACTTGTGTAATTATAATACTTTTTCGAGAGGAATAGTAAATTATTTTTAGTTCTCAAGAGTTTTTCATCAGAAACTGCATACACCATCTTGAATATATCTTTAATGATATAATCAGGTAGAGTTGGAGTATCTTTACTGACTGTTTCCTGAGTCTTTGTACATCCTAAATTATTAAAATACCCATCAAGAGTGTGGTTCTTGTTGAGTTTGACTAGAATGTCTTTATACATTGGGATAAATCTCTCATTTAGATTGAAACTCTTACGATACTTGTCCATTGTGAATAGACAGTGTAGAATATATACTGATTCTTCTTGATAGTCGTTAGTTGAGGCCAAATGGAATAAGAGTGAATAGGCATAGAAGTTTTTGTGGTTGGGTTCAATGAGATTACTTATGAGATTCTGGAGTTTAAATTGACCTTTAAATTCATGTTTCCCAATAATCTTGAGAATGGTTGATAAATTGTTGACTAAACTGTCCAAGAGATTATTATGTTCTTGGTAGACTGCTATAGATGCCATTGTTAACTTTTTCGTGAATTGGACTAACAAGTTCATAACAGGACTCTTTGAGAACTCATTGAATTTACTAAGAGTTGTAATGACATAGACTGTATGTTCTATATTTTCTAGTGAAGTTTCATTGAGATGTACATCACAATTCTCAATAAGACCATTAGCCAACTGTGAAAAATTAACAGGGCTATTTTTAATCTCTGGAAGATAATTGGTAAAAAATATCAAAACCAGAGGATAGAATTTTGTAAATAGGGAACCTTGACATTTAGATAGAGATATCATTATATTAAAGAGTAATTCCTCATTCTGGTGATTACCAAGATACCAATCATTGTGTTCTTTAATTAGATATTCCAGAGTTGAATACACCCTTGACATGTTATTGCTACTCTTAAAATAAGAGTCTAGAGTAGAGTTTACCAAGGTGAATAGAGAAACTACTCTTGATTTGGTACCTACATATTCCATTACTTTCAATAGAGACTTGATAATCTCCATCGGTTGTTGACTTTGGTAGATTGTATCTACAATGATTTTGTTGAAATTTAACTGACCAAAAAACGATTTGATATTAGATAACACCTGTGGCTTTGTCTCTTTGGCTTGGTTATCGCTATACATAATTTCAAATATATGTACTAATGAGATATACAATGGTAGAAACTTTACTTTCATATCAGCTACTCTATCTAGAATAGGTTTTATATAGCATTGTAGGTTATCTTTATACTTTGATGGAACGGAAGTCAATAACCAATTGAATGCAACAACTCTATTTTTTTCTAAAAGATTGTCTAAAAGATTTGGAATATACTGAGCCATTTCCTTAGGATACTTTATCAATTGAGCCAATACTCTACAAAGTGCCTCATCATTATCATATTCCAAAATATCAGAAAACAAAAACTCTTTAAGTTTTTGGTGATGTTGAATAAAGCCTTCTAAATTTGAATTTATAAAAACCAAGAATTCCATAGTTAGATATTCATCATAGGAAAACTTTAAAAATAAACTAGATAATAATAAGTTAATCCATGTTAGTATATACAATATTAACTATAATTGGAATTGAAATTTTAAAATACATACTCTAATAATACATCATAAATGTCAGGTTGATCAGGTGTTTTGGAGGATTGGTAAATGTCTACTATTCTAAGACTTGAAAATGCATTTAATAGTCTACAGAGTTTAATAGCGTCTTGGTAACGTGGAGATTTAGCCCATGTGTTGAAATAGTTTAGAATGATGGAAGACATTTGTTCACGACCAAAATAGTCAATGATGTGGTCGAGTGGATTAGGATTTACATTCCATGAATTTTTGATAACCAATGGAATGAGGGTAGAATAACTAGGTAATAAAGTATCTCGAAGTGATTCGTCTCTGAATTTCAGAGATTCTGTTAGAAATTTAATGTTTCTGTGAACAAAGTATTCAGTAGTAGCCTCTTCTTGTATACTTGAATTATTCTTCCCCAGTATACCAATGAGTGCCTGAATTTCTTCATTTTTTATATAGCATTTAGAGTCACGTTTATTGTAATTTACATCTATCCATTTATTAACTATCCTATAGAGAGTATACAATGTCTTTTCATCCAATTTATCATAGGATTTATATAAATGTGGAAAAAATATGGAGAATTCCAACCAATTATTTTGATTTACAGTTTCAATAGTAGACTTTACCACTGAAATACTATCAAATGATAACTGATTCAGTAGAGTCTCTCTAATATCTTTTTGTTTTTTAGATAATTTATCTAGAAATTCATTGGATTGTTGGTTCATTATAACTACACAACACTCCCCCTTTCTTTAGAATAAAAATAAATATGATCAAATTATAAATTTATAGTAAAATTTAAGAAACTTTCTTTTGGTTGAAAAGTGATCAAAATTTCGTTTATAATATGTTATGATTTCTTACAAAAATAACTTAGATTTTTTTTTTTTTCAATTTAAATTTCCAACTCCATTCTGCACACTGTTTTCAAGTGGTGTTGTTGGTGTATGCAATGTCTAGGAAATATGGAAATATAAATTTTATATGTGTTGTAATATCCATCATTTGTTTTTATACTGCCACTGTTTTATATCAATATCTTTACGAAAAGAATTTTGATTTTTCCATTCAACACTTTGGATTGGTACTCTTTAGTCTATTTCTATCCTCACTTTTATATTTTATTGGCATACTATTACTTTTTTATATATCATTTCATTCCTCTGTACAATATAAATTTAAATTCGAAAAACGTTTCTATATACTGTTATTACTCTATTCTCTAATATCAACAAGTTTCACAGTTTTCTACACTAATAATCAAAATAGTAGTAACAGTAATAGTAGCAGTAATGAAGGTAAAAAATCAAAAGACGATATCAATTTCTATGAAAACCATTATGTTTTCAATCAATTGAATTACTATTTAATGGTGATATTTGAAATTGTTTATGGAACATTGACTCTATTGTACTTTACAAGTTTTAAGAGAAATCTTAAACAATTTTCAATATTTTTATTGGGATTGGCAGTGGCACATGCTTTGATTGTGAATAGTATGTTAAATTATGCAAAGTATGATTGGAGATATGGAATTGCAGGTAATGACAAACAAATGAAGATTAAAGGTGAATCGAATGATTTCAATCAGACATCATGTTCAATAGAGTCACAGAGAATAACTGTACCTTGGATTGACTTTGTACCTAATGGATTAAGTAATTATCTATTAGAGAGTAACCAGAAATGTCAGAGTGAGCTTACAGATTACTCCCGTCTAACTGATAATGGGTATCTAATGGTCTTTGATAATGCATGTTTGAAATCCAATCAAACAAACTATACATTAACACCTGACTTTTTCAGAGCTCAGAGAGATCATAATGTATTCGAACCAAATCTACAGTTTTTAGAAAATGAATTGGCACCATTTCATAGAACTTACCATTACAATGATGCACCAGTTCATGTGAAATATGATGAAACTGTGCTGGTTCAGTGTCCTGGTAAACCAGATCAAGTTCATTTTCAAAATTTAAAAAATTTGAAATCACTACAACGAGCGGGGTACTTTATAAATAGTAGTTTTGCAAATCATCCTGATATACACATTGACAGGAACCTAACGCATTATGGGCAGAATAAGAGTATGAATTTACTAATTATCAATTTTGATAGTTTGTCAAGAGCCCATGCAAAGAGATCTCTTACTAGAACCTATAAAGTTCTAGAACAGATTCAAAATGGTGAGGTATCTGAAATATTTCAGTTCTTTAGATACCATGCTTTGAAACCTTTTTCCGATGCCAACAGTGCTGCAATGTATTGTGGATATAATGCTTTACATTACAGTCAAGAAGATAGAGATTTGGATAAATTTGTAACATTACTTGCACATTCTTGGACTAGAAACCCAATGTTTTATCAGTCCTATAGAAATGACAGTTATGTAAAGGCATGGGTGAATGGTAACTGTGCAGACTGGTTTACCAATCAGTTTGGAAAACCACATGATGGAACACTAGATCATGAAATAATCTTACCATTTTGTTCACCTGAAATGTTCCCTCTAAAGAATCCCAATGGAATACAAAGTGGACCATACTCCTACAAAAGACGGTGTATGGGAACAGAAGATTCCAGCACTAAAGTTATCAAATACATTAAACAGTATTGGAGAAACTATAAATCAGTTGGAAAGATTCTCACATGGAATCTAATGGATTCCAATGACCCTACTATGGATGTCCTGCATTATAGCGACAGGGCATTTTCCTTGTATTTCCAATCAGAGGAATTTCAAAAATTGTTAAATGACACTGTTGTAGTTCTAACAGGTACACATGGATCTGCTGCCAACTGGTACTACGACTACACTGATATTGGTAAATTAGAAGCATCATTCCCTCTATTAACAATAATGTTTCCAAAATGGTTTTTAGAAGCACATCCAGAGGTTAAAAACAATCTAAAAACCAATGAAAATAGACTTGCAACTCCTCTTCAGTTGTATTATACTCTCAGATACCTATCAAAGTATCCGGAATTTGGTGGTGTTGATATGATGGATCTCAAAAATACAAGTGATATCAATGGTCTCTTATCTGAAATTCCATTTAATGTCACATGTAAAGATCTAGCTATACCACATGACTTTTGTTCTTGTAAATAAAAATATATAATTTTATTTCATTTACTTTAAATAATCTAAATAACCATATAATCATAGGTACCCCTAATTTTTCACTTAAGTTTATCAGGTTTACTTTTTACACTACCTATATAATGTATATTTAAACTGACCTGTCATCTTTCATAGTCAATATTGAATTATTAACTCCTGTAATAAGATACTGATTATTCTTGATTTTTAGATTCCTCTGCTATAATTCTAATTGCATCTTTTACACTATTTAACATATCAACTGAGTATAAATACACTAATTAGTAAATATAACAATCGGTTAATAGAATACAATGTTGATATTTACTAGCTTCTAATTTTGTTAGATTTAATTGGTTTGTTGAATCTTTAGATTCAATATCTAGCTGTTTGAGATTTTCATATTGTTCAGTTTCAGTTCTATCAAAACCTGGTAGGGATTCAATATAAGATTCAATGAGTTTTGATGAATCAATAACTTGTTTAGCCATATCTTTAACTTGTGTTCCCCATTCTGGTGGTAGTTTAGATGACTCTACAAATGATGATTGTGGTGCATCTCTTTGTAAAACACCAATACAAGTTCCAAATACTAAAAATAATTGATCTAATTGATTTTGAAGTTGTGTTAACCTATCTGCCATTTTCTAAAAATAATTTAAAAAATAAAATTAAATTATTTATATTTACAATTCTTTAGAACTGTAAGACTAATAAATGAGAGACAATAAATAAATGTGATTAGATAGGGTTAAATTGGTTGAGTGTGAATACTTGATGTCACAGTAATGAAAGAATCAGGAAAACTTTCTTTTGTCCCAAAAAAAAAATCAGATATCATATATATGATATATAGATTGGACCCAAATTATTATTAATCATGAAATATGAAATATTTTATATATCATCATTAATAATAATTGGGTTTCCGTTCTATTTAGAAAATACACTGAATTTGCAGATTTAGAAGACGTTAATGACGTAAATGGTTTTAATTTAACTTTAGCACGTTTTCTAAATAATTGTAAGATGGATATGGTATTAATAACATTTTTGGTATTATGAAAATTTTCAAAAGACAATAGTGTTGGTCATTTTATAACATTATTTCACTGCAAATTACCTCTTAGTTGATCTTATAAAATTTAAAAAAAAACAGTGTCATATCGCCCAATGTGAAGTACTATGTATAATAGATAAATAATTATCTATTATACACTGTTTCTTTATAAAATTTAAAAAAAAAGTTTTTAAAAAGGCGGTTTATTTTTTAAAAATGAATATAGCAGCAGATGGTTTACCTCAAGTTAGTGATATAGAAAGACTTCAAAGAAATTATCAAAAATTAAAACAATTATTAGACTCACAGATATTTAATATAAAACAAACTGCCTTGCAATTGGCTAGCGAAGATGAAAAATCTAAAATGGTATGGACAGGGTGATAGAGTTGCATAACAAGAATACCTATAACTAATATGGAGTCAATTTATAGTTTGGAGATTTAGATAACTCAATGTTAACTTGTTTAGCAGTTCAGGATTTTATTCAAAAGTATGATAGAGAATTACAGACAATGAAAGAACACATTGACCGTACAACTAGAAACTCAATGAATAATCAAACAAGTTCACAACTACCAGTTGGAACTCAAGATATAACAGAACTTCTTAAAAGTAAAGATTTAATTAATCACCTTAAACTGGCGACATTTAAAAGTACACCAAAGTTCAAGGAATATCAAAAGAGTATTAAAGACGTAAATCATCAAGGTGACAATGACGAGGATGATGACTTATCACTTGCATCACAATCTGTAAATATCAAATGTCCAATCTCTCAACAAATCTTTGTGGAACCAGTTAAAAATCGTGAATGTGGACATTTGTATTCGAAAGCTTCTATAGAGAGCTATTTGAAGAATAAGAATCAAGTAGCTTGTCCTGTAGCAGGTTGCAATAAAAAAATTACACATGGATCCTATGAAAGATCAGCAGAAGCTGATATCATGATTGCAAAAGAAATCAGAAAACAAAAAAGAGAAATCAATCAACCAACTCAAGATATCACAGAAGTTAATTAAAATTACGAAATTACGAAATACCTAAATAACACCTCTAACATGTAAATAAAAGTAAAATAAAATCTATATTCCCAGGGGATAAAGTTGGTAATGTACATAACAAATTATTTTTAAATTTAGATATTTTTGTAGTGGGAAACCATTAGATCCTTTGAATAAAATGCTTGACTCTTGATTTTTTTTTTAAATTTTTATTTTAGATTGATTGCCAGGACCTTTGACATATAGAAAAGAAGATGAAAGTTACTATTGTATTGTTTTTCATTGCAGTTGTAACTATTGCTAGTTGTTACCCTGTAATTCCATATACTTATCCATTGTACAAACAATGTGATCCAGAATGGGCTAATCAAATTATGGAAACCACCACTATTTGTGAAGTTGGTTGTTTAATGTCAAGTACCAGTATGGCAATGGGTGGTAAAGGTATTACAATTGACACTAATACCAGTAACCCAAGTACCTTTAATTACTGGTTGAGAAACAATAATGGATATACAAGTAACGATGAATTGATTGAATCTGTAGTACCAGATATCAACAATCAGCTCATTGAATGGGATGGTTCTAAATTGAACGGAACTGCTCTCTCTATGACCGACATTCAAAATATCCTCGACGAAACCAACAATATCCTCATCCTTAATGTTCGTAATGGCACCCATTTTGTATTGGCAACTGGTTATGATACCACCTTACAAGATGTCATCTATGTCAATGATCCTGGTTTTGATCAAGATTTCTATTATTACGACACTGTTGTAGGTTACAGATTCTTTACAATGTATCCAGCTAATAGTAGCCAATAGATCTAAGAATAAAAACAAAATACAAAGTGTATTATTTCTATGTTATAATATTACCTATTTTTATCGTTTTAGGTAATTATTACCTTCTTTATCTATATGAAGATCAATGTTTAGAATTGTGTAAATTGAAATTTCCAAATCAACTTCACACTTTAAATTTTTTTTAATTTTTTTATTATTTGCATGTTTGGTTCAATATTGAAGAGAATGGTAAATTTAAAAGTTCCTATTAAAACAAAAGTGAATGCATTGAGAGGTTTAATGCAAAAACAAAACTTGGATGCCTATATTGTTCCAAGCGAAGACCAACATCAATCAGAATACATTTCATTAAAAGATAAGAGAAGAGAGTATATCAGTGGATTTACAGGTAGTTCTGGCTGTGCTTTGATAACTTTAGATAAAGCACTGTTGTGGACTGATGGTAGATACTGGCTACAAGCTGACCATCAATTGGATAAAGATATTTGGGTTGTAATGAAAGATCGTGTTGCGGGTGAACCTACTATAAGCGATTGGTTATGTTCAAATATCAAACCACAAGGTAGAATAGGCATTGACTCAAAGCTCATTAGTAATGCATCTTTTGAGGATATGTCTAATCAGTTACAGGTATCTGGTAAAGGGTTCCAATTAGTGACACCAAGTGACAATAATCTAGTTGATGAAGTTCGTGAGCAATTTAAAGATCAAGAAGAGGTTCCACAGTATCCTTTAACTGAAGTCTTCTATTTAGATACCAAATACTCTGGTAAATCATCAGAAGACAAAATCTCAGCAATCAGAGAGGATTTGAAAAAGAGTCAAGCTGATTACATTGTTGTCAGTGCTCTAGATGAAATTGCATGGTTATTCAATCTCAGAGGATCAGATATCAGCTTCAATCCAGTATTTTTGTCTTATGCTATAGTAAGCCAACAAGGTACCGCTCAATTGTTTATCAATGAAAAGAAATTGAATAGCAATGTCAGACAACATTTACCAAAAGGAACTGAGATTCTAGATTATTCACATATTTTTGAAACCATAAGACAACTAGATAAAAGTGGAAAGAAAATATGGTTGGATCCTAAATCATCATTGGCACTTTATGAATGTGTCTCTAAAGAGAATCTACATGAACAGTCAAGTCCAATCACAATGGCAAAATCACTAAAGAACCCAGTGGAAATGGAAGGGTTTAGACAATGCCACATTCGTGATGGAGCTGCATTGGTTCAGTTTTTGGCATGGCTGGAAGATGAAATTATGGTACAGAATATAACTTCACATACCGAATGTTCAGTTGCTGATAAATTGGAAGAGTTTCGTAGAAAACAGGATCTATTTGTTTCTTTGAGTTTTGATACCATTTCAGGTATGGGTTCGAATGGTGCTATCATTCACTATAAACCTGACCCTGAGACATGTAAGAATATCTCCAAGGGAATGTATTTGGTAGATTCAGGAGCACAGTATTTTGATGGTACTACTGATGTCACTAGAACTGTTTACTTTGGTAACCCAACTCAACATGAGATTGATTGTTATACTCGTGTTCTTAAAGGACATCTTGGAATCAGTCTTTTGAAATTCCCAGCCCGTGTCACTGGAAGAGATATAGATTCAGTTGCCAGAATGGTCTTATGGGAGCAAGGTTTAGATTATGCTCATGGAACTGGACATGGTGTTGGATCATTCTTGAATGTACATGAAGGTCCACAATCTCTAAGTCAGAGACAAAACATTAATGTTGCTCTCAAACCAGGTATGACTCTAACAAATGAACCTGGATACTATGAAACTGGTAAATTTGGAATTCGTATTGAAAATGTAATGTTAACAGTACCAGCAACTACAGCATTCAATAATGGCACATTTAATACTTTTGAAAATATTACCCTCTGTCCATATGAAAGAAAACTAATGAACATGCAAATGTTAAACAACCAAGAAATCACATTTATCAACAACTACTATAAAGAAATACGTCAAAAACTTTCGCCACTTTTGCAATCTGATCCTTTGGCTACCAAATGGTTACAAGAAAATACTACACCACTATCATTGCATTTAATCAATTAGATCTACAAAATAGTTGTATATGTGTACTAAAATAAATATTCAAAATTGAAAATTCAATTTAATAAAAATAGATATCCATTATTAAAGATTTTCTGAAAGTTAGGTCATTTACAAATAAAATTATTGTGATCTTTAGTTCCAACAAACGAAATTTCATCTAAAAAAGATTTTTATTTTTTTTTCATTCATTACATAATCATTGTTCTAATCATTTTTTATTTTGTAATTCCGTAGCACTGACAACCTAGAACATATAGCATTTTTAAATGTATAATATACACTCAATTTTCAATATATAATTAAATTTCAATATATAGAACAAATAGATAATCTATTTTAAAAATACTGTAAACCGCTTTTAAATATATACAGATAGAATATGAGTTATTACGGGAGATTGGGTAAATCTTTAAAATTTGCACAAGCTAAATATATATCATTATTACACACACGACCTGTTATAACAAAGGTAATACACTGAAATGATTGATTAATATTTAATCTGTATATGTACTAACATTATATACCATAATTGATAGGCTGCAACATCAGGTGTACTATATTTTATATCAGATAGTATTTCACAATATATAGAAAACCTACAGCATGAAAAGGAAAAGAGGAAACCATTTCAATTGGACAGAGCCTTAAGAATGGCTACATTTGGATTCTGCATGACAGGACCAGTTTTTCACTATTGGTATCTGATATTGGATACAAAATTCCCAAAGAAAAAGACAAGTCATGTATTGATGAAATCTGCATTAGATCAAATTATATGTGCCCCTATTTTCGATGCCATATTTTTTATAGGTATGGGGGTTTTAGAGAGAAAGAGTTGGGAGCAAATCAAAGAGAAACTGAAAAAAGATTGGTTGTATACTTATTTAGTTGATTGTTCAGTTTGGCCTTTCTTTAATATTTTCTCATTTAAATATATTCCAAATAATCAAAGAGTTACAGTAATGAATCTCTTTAATATATCTTGGACTGCATTTTTAGCCTATACCAATAATAGTCATTAAAAAAGTAAACAGAATATGTATAAATAAATCAAAAAACCAAACTAAAATCAAAATTAAATCCAACAATCACCTTCTTCTTCTCTCCTTTAATCCTTCCTCTTTCCTCCTAATTTCATTGTGATGATTTAAGTATTAATATACAATGATTATGGTAGTTTATTTTGAGTCCCATTCATCTTTTGATCCTGGATAGGAAACTGAATTTTCATATCCTTGTTGTCTAGCATAGGTACTTGCTTGATCTGATCTTATACCTTTTTGGCAATAGAATACAATATTATCTTAATTGGTATATCAAGTATGCTGTTAGTTGAATGAATCAAAGTGATATTTATCAAATATATAATTACCATTTTTATTAAACTTTTTAAAATTGAAGGTTTCTTCAAAGTCCTCTGGTTTCAATTCAAGTGCTGCAGGTATTACTCCAACTAACTTGAATGTTAGTGTCAATTTAAAATATACAATCTTTTTAGAATTATTATAACTTACGAGGTAGATTAATTGCTGATTCAATTAAACCACTGTTTTGTACCTCAGATGGATTTCTGACATCAATCAGATAAAATGATTTTGATGATTTTCCTCTATTTTCTGTTATAAGTTGTTTTAAAGTATCTTTATTAATTGTTTTATTTTCTCTGAAATTAAAGGTTGAATAAAATCTCTGATAGGTAATATTGCTTGTTTTAATTAAATTTTTAATCATTGTGGAGGTGCAAAGTGTGAACAAAATAAAAAAAATTCTAAACACTTTTTCATATGCGACAGACAACACTAAATGAATAAAATCAAAAATCTGAATATAATATCTTCGAACTACTTCAATAATTTTTTTTTACAGAGGGCCAACGCTAACAATATTCTTCATTTCAATCATAAAGTTGTTGGTTATTTGTATACTCCTATCATTGCATCACAAAATAAAAATATACTCCAAAACAATAATACATATATAACAGTCAATCAAAAATATAATGAAATTTTGTCAATATCAAGATTTTATTCAACTAAAATAGAGTAAATAGATGATTTTAAATATTAGATGTTTAAATGATGTATAAATGCTGACATTAATTAAATCTTAGGAAATTGGATAACAATTCCTATCACAAGATTGCCAATGATGAATTGGACTTATACAATGAAAAGCTAGAGGCATTAGGTCAGAGTTTAGATATTGATGGTTTTGATCTAGAGTCTTCAGATGGTGTTCTTACATTAAAACTTGGTAAGATGGGTACCTATGTTATAAATAAACAGTCACCTAATATGCAAATATGGTGGAGTTCTCCGATTAGTGGTCCAAAAAGATTTGATTATAGTATTTCAAAGAGTCTGTGGGTAGACAATAGAGATTCTACCCCAATGAGAGACCTTTTGAAAAAGGAAATACACCATCTCTGTAAATATAATTTAGAAATTTAAATACTATTATAGGTTTTATTCAATGATAATAAAGATTCAATCTCCTGTAAATGCTATATTCTTATAATGCTACATTTGTAAAACTTTGTTGATCTTGTGGTTGCTTTGGTAATGGTGGTGGTTCTAAATAGTCTTCACCTTCCATTATAAGGTTATTGTTTACATTATTGTTTGATTGAGGAGGTTTAGTTACTTCATCACTTGGTAATTCAAATGGAATTGCTGTTTGTTCTGTGCTATTATTGTTATTGGTTAATTGTACTTGTGGTTGTTGTGGTGATCTAATTTGGTCAATAGATGGTGTTTGTGATGTAAGATTATTCTTTTTAGTTGGTATTCTATGTAAAAGACCATATCCTATATCACAACCTAGTGAACCTGAACCACCCCAATTCTTATTAGGTGTAATTGTAACTAATCTAACATGTTCAGTCAGAGAAGAGTATACATATAATTGTACAGGTCTATACATATTGTTATTTATCAGTGTAAAGAAGTCTTCTTGTTCATTTAAAATGATATCAGGTGTTCCTACAATGTAGTCTGTTCTAGTTTGTAGATCAGCTTCATTGGCAGGAGATGCCAAATAGACATCTAACACATGCCATACATTCTCTAAAATCTTTGACCATGAACAATAACGTATACTGATACCTGCAAGACCTTGTCCACCCCAACTGTCTGATGGTGTTATAGTAACTGCACGAGTACTATTGCTTTTGATATTATATACCAAGAGTTCAACTGGTTTTCCAATATTGTGTCTAAATGTATCTGCAAATCTGTTATCTTCTTTTTCAAACTGTACACCATTTGCTGAAACTATAAAATCAAAAAATGATTGCAATAGGCCACTAGATGGTGAATTTTGGTAAACCTGTAAAACATGATAGCCAGTCTTATTGTATCTATCTTCTTGATCATTTAAATTTGTTGGTTGAGATTGGTTTACACCCATTTTTTAATTAATTATAAAAAAAATAAATTAAAATTCCAATTTTACACTACAATGATAAAATTAATTTTATTAGAGTTTGGGAACCTAAAACAATTATATAATAGAGTTTTATAAAAAAATTATTAATTTTTATTTTTTAATATGAATAACTAGAGTTGTCATTGACGATTTATGATCAAAGTATTGGAAGATTGTGATTGTTCTAATTTTAAGATGGTTTAATAATTGGAGAAATAAATATCTGAATAGCTCGTCGCAGCATTTACAAAAATTGAAAATATCCGTTGCGATTTTTTTTCAAAGTTATTATATCTGTTGTTATCCAATGTCTAAATACCAATTTGTATTTGTATTCATTTTAATTGTTCTTGTTAGCAATACATTTGCTGCTAATGAAACATTAGTAGAATATTGCACTTACTGTAACAATGCTACTACAGAGTGTAGTGGTGAAACTAAATGTAACTCATATGTACCAGGTCAATGCACCGAATATCAAAACCCTTGTAATGGTAAAATATTGGGAGGAACTGTAATGTCTCAAGAAGGTTCAAGATATTATGCACTCTTTTATGAAGATGTTAATTGCTCTACTGGTGCTTTGATTCGTTTGAATTACACGTATGTAAACAAATATATTTCCTTTTATTTAAATACTAATGGTAAAGCTATAATATTAGTTGTAATGCATGTTATGTTGATGATGGAGCCTATTTCCCATGCCCTCCTAGTGAAGCTCAAATTTTACTCGTCTCTCTTCCTGTATTGCTATTGATATTGTTAGTATCACTACTTTTATAAATTTAAAATAAAAAACTCAAAAAACATTTCATATTTTTAAAAAAAAAAAACATCTTGGAGAAAGAAATTTTTATTAATTAAATATAATTGTCAATTGAATTAAATATAATTGTAAAATGCATAATCTCAGGCTTAGATAATATTGTATAAACAATGAAAATACAGTTATGAGATTTTGAAAGTGTTTATTCACTGCTTCATACATCAAGTTAAAACCCACCAACACCAATATACTTTGTTATTTTTTAGATGTTGGTGGTAATTGTTTTAATGATTATTAACAAATAAGAATACTGACCAATTTACATGCATTGAAAAGTTAAATTATAAATACAAAATAATTGAGACATAGTATTTATTTTTTTATAATATTAATTTAAATGAAAAGATTTAATATATTCATTATAGCTTTTTGTATACTTTTTGTTATTGATTTAGGTGATTCTACTATAACAGTAAAGAAAACTTTGTTGTATGTAAATTATGAAAGTGGAAGATTAGATGATCGTATTCCAAATTTAGAATCCACAAATTCAAATGGTATGTAAGACCTGTATAACTTTTGAATTAAATTATAAAAATATAAACATTTATTTCAATTTTAGCTAGTGATGCTGCATATATAGTATCTCCTGGAAGAAATGGAATGTATGCAATTGGTCATAAAGTGACTTTAGGTGACCCTGGATATTATTCGGATGGTAGCTATAGAAGTGAAAGTGCAACTCATAGAATTCGACCAGGAGGAAGATTTGTAAGAGGTGACAATAGAAGATATGAAGTTTCATTGTTATTAAAAGATTGGCAAGAATGGAAACCTGGTATGAGTAGTTCTGGTGATATTATATTTCAGGGAGGTAAATTAGCAGGTGGAGGTAACCCTGCATATTTTATCGCTACAAAAAGAAATTCATTGATTTTCAGAATGCCTAATAATAATGAAACATTGTTGCTATTGGATGATTTTAGACCCTATAGTAACCAATGGTTTGATTTTAGAATTGATGTTGCTTGGAGAGACTCTCCAACTGGTTTATATATAATCTACATGAGAATCCCTTCCATTGAAAAAGATTATAAACTAATTAAAGAGTATAAAAACTATCATACTTATTTACCTGATAACCCAAAATCTGTCATGGGTTATAGTAAATGGGGTTTATATCGTCCTGGTCAATCATTAGAAAATGGTGATATACCAACTCGAATCATTTATCATGATGATATCTGTATTTTTGATATTGATATATAATAAATAAAAATCAAAAACCCATTCAATTTTATTGAATGATATTTTAAAAAGTACTAAAATTATTAATACAGTTAATATAATTTGTAAATTTGATTCATTACACTATACTTTTTTTTTTAATATATGATTTCTCAAAATCATTATCAATAGTCATTTCGCCATAATAAAATAAACATATGGCTTAGCAAATCTCACTAGAAAAAAAATTTTAATGATTTCCAACCAAACATTGAATACTTTTTAAACTGTTTGGTAAGTTGTAACTCTAAATTCCTTTTAGCCCCAAATCCATCAAAGAATTTAATCTAGTGGAAAAAAAATAGCAGTTTTAAATATAGGTTACCAATATCCAAATTAAATTAAAGAGACACAATTATTTATTATTTAGGTTACTTAAACTATGTACTTTTAATTTATTAAATACAATATATAGTTCTTAGATTGATTTAAACAAAAAATAAATAAAATTTATTTAAAAAGTTTTATCTTCTTGGTTTTCTAGTCAAGTAAACAAATATAATAATTAAGGCAATATTGAAACCCCAATATGCACAAAGGATACCGAAATTTCTCCATCTGTTTTCGTAACGGAAGTTTAAGACATTTTCATAATATTGTTCAGCATTGGTGTAGATACAATATCCACAATCAGTTTGAGAGTCACCAATGGTAGTTACATAACCTGAAACACCTTGAGCCAAGAAATCTTGAGTGTATTCAAAACATGTAGAATTAGATGGAGCAGTGAATTTAACCAAATCTTCATAGTTACAGGTAACATCAATTGGTTTCAAAACGGTGGTTAATACACCTTCAATAAAGTAACGAGGAGGGTTCAAATGGTATGCCCATTCTCTCCAGAATGTTGGAATTTGAGCTTCTGGTACTTGTACACCACAGAATAAGAACAAATAGATTAACATGATTGGTAACATTGCTAAGGAAATTGGAAGATTTACACACATTGCTCCTAAGGCTTGACCAAATGAAACAGTGTACAAGGAGAAGAGTGTCAAGAAGAACCAGTAGTAGAAATTGGCGCTATTAGTTGACTCTAGACCTACAGTCCAGTATGAACAACAAAAGAAGATTGTAGAGGATACAATAACATAGGGAATTTCAACAGCTACAATAGCCAATGAGAATGAATGCCAACTGTAGTATTTACTTGCAAAGTCTCTCTTGAAATACTCCTTTTGTATAAAGAATTGTGGTAGAGCTAGATAGATTAAAAGTACACCTAAAATCATAGATTCCCAAATAAAGAAGATTCTAAGATTGAGATCAGTTGAACTTGTGTAATCTTTTAGATTCCAAAATGTGAAACCAACAATAAGACCACTGATTGCCATTTGGAACCAACCACCAATAGTATAGAATGGATCTCTCCACCAAATAATATTAAGTCTCTTATAGACCTCCAAGAATTGAGTAGAGAATGGGGTTGCAAATTCTCTTGGAGTCTGATCAGAATGTGGTTTACTTTGATTCTCCAAATTGATTTGTTGTAACTCATCAGCATTGGACTTGAACTCTGGTGATGATTTCCAAACTTCAGACCAATCAATGTCAGTTGAACCGTGAACACCAGCACCGATAACATCAAGAATATATTCAGCTGGATTTTCAGAGTTAATGGCTGTACGACCACCGTTTCTTTCAAAGTAGTTAATTAGAGTACGAGAGTTCTTTCCAACGTCACCAAAGTAGACAGTTTTACCACCTTTAGCTAACAATAGAATTCTATCAAAATGTTCAAAGAGAATACTGCTAGGTTGATGAATGGTACATACAAGAGCCATACCAGCATCTGCAAGTTTTCTAATGAATCTAATGATATTGTAAGATGATTGAGCGTCTAGACCTGAGGTTGGTTCATCAAGGAAGAGAATATGTGGACGTGCAACTAACTCTAAACCAATAGTAAGACGTTTACGTTCTTCAACAGAGATACCAACACCAGTTTCCAAACTACCAATGAGAGCGTCACCAAGATGTTTCATTTCCATCATTTCAAGTACATGTTCTACATAATCGTATTTTTCTTTTAGAGATACTTCAGGTTCTTGACGAAGTTTAGCTGAGAATCTTAAAGCCTCTCTAACAGTCATACCTGGGTTGTGAACATCCATTTGCTCAACATATCCTGTAATTCTTTCAAAATCAATTGCCAATTCTTTACCATTGAGATAGGAGAAACCTTCAACTTTACCCATAGTCTTTCTCTTGGCGAGTACATCGAGAAGAGTGGTTTTACCAGCACCGGAACTACCCATAAGTGCTGTCATTTCACCTGGTTTAATCCACCCATTTACGTTATCTAAAAGTAGTCTTTGACCTCCTTCAACTGGTACAGTGTATTTAATATCCTTCCATGTAAATGTACCACCATTGATCTTTAGCGATTCCTTCATTTTAGAAGTAGCTTCCTTTACGACTAGATTGATATTCTTTTCCTCTTCAACATCATTGAGTTTTGGAGCTTTACCCTTCTTGTATACCTTGTGAGTGTAACCTCCAGATGTCCAATCAAAGTACTCGATAGCAAAGAGATTGAGTAGAATATAGAATCCCCAAAGTGCAAATACAATACCAACATTAAATGCTCTGTCATTGACATCAAAGTCAAAAGCGGCTTTAATGTAATTGTCACCTGATACAGAGAGTTGACCAGCGACTGAACCTTCAACTGGACAGACTCTGTGAGCAACATCATTATAATTCAAACCAAATGGAATTGCAGATTTTTCACAATCGAATACCAAGCCTTTGAATTCGTTCTCCATTAGAGCTTTGAAAGCGTAACCCAATGGATTGACCCAAATAAACCATTGGAACCATTTATGCATCTTCTGATATGGAATAGTGTAACCAAAGTAATTTACCATAAAAATGAATACAACATTCATAACATTCTGACCAACATAGATGGATGGAGTAAAGTTACCAAATGTTCTAAATAGTGAACCACTTGCCAATGCAACACCAATAAGAGTGAAAACAAAGATGAAGAACTTTCCAGCATCATAATCCAATCCATACATAAAGTAGGTGATTACAGAATGCAATAGTAC
This sequence comes from Tieghemostelium lacteum, assembly GCA_001606155.1. Classification (NCBI taxonomy): domain Eukaryota; phylum Evosea; class Eumycetozoa; order Dictyosteliales; family Raperosteliaceae; genus Tieghemostelium; species Tieghemostelium lacteum. The sequence goes on from LODT01000034.1 coordinate 633,122, forward strand.
TTGGAAAACAGCAAATGGAATATCAACCAAAACCTGACTAACATAGAAAGCCGATGGTCGATACAATGCATAAGACTTATGCTTTTGTAATATTCTTCTACCTACAAAAGTCTGATGCAATTCACCTTGAGTTAGAATACACATGAAAATAATTGAACTGAAAATAGCACCACCACGAACAAACAAACCATCAGTTGTAGTGTCCATTTTGAAATAAATAGAACCATAGATCCAAGACTGAACAAAAACAGTAAGGAATCTAGAGGTAATAGTAAACTTGTCGCCCCAAACCAACTGGAATTGTCTATAAGTCAAAGCAATACATTGAGAGATAAAAGAACTACTATATGGAGATCTCTTGCTAGCAGTACGAGACTTTTCATTGAGAACTTCATGACGGAATTGTCTGGAAGGTTGCTCTAATTCAACTTGAGCCTCATACTGTTCCTGCTCTTTTAAAGCTTGATGATAGAGTTTAGACTGTTTCCAAGCCTCCTCAAAATCAGCACTAGTTTCAGGGACTCTTCCATCAGCACCATCAGCAACGATTCTCTCTTGTGGATTTGTAACACCAGTCAAAAAATCTGGAATTGATTTTCTATCTTCGCATTTGAATCCCATGTTGATAAAATATTGTTTAGCAAGTTCAGTTGGACCAAAATATATACAACGACCTTTATCAAGTACCATAACTTTATCAAAGAGATTATAGATGCTATCGGATGCCTGATAGAATGAGGCAATAGTTGTCTTATGCAAAGCATCGGACATTATTCTAAGACTTTTAGCGTAATCATAGGCAGAAGCTGAATCCAAACCTCTAGTTGAGGAATCCCACATAAAAATACTAGCAGCTGAAACCATAGCTTCGGAAATGGTAGCTCTCTTTCTTTCACCACCAGATAAACCTCTGACAAATTCGTTACCAACCATGGTATCTCTTTGGTGTACTAACCCAAACATTCCAACTAAGAGATCATAGATTTTCTGACGGAAATTTCTTTTTGTTTCTTCAGGTAGACGGTTTCCTGGAGTCTTTAATTTCAATGCAAAATCAAGAGTTTCATGCAATGTAAGCGTTGGATGATGCGTATCTTCTTCACCAACATAAATTGCTTCACCTCTGAATCTTCCCCATTCCTCACTTGGAATATTACCGTATTTTACTTCACCACTAACATCTACATAAGAATCTCTTTGATTTGAAAGGACTCTCAGTAGAGTACTACAACCAGAACCAGGTCTACCAAGTACCAACAACATCTTACCATCTTCAATATAACCATTAATATCACTTAAAATATTAAATGTTGAAGATTTCTTTTTCCTAGAAAATTAATAAAAAAAACCCAATAAAATATTAATATGGAAATTCGTAAAACGAAGTCTAGGAAATCAAAATCAAAAAATTCAACATACCAATTACTTGGATTAAAAATAGATATTAAAGATCTTAGTGGTGTTAAATTATCCATAATTACAGAACTGTCAGCACCTTGACCGACAACAGTAAGATTTTTAATAGAAACACCCATTCTCTTAACTCTATGACCATTATCCAGAAGATTTCTCTGGGAGACTTCAAAATAATTCCTCAATTTAAAATCTTCTGGACTGTCAACATTTCTCTCACCCAACTCTATATCTTTATCATTAGTTTTTTCATATTCCAATCTATATTTATGTGATTGACCCTCGAGTTCCTTAGATAACTGATTAAATGACTGTACACTCTTTTCTAAGTCTGGAACATATTGGTTGGCACCTGATTGATGGTTACCAGAAATCCTAAGATTTTCAAAATATTCTCCAGAGGAATCATTGTTATTATTATTATTATTATTATTATTATTGGAATCTGCCATTTTTAAATTATATTATGTTCAACTGTTTTTTTTTTTGGTTGTTTGTTTTTTTTTTTTAGTTTAAGGTTATTTAAATTAATTTAAATTAAATAATTAATATATATTATTTAATTGTTTGTAAAATATGAAAATGAAATGAAGAATACGATTCTTTTTATACCATTTTTTTTTGTACTGACATAATGTTAATGTTTGATAACAATTATACGAGCTTCCTGAAGCATAGCTACAAAGTCCAAGTTTTGTCATGACAAAATTAGAAAAGATCGTTCCATATTTCAAAGTACTTCTTTGTGATGGCGTCATTTCTGTAATTCATTTTATTCTTAGAAGCAGATTTGATCAAAAATTGAGAAAAACACTTGAAAAATTAGATTAAATGTGTTTCATTAGTATAAATTCTTTTTAGTTCTATACATTGACCAATAAACATGTTGCGATTCTAACCCGCTTCTTTTTGAAAAAAGAAGCAAAATAATTTAAAAACATGTTCTTATTAAAAAAACGTCGATTTATTTTTAATTTTTACAAAAACACTAACAGTGTGGTCATAAATGTTGTAAGGCCCGAAATTAATTAATCATAATTCTTATATTTTTACCAACTATTATTAGTTATAATTTTGTTATTACAATAGATATGATAATAATGTGAGAATAATTAATGAAAATGAAATTATAATTGTGGATCCACTTGATGGAATATCACATGAAAAAAAGTATCCACCTGTATCATCATTACAATTATTAGCACCACAACTATACATTTTTAAAAAATTTATAATATGATCAAAATAGGGGTTAGATTTATTTGCTTTTTAAATTTTATCTCTTTTTTTTAAATAATTAAAATGAATACATACTTTGAACTAAATTCGTTATTAAGACTTGTCATACAACCAGAGTCATTATAACGTGTGGCTGTATATAGATTATTTTCTACAGTATCAGCTTCTTGAACATTAATGACTATATATGTTGAAGTTGATACACCAGTACACATGTTGTTTAATGGTAAACATCTACCAAGACCAAATATTTCACATTTTTGGCTGTCACCTACACAACCATTTATACCATTACAAAATGTGCATACGCTTACTTCTTCTCCAAAGGATAGTTGGCAAAAAATTAAAACAATTAAACAACAAACAAATAATTTATTCATACTATAGTCTACTTCTTATTTCTCTTTTAAAAAAGTGTATTATTTACAATTGTATGAAAAAAAAAGTATTTATAGAATTGATGTTGAGGATTAAATTTTTTAATAAATCAATCCATTGGAGTGGTTTTTTTTTTCGTTGTCATGATACAAAAATAGATAGATATTTTTTTGTTGTGGTTGAAATTTACATTTATTATAATAAAAAGTAACCACCAGATCATGTGCCAACATTTTCAAAGTTTATTTATTTATTTTTTTATTTTTGGGTTAATATTTACAATGATAAATTATTTTAAATTAAATAAATAATTATTGTTTAGTTTGGAGTCAAATGAGGAGAGTTTGGAACTTTTTACATAGGCATCTGGTATCAATTCATAGATTTGGTCAGAGAGAAATGTGAGGATTGAGGTATTGTTTTGAAGTGTTTTAGAGAGAATGTTAGCTTCCTCTGCTGTGAGTGTCATTGAAATTGGATTATCATTGAAATTTAAGTGTTGGATTGTTTGATTCTTTTGAAGAACTTGTAGGATAAAGTCATAGTTCTCCATTACAGTGTCAGTTGGAAGAATAGATGCAATGTTTAGACCTGATAGACGGTTATTACTACAGATTGCATTGATAAGTCTCTCACTCGGATACATTTTATCTACAAGTAATTCCACTGAGAAATAGGTGATGACTGGATGATTAGATTCGATAAACTCTACAACACATTCTGGAGGAATATCGAATTTATAGAGAGACAATGTTGTTAGATTTCTATTGTTTTTCACCAACTTGAAGAAATCAACCCAATCTTGAACACCTTGCTCAGTCTTGGTGTGTTTAATGTAGTATTCGTTGGATGCTAAATTGAGGGTTTTTAAAGAAGAGAATCTATCCGGCTGCACAAACGATGACATGAGATAATGGAATGGTAGATCCTTGTTAAAGTATCGAATATTGGTGATTATAAGTGTCTCTAAACTCTGTGAATGAATCTCGCATACAGCTTTACTAATCATAGGATTCATGTTAGTTATAGAAATCTCTTTTAGAGATGAAGGTGCAGTCCAGAATTGCAGAATATGGTTTTTAAGGAACAAATTACATCCTGTAATTCTTTTTAGTGTGGTGTTGGAAATTCTATATTTTTCAGTGTCACTTAAAATGGTGTGGTGTGATTTCAATTTGAATTCATTCATTAACACTGACGAATGAAATTCCTGTAGATTCTGATTGAGGTTTAGTAACTTGCAAACCCTGCTAATACTGACTTTACCAACACTTGTAATGACATAGGGATCAAAATAAAAGGTTTTCAACTGAGGTAGATAATTGGTTATACTTTTGAATAGTTGATCAAATTGTGTACATTCTTGTATTTGTGTAGGACCTAGTTGAAACTTTATATTCCTCAGTGACAGATTTACAAGTGATGATTGAAATTGGCTGACCATTGTGAGAATAGTTGACATTTCTATAGTGAAATTTAAAATAGACAATGAAGTTATACTGGAAATTAGTGATATTTCATCACATTGTACCAGTGCTCTTCCAATAGATGTATCTCGAATTGTTAATCTTCTGCATTTGGTTAACTTTATAAATGGTAAAAGTTTGGTAAATGTGACATTTTCATATTTAAAAGACAGGTTCATTTCTTCCAGTGACCATTCCGCTAGAGGTTTGGAACCTGATCTACTAGATACAACATTTCCAAGTTGTTCAATAAAAAGATCGTATTTATCTTTAGTCTCCATCTGTAGGTCTATAATCTTAACATTGGTGCCTATATTCTGTCGATATTTTTCTGGAATGGGACCATAGTAGCATCCAAGTTGCGAACTGGCGAGAACTTGATAGAAAAGTCCACCGCCTTCTTCGTGACAATAGTATTTGGTAATGTAAGGTGATATATCATAGAACTGTGGATGCATAAGTGTTGTACTGTTACTCATAAACAAGAGTCTTCTCGGTTTATACCCTCTTTTTATAGCTGCGCTGACTGTGGTGATATCATTTCCTGTACATATTAAAAAGTAAGGGTTTGCTAATCTAGGTAGAATATTTTCGTTCCACTGTTTAGAGACCATACTGATCAATCGAATATTTCTTTCAATCACTTTTACATTTCTTGAAACATATCCACTAATCTCTGTCAATGATAAATAGAAATTTAAAATTCTCTTTATCAAATAGTATGGTAAAGGTATTATAATCTTTTGATTTTCTAATATTTGCATATCTGAGATATGGATAAAAAGTAATTTTCAAATAAATAAATCCTTCTTTTTTTTTTTAAATTTACAAATCAACACAAAAATAAGTAGGATTTTCATTCAATGAATCTTTCAATTTATATTTTTAAAACCCCCTAGATTTTTTTTTTTTTATTATTATTTTTTCTATTTTCTTAATTGTAATTAATTATTATTATTATTTTTAATATCTTATGGGTAACCAAACTTTAACTGACCAAGAAAAAGGTCAAGTAGCATTTGTACATGGTTCTTCCTGTACTGTGCTAAGTACTACTGTAGCTAGACTTTATGATGGTAAATCAGGTAGATGGGAATTTACTGGTGCAATTGGAGCTGTTTCAATTATTACTGACCGTGTTGGTAAAGTTAACCACATTAAAATTGTTGACTTAAAAGTATGTTTAACTATTATCTTGATATTGTTATTTTCGCAATAAGCACTAATATTCATGATTTTTACAATATTGCAGTCAACTAGATGTATTTTTGAACAAGAACTCTATGATGGATTTGATTATCAAAAACCAAGAGACTTCTTCCACACTTTTGAAGGTGATTCACAAGTTTTTGGTTTATCTTTTGCTGATGTTGCAGAAGCTGCAGAATTTTATGCACATGTATTAAACTGCAAGAGCGGTAACAAATCCAATGCTGTTAACCCAAATACCAGTAGTGGAAAGGTAACCAATGGTTCTTCTTTGAATCTCAAAAAAGAAGAAAAGAAAAAGAAGAGTGGTGGTTTCATGAGCAAACTCTTTGGTGGTAATGAAACTCAAGAGTTGGAAATCTCTGCTCCTTCATCTTTCCAACACAAATCTCATATTGGTTGGGATCCTGAAAAAGGTTTTGATATCAGAGATATTCCAGCTGATTGGAGAAAACTCTTCCAAAGTGCTGGTATTAAGAAATCTGAAATCAAAGATCTTGAAACTGCCAAATTCCTTGTTAACGTTGTTTCTGAACAATTGGCTACTCAAGGAGGACAACCTCCCACCTCTGGTGCTGTTCAACAGCCTTCAAGACCTGGTCCACCACCACCTCCACCAACTCAACGTTCTAACCCACCACCACCTCCAACCAAAAGCAATAACCCACCACCTCCTCCACCTGTAACTAGAGGAAATGCCCCGCCACCCCCACCACCAACAGGGGGAGGTCCACCTCCTCCACCACCTCCTCCACCCTCTGGAGGTCCACCCCCACCACCACCTCCCTCATTTGGAGCCACTGCCACCTCAGGTGGAGGCGGAGGCGGAGGCGGAGGAGGTCGAACTGATCTATTGGCCTCTATCAGAGAAGGTAAATCCCTCAAAGCAGTTGACAAAACTGCTCCACCACCAAGTAGTTTGCCTGATATTTCTGGTGATGTTGGAAATAGAACTTTAATTTCAACTCTTCAATCTGCTATGGCAAACAGAAGACAAAATATGGGTGAAGATGAAGACCAAGAAGAAGATGATGATGATGATGACTGGAGTGACTATTAAACTGATTATCACAATCACATTACTCTCTATCAAGTCTCCCTACCACAAAATTAATAATAAACTAAAAAATTTTGTCGCAATTATTTAAAGGTTTAATTCTTTTTATAAAAAGCATTTCTATTACTCTCTCTTTCATGAGTTAACTTATTTAGTCAATGTTTAGCAGATTCACTAAAAACAACCTAAAAATACCATAACTCTATTTTAAATACTAATTCTTAGTTGAGCTTTTACCCAATAAATATAATTAACAAAAAAAACACCATTAATTAATCTTCCAAATGGACATACAATACTACACCAAGGTCCTAAACACCATAATATGAAAAATTCTGATAAATTAGTAACATATTCAAGAAATTGGGTACCATTTTAAAGAATTCTGATGAAGGTGTTCTAAAACAGGTTTATGTAGTCAATTGTAAACCAAAATCCAAAGATATGTACCACATAACCCATTTTGATTTAATTTTTTTTTTCATTTGAGCAACAATCTATAACCACAGAGGAAATGCAAAATATTTATAACCAAGAATTAAGATATATATGGTTGGATTGTGATCCAGGACATGATGATGCATTTATGATAATGTTGGCAACACACACACCTGGATTTAAGGTTTTGGGTATTTCGACAGTTGCAGGCAACCAGACTGTGGATAAGACTACTGATAATGCATTGAGAGTATTAGAGAGTATAGGATTGGGTGGGAAGATTGATGTAGTGAAAGGAGCTGCAGTTCCATTGGTTAGAGCATCTATGATATGTCCAGAGATTCATGGTGAATCTGGATTAGATTGTATCACACCTCTACCCCATAGCAAACATTCAGCAATAACTGATAAACCTGCTGTACAGGTAATGTACGAGAGAATTAAATCATGTTATCATGAACAGACCAAACAACAAAAAGTAACTATAGTCGCAACTGGGTGTCTTACAAATATTGCTTTACTGTTTTCAGTGTATCCTCAAGTTAAATCTATGGTTGATATATCCATTCTAGGAGGGGCTATTAATATGGGAAATATGACTCCAGCTGCAGAGTTTAATATTCTCATTGACCCTGAAGCTGCACATATTGTCTTTGAAAGTGGGGTACAGTTGACTATGGTACCTTTAGATGTTAGTCATAAGGCACTGGTTACAGACCAGGTTGTTGAACAGATTAGATATATTGATAAAGAGTCTCGGTTTATTGAAACTTGTGTGAATTTACTGCAGTTCTTTAAGAGTACTTATAGAGATTTATTTAATATGCCTGATGCACCATTACATGATCCTTTGGCAATGGCATACCTTATCAATCCAAATATATTCACAGTACAACAAATGAGAGTGGACATTGAAACTCAAGGACATTGTGTTGGTAGAACTGTTTGTGATGTTTATAATTTTGAAAAGAAAAAACCAAAGAACATTCATGTAGCAACTGATGTATTTGTTCCAGCATTTTGGAATCTTCTAGTAAGTGCTTTAACTAGATGTAATAAATCTAGTTGTTTCAATCCATCATCATCATCATCATCATCAGTAGGTGATATCCAAACACCACCAACCAATTCACCTATAAATAGCAGTAGTAATGGCACCAACACTCAACGAGATGTTGTATTGGAACCAGTTGTATTGGAACCTGAATTAACAAGTCAAGAAATACAAGAGTTAAAGACAAAAATAATTAGAACCTCATTAATTATAGGTGAGAGATGGTGTCCTGTCAATGCTATTTGGTATTATAAGTGGGCACAGACTTACTACACTCGTGACGACTTGGGTCCCATTGACAATAGCATGCTATTGCAAGCAGATGGTGAAACAATGAAAGCAGATCTCATGAGTTCCAAACACTATATATTAGTTCCAGAGATTATCTACAAGAAACTAAAAGCTGTTTATGGCGGTGGTCCTGATATCTACAGAAAGGTCATCAAGGGTAGATTTGAATCAAATTTTGTTGATTTGAAAATCCCTTTCCCATTGCAATTTGTAAGATCAACAGATCTCACCAAAGTCATTGACGGTTACGCTTTGTCATCCGAGACTATTGCCTCTCTAAAGGACAGATACTGTAATGTCTTTGGATTGGTACCATCCGAAGTCAAGATTTGGGACTTTTACAAAAACAACAAATATCATGAACTCAAACCACTTGAATACGTAGGCAACTCAAATCTTCTCGATAACCAATTGATCTTACTCGAGGAAAAGAATGCAGATGGAACCTGGCCTGTTATACAAAGACAAAACTATGCAACAAGCTCCAAGCTCAAATAATTTCCGGTTTAGATAGGATTTGTTAAAGAGTTTATTGAAACCAACTAACCCAAAATATTTAATAACTAATATTAATAATATTTTCTAACAATATTAACCCTCTAACTAAACAACAATAAATTTTTGATGTATTGATTTGATTTCACTGAAATATTACAAAAAATTTTTTTTTTATTTTAATTTACCTTGAAATGAGTGGAAACAATAGTAACGATTACAACAGTGCATCTTTAACTGCAACTGAAAGCAAACCAGCTACAGGTCACGAATTGAATAAATACATTGACGAAATTATGTCAAAAATGCCAAAGGTATTTGATAATGATGACACAAAGAATTTATACGAAAGAGAAGATGAAACTATTTGGACACCATTAGCTAGAAGATTAATTTCATTTAAAAACCACTCTACTGAAATTGCACCAGTATGTATTTCATTACTTCCAACACTTATAGATAACTTCAAGAATTATCATTGACATTAAATGATATTTGATGACATATGTATCATTACAGAAAGTATGTGAAAATGTTGATAAATCATTTACAACAGTTTCAAAATCATTAGTTGAGGCAGTTGATGTTGTAGAACTCCGTGAAAATTATAGAAAAGGTAAAGAAATGGTTAAAAAGACACCACCAGCAGCAATTGTAGCAACAGCAACTATTCTTCCCATTTTATTTTTATTCAAAACTCCAACAACACTCTCTAAACTCAAATACCCAATTTTAGCAACTATTGGTTTTGGTGTATCTTCACACTATTATTACCCAGAACTAATGTCAGAGGTCAGTAAAAAAACTATTGATTTATATAAAAAATATGCATCTCCTTCCTCATCCAACACATCACAGTAAAATGAGGTATAGAGAATGTACAAACGAGATAATTACAATATAAACAATATAGTATATAGCAATAGTTATAATAATGGATAGATTTATTAGTATATACACATTTTTGTTTTAAAAATTAAAACTCTTTATAACCACTTTTCCTTTGTTGGCATTGGATTCTAGGTATTTGTGAGCTTCTTGAATCTCAGTATAATCAAATACCTTATCAATAATTGGTTTTAATTGACCAGATTGGAAAAGCTCTAGACATTTGGATTCAAATTGTTTAATGAGACCAGTTTTGTATTCATTAGTACGATTTCTCAGTGTGGAACCTTTGATTGTCAGACGTTTGGACAAGATACTTCCTATATCAGCTCCATGTTCATCTTTTACAGAGGCACCTGATAGGAGACCTTGAATGACCATAGTTCCATCCATTTCCAGTGATTTCATATTCTGATTCCAATATTTTGAACCTACATAATCAAAGATTACAGAGACACCTTTTTTATCAGTGATATCACTGACTACAGGTACAAATGATTCTGTTGTTTTATAATTAATAGTATGTGTGCATCCTAGTGATTTAATAAAGTCTTCTTTTTCTTTACTTCCACAGGTACCTATAATCTTTGTGGATTCAGATACTTTGGCTAATTGAATGAGTGCTGTACCTACACCGCTGGCAGCTGCATGTATCATTATAGAGTGGTGAGGTTGAACTTGTGCCAACAGATGAAATGCTTGAAATGCTGTTAACCAAGCTTCTGGAATTGCAGCACCTTGCTCAAATGTCATATGAGAAGGTAGGGGCATTAAATGCTGTTGTTGAATAATACAATATTCACCATAGGCTCCACCACCTACTAATCCAAAAACTCTATCACCTTTTTTAAATAGGTCATTGTTATGACATTCTTCTACTATACCTGACATTTCTAAACCTAGAATATCAGAGTCACCTGGTGGTGGAGGGTATCTACCAAGTCTCTGTAAGATATCAGCTCTGTTTAATGCAAAGCTTTTTACTTTTACCAATACCTCATTGGCTTTAGGTACAGGTTTTGGACAAGTTCCAATAAATAAATTTTCAACACCTCCAAAGGATTTTAATAGAATTGATTTCATTGACATTTTCTAAATGTAATAAAAATTAAAAAAAAATAATGTAAAGGGTGAACTTGTAAAATGAAAGTCACAAAAATTTAAAAAATAATTATTATTCTAGAATATCGCTTCAGTTTATGATGCTATTACTTAAAAACTATTACGTATTTTCGATACTATTTATATAATTGCCGACTTTTCCGGTCCATTCTTTGTATTAAAAAAAAATATAATTACTATTGCTATTTGTTATGAGTTTGGGGTTATTGGTATTGTTGTTGTTGTTTAGTTTTAAAACCTAAAGTTTGTTATGTGATTATTATATTATTTTAGAGCAGGGAGGCCCTGCATTCGATCATCATCATCTTCATTTTCTGTATATATTATCAATATTAGTATAGTTGTAATATCCCTGGTTAAGATTTGACATATATCATAATTTCATACCCTCTGTCATTTTAATTAATTCAAATAATGAACCTCCGTTCATTATATTACCTGTAGTATTATTTCCTGCTGGTTTTTGAGCTGATAACCTAAGGTTATTTTACAATTAATATTCTGTATTCCTATTAATTCCAACAATACATTGAACCTTATTCCAATATAAACCTACATATTATTCATTTTATTATTAAAATTTGATAATGGGGTAGTTGTTGATTGTTCACCAACTTTCAAAAAAGTGTTTGAAGCAACAACCAATTGGTTTGATTTTAGTGATGAAAAGTTTGATGTTTTACTGAATACATTTGAGGTTTTATTGGTTAATTTAAGACCTCTTTGAATAACTCGACAAGTTTGGTTCATGATCAGGTGCTGTGGCTTTGAAAAAAACTATTGTGAAAAAATGAATCAATCGATTTTTTTTTTCATAAAATAAAATTACAAAAATAGATAAATCATTAAAATTTCTACAATTTAATAGAATTAAAATATAAACATTTATATTTTATTTAACATCAAAAGTAATATTACACCCCTTGGGTTGAATTATTATTACTATTGTTTTCTGGTGTATTATCTGACACGTGAATACTATTTTCCAAAACTACTTTTTGTTCAATAGGTGGTTCTATATCTCTAGATTCCATATCATATGATCTCATTCCAGATTTTGTAGAAGAGGACATATCAAAATTTCTCTTTGAACCACCAGATGAAGCACCACTACTTTGAGAGGAATCCTTAGAATTCAAATTTCTAACTCTTCTAAAGAACACATATTTCTTATAGTTTCCATTGGAGAGAACCAACATGACTATAATCATTTGAGCAATCTCCACAAACCCAGTTATCATCAATGAAATTGGGAAATGGTTATATTCATTATCCAAAGCAAAATTAAATACAATATCATGTGCTAGAATGATAACAACCATTCCAATACATGTTCCTAACAGTATCTTAGTTTTAAGAATCATTGCATCGTATTGAGTGAAATTTGCCTTTCTTTTATGCTTTTTCAGATTGTTTAAGAGTCTTTTACCATTAGTGAAAATTTGAATGAAAAATAGAATTAAAAATACAATGTAACCAATGGATTCCACTAAACTTAGGTCCCTTTGAAGACATAAAATAGTTATAGGAACTTGGTAGCATAAAAATGCAAATGCCAATCCATAAGCTGTCAATAACAGTCTCTTTACAGGTATAGTTCTAATTTCTTCAGTAATGAAAAATGAATATAATAATTGCATCCAAAATCCACCCACAAAACACCACGCTATCATTCCAAAAAATACACCCCAACTATAGAAAAAGTAATATAAACTTCCTACTAAATATTCTGAAGGGTTATTATAAAATACACACATACTAACTATAGTTCCAAAATAGTTGTTTAAAGTTAGTATTTCAAGGTAAGGTTTAAAAATTTAAATCAAATTACATACCAACAGTTAGAAAACAAAATAGAGAATATGATAAAAATACAAAAAATCTAATATTGATGTTCTTTTGTTGATAGATTATATTAGCTTCAAAAGTAGATTGTACTAAATTTAAAATACCAAAATAGAAAAATATAAATATTCTGATTCCCATCAGAGCAAATAATAATTGGTCTGTGGTATCATTTGTTGTATATGACATTGTTTATAGTCAATGTATCTATAAATATATATATATATAAATTATTTGAAATAAAAGGTTGGAGGAAAAAGTAGTCGATAGATAGAACCTTTTAGTTTGATAAGTGGAGTATAATAGTATGTGTCAATAAAAAAATGATTTCATTTTATGAAAATATCTTATGTAATTTTCAACGTATTTTTTGGTGGTCTTGTTCTCATCCGACAATTGTGTTTTTATTTTAAAATAGTTTGGTAAAATATCCCCAAAGTTAATTTTTTTCAAATAAATACAGAGTGCAAAAGGTGGAATAAGGATCATCGGGAAAAATAATCAAAAAAAAAAAACTCAAAACCCTTCGTGAAAAGATAGATTTACAAAATTAAATAAAACTATAGTTTTTATATCACTTATAATTTAATTACAATACAAATGGGTGTTTTATTTTTTTTTAAGATTTTAAATATTTACTTGAGATTTAAATTGACAAGAGAGAAATGTTTAAATCTCAATTGAGTCAAGATCAACATCCACTTTTTTAGTTTGTCTTGGACCAGCACGTCTTCTGTTTTTGAAGGCATCACCACTTGCGATGGTATTTAGGAGATCATCAACAACAGCCTCTGGAATAGCTTCTTCACCTTTTTGTTTTCTTTCTTCGGCCAATTTCTTCTTTTTAGCATCTTCCTCTTCTTTGAGTTTTTTGGCAGCTTCTCTTTTAGCAATTTTTTCAGCTTGGAGAGATGAGGCTTCATTGTCTTTTGCGGCTTTGTCATAGTGGTCAATGAATTTCAAAAACATTTGGAAGAATTCAGTTGGATCAATCTTTGGATCCTCACCAAAGAGGGTAGCCAAAGCTTTAAATTCAGCGTCGATTTGGTCAGCAGATTGTGAGATATGTTCAATATCAACAGAGGCATTGGAAACAAATTCAGAGAATTTCACTTTGAATGTGTCTTGGTCGTCTGTTTGTTGAATGCTTTCGACTGAGCTTTGAACTTGAGTGAAGTCTTTCTTGAGGGTAGCAACTTCACTTTGAAGTGTTGGTAATGAGACCTTGGATGCAGCTTCAACATGAGAGAGATCTTTGGCAAAATCAGCTAATTGAGGGAAATCCTTTTGTAAGACTCTGACTAGATAGTTGACAAGAGATTGTTTGTTATCAGTAGTCTTGGTATCACTGAGTTTAGTAATAGTGTTGAGTTTGAAACCATAGGCACCACCTCTTGGTGTACCACCATTGATAAAGTTACCCAAAATCAAAACAACCTCGAGAATTTTAATAATTTTATCGGAGCTTGCTAATTCCTTGGTACCTTGTTTAAAGTTTTCAATGTCTAATTTGATATCGGCTTTCTTTGGATCATAGGCATACTTGAATTTCATTGCTTGTAGACGTTGTTTAACTTGTGGGACGGAATGAATTTTCATGGAGAATTGTTCTGGTGGTCCGAGTTTTTGAGCATTGTCTTTATCTTGGTTGAGGAATTCATTAATGTTGGTAATATCATCATCAGATGGTAAGAAAGTGATCAATGATTGAATGTGGTTACCTTGGAATTGAGTTTCATCACCACGGATAATGGCTTTACAAATTTCGTCAAATGATTTACCCTTGAATTGAGATAAAAAGATGGAAAGATTTTGACCAATCTTTGGATCCAAAATAGTAACTGGACCTGATCTCTTTGGTGCATTGGATTCTTTCTTTTCTACAACTTTAGCAGCAAATTGACTTTCAATATCTTTGTAATCCAAATTGATGTCTTTAGAGGTATCAATTGTGAATTTACTGAAAACAGTACCTGCAATCTTTTTATCGTTCAAAGATACCCATTGTAGACCCTTCATCTTGGCTCCTGGTAATGGAATCTCTTTACGTGGTGGAGCAGAGGCTTTCTTTGCACCAAACATTGGTGGTGGAGGTGGTCCTCCTCCTTTACCAAATGGTGGAGGTGGTGGGGGTGGTCCTCCGCCCATCATTGGAGGTGGAGGTGGTGGAGGTGGTCCTCCTCCCATCATTGGGGGTGGAGGTGGTGGGGGTGGTCCTCCGCCCATCATAGGTGGAGGTGGGGGTGGTGGAGGTCCTCCTCCCATCATAGGTGGAGGTGGAGGTGGTGGTGGTCCTCCTCCAATTGGTGGGGGTGGTGGAGGTGGTGGTCCTCCAGTTGGGGTTTCAACTGTAACATTTGAACCACTGCTAGCAGTTACACCATTAGCTTTCATTGATGCAATTTGTTCTTTGAGGTTTTTGATTTCGTCATCTTGTTTCTTAATAGCCTCTACCTTCTCTTCAAGTAGTTTTTGAGAGATTTCTTCATTCTTTTTGATCAAATCATTCTTTTCTTTAATTTCAATCTCTTGGATAGAAATCTTTTTGGTGAGATCTTGAGACTCCTTTTTAAGAGTTTCAATTTGAGCTTTCAATGGTAGTTCTTTAGCTTCTTGTTCACAAGTCAACAATAGATTTTCCAAAGGAATATATTCATCACCATCTACACCAATTGATTTCTCATTCAATGAGATTTGTTTAATGATTCTTGATGCCAAAACCCAAGTTTTCAAACCATGATTATCGTCAATTGGCAACAATAAGAGATCCTTAACAATCTCTCTAAAAGTATCAATAAGACCAATGGTACGAATCTTGTCCAAAAGAGCCTTTAGTACATCGTCTACAGAATTGAGATTTAATCCTTTATACTCTACAAATCTCTCTGACATTTCTTTGTTATCTTTCTCTTCTTCATCCTCAAACACAGTAATTTGAGTATCTAAAGCTGGAGACTCATCATAAGAGTATTTAGAGAGATTTTCAATGAGATCCTTGATACCCAACCAATAGAACTCCTGTCTGAGTGCCAAACGAAGATCAATCTCAGATGGAGAATTGATAATTACATTGATAAATGACAAATATATAGACTTGGTTTTCAAAGATTCTTTGTTTTCCAAAATTCCTGGTTTGGATCTTAGAGCATCTACCAAGGTTAAGAATCTTCTCTTTTCACCTCTGAAATTCTTGTAATTGTTCATGTACTCTATGATATCTCTGTGACCGATATACTGAACTTTTGGAGTATCTTTTAATGGTACAGCAGGTGGTTGATACAAACAAATAGTACTGAGCAATGCAATTGCCAATTCATTGACTCTTTCCTGTTTAGTAATTAATAAAAAAAAAAGAAAAAAGTGTTAAAAATGATGATTGATTTGTAGAAAAATCCTATAGTAGTTTATACATACATTGGAAGAACCCAAGCAAAGTGAAATGATTTTAAATGATTCTCTAATACTTAACATAAAGGAGATACCAATAGCATTGTTCATGAGATTTTTAATACAATTTAAGAATTCCAATTGTTGATTGAGTTGTTCATCGTTTGGACTAAATTGAGCATCTTTGGTGAAATATTGTAAGAGTTCAACAATTTGAGAGACACCACCCTTTTTGAAGAATTCTCTGATCCAGTCCATACCACGTGAACGTAAGGCTACAGAAAGATCTTTGAGAATATTGGATAGAGGTGGTTCCTCTTTTTGTGAGGAACTCATGGAAGGTGATTTTGAAAGGTTACTTGATGACAATGAATTTGGTGATGTGCTTTCAATTGGAGGTGTTCCACTGGTACTAGTAGCTGCACTACCAGCCAATGGTGATTGACTGCCAGTTACCAATACATTTGGTGGCGGAGTACCAGGTGTTTGAGAGGTACCCAATTGACCTACGCTTCCACCTAATGATTTCTGACTGGTTGTCTTTACAATCTTTTTACCAACCAATTCCTTCACCAGAATTAATGTGAAATGGTCTGGTGACTTTTCATTATTCAATTTACCCTTATGTTGTTCAATCAACTGAATCTTGTTTTGATAGGGTAGTTTTAACATCATCTCTTTGGCCTTTGGTTCAGTAGCCAATTGATCTACAAGTAAAAGGAACTGTTTCTCAACTTCTGCAATCTTCTTTTGTTCTTCCATTTGTTTTTGTTTTTCAAATTCAGCTTTATCTCTACCAAAATCAATAGGTAACAGATTATATGTGATATCACCTTTACAATCTCCTTTAGAAATTGGGTAACTTACAGGTAATGTATAATTACTACCTTCACCCAATATTAAATTCTGATTATCACTAATGGAAACCAGAGTTGCATATAATAATTTATCTCCTGAAAATTTATTATGTTCATACAATTCAATTTCTAATTCTGGTTTTTTCTAAAATTAATTAAATAATAATAATAAATCATGTTAATAGACTAAATCTTTGAACAATAAAAATGGTTCTCTATATATATATATTTACATCAGGATATTTGTCACGTTTAATTTCAAATAGGCAAGTTTGATTCCATTCTGGTTCTTGTGATTTAGCTACAACTTTAGTTTTAATGTATTTCTTTTTGTTACCCCAGGTCAGTTTGAGATAGGGACTACAAACAGCACCATCAGAACCAAGGATATTTTTACCCTTGTGGATAATGACCCTTAGATGAAAGAGTTTATCTTTATCTTTATTTTCTTTATCTGCCATCTTTTTTGTGAATTCAAAAAATGATTGATATCAGAGAAATAAACTGATCAGATAAAGACTTATAAGGATAAAAAGTGATTAAATATACAACAAAAATCTAGAAATAATAATTAAAAAAAAAAAAAAAAAAAAATTCACACCACCCAAATGGGTTTTTTGCAATTCAAATAAAATTTACATTCATGAAAAATGTATTTTCTGTGATTAGTTTTTTTAATTAATTAAAATAATACAGTTTTATATACATTATTGTTACTTTAGTGATTTTTTTTTTTAAAATGGAGGACATTTATCAAGGTCTTTGTTATACTTGATTTGAGCTCTCTTACCTGGTTCCATAATTACAAATGACAATGATTTTTTTAGAGCTTGGAATTCAGTTACTGTACAGATGCCAATTGAATCTACGTTATTGACATAATTGAATATTGGTTGTGTCATGTCTTTGTAAAAAAACTGAGAGAATTCGTTCTTTTTATCTAACCAAAACAGTTCAAAGTACTGTCCTGGATGGAGATTGGGTAGAGTGAATGGAATGTAATATTGAATGATATCACATACAGTGTGTTTGTATTGTATAGTTAGATTGGAAATATGTTGATTAGTGAGTACTGAAACGATTTTAATGACTCTTGGTTGTTGTTGACATTCAACCTCTTTGAATAGTTTGATAAACATTGCTTTTAGTTCTTCATAGTCCATGGATTTTTGAATTTCCTTGTCAGCGTTAAAGGTGTGGGTGTGAGTGTGGTTGCTTTGTGAAGATGAAGAAACAGTTGAGGAACAATTGGAGGTGTATGGTGATGTCTCTGTAGATGGTTGAAATTGGGATTGGCTGATGGACTGCTGCATCAGTTGATGTTGTTTCTCTAGAATTCTCTTCTTTGCCATGCTAGACCATACTTGAAAGAAGTCTTTATTAGATTGAATAACTGTCTTTTCAATGATATTGGTCAGACCCCAAATGGATTTTGTGAATTTTACAGCTGTTGATACTCTTAGAACTGATTTATCTTGACCTTCTGGTTCTAGAGATATATAATTTTCAACAGAAAAGTTGTCTCCATAAGGTACATCCCTGGAGACTGAACTAGTTTCCATAAAGTACCCATTGGTTTGAGTTCTTCTAATCTTTTGAACTTGAGTAACTGTTGCTACTTTAGGTCCAATTTTAAATGAAATTGGAGTTTTAAATGATAATACTCTCTCTTGATGGCATTCCAATGGACTTGTCTGCCATTGACCTTCATTCATCTCCATGAAACCCATTTCCTTACTTACAAGCCCCCAGAAATCAGAGTCTATAATCAGTGTATAAAATCTAACACAACTAACATCAAACACCTCGTTAACATAGGGTTGTAATTGTGAGATTTTAGATTGAGAGTTCATATCTTTACATTCTACAATATCTTTAGGTGTCAATTGTTGTTTATGGTTCATGTCAATTGATAAGCTAGCTGGTGGTAATGGTGAAGATGGTGAAGTAGATGAAGGTGGAGGTGTTGTAGTAGTTTGTACATTTATTTCTATTTTATTATTATTCTGTTGCTGTGGGTCAATATTTAATGTTGAGAAATTGGTAGTTGGTGGTACAATACTATTAATACAAGGTGATTGAAATCTAAAACGATTATTATCTAATTCATGAACTGATTTCTCTAGTTTTGCATTAACAGAACTATCCCAACGTATAGAGGTATCATATCTAGGTGCTGTATTATCACAACTGATAATATTACCAGTTGTGATATCAAACATATCAAAATCATCTAAATTCTCAAAACCTAAATCGGCATCATTCTTATTTGTGTATATATTCTTATCAATAAAGTTACTACTAATACTTGACTGTCTATTCATTTACCTGGTTTTTATAAATTAAATGAAAATTTTAATTTCTTTTAGTTTGGAGAAATGAGGGGTGAGTTAAATAATAATTTTATTTATAAAAAAATAATTTAATATATTCACAATAACCACCCACATTTTTATTATTATAACCAAATCGAATTTAGTTTAATATTATATAATCTAAAAATGAAAAATAGGGTGAGGTAGTATTAATAATATTTTTAATGCTAACATTTGTTTTATTGTCTTGCAAGATTGAATAATAAGGTAATGGAATCTTTTTGATTATTGTCAAATAAAGATGGTGATAATTTCTTTTCTAAATCAGAATAATTTGATAGTTTTTCATCTCTAAATGTTATTAAAAGAGTACCAAGGGCACAAGCACCTCTAAATAACAAATCCTTCTCAGTTTCAGTCATTATAACTGATTCTAAATGTTTAATCAATTGTTTAATAATTTGACCATGTGGTTTCTGATATTGTGCTAATATTGAGAAACTATAGATTAAAGGTAATTGATGTTAATAATAAAGGTGTTAAAGGGAATAAGAGGTGGTTAGGTTACTTACTTTAATAGTAATGTAATATAGGACAATGAGAATGTTTTGTTGGTTGAGTTTTGTGAATATAAACTAGAGAATCTCTCAGTGAGTGTTGGCATATGGTTATAAATTACATTACGAAGTGAGTCATGTCTCATCATATTTGAAAAGATTTTACAGAGAAGTTGTTGATTAGTTTGAATGGTGGCGACATTGGATGGAATCTGAAGAAGAGATTGAATGAGATTTGTGTGAACATTAGTGGAGTTTTGTTGAATAAACTGCTCAAATGTTTTTGAGGCACTTGGGTGTAAAACCAACAGTCTAACAATTTCAAGAATTGCAAATACCTTGTCTTCAGGCCACTTTAGCATCTTGAATACTACTTTATATTGCTCGTCACTGAAGGAACTGGAATGGTATCTACTGGTATCTTTAAGTTTTGATAAAATACCTTTAACCAACTCAATTTCTCTCTCATCATCGTCTAATGCAAACTTGGAATACTGTTCATTTGTTTTCAATTGACTATTGAATTCTATAACCTTTGTGATTACAGCGTCACTATGGGGTGTCTCAAAATAGGAATAGGTGCCCTGTGGAATGAATTTTGTAGGTTCAGTAGACCCACTTGGCTTCTGTGCTGTATGTGTAGTAATCAATGGTGGAACACTACCAGAGCCACCTCCAGGTATATATCTATTAGCACCTGTAAATGGGTCACCACTATTGACAATAGGTGTAGCTGGGAACACCATATTCTGCTGATTAGTGTTTTTGATAATGAATTGAGCAACCTGATCGAGAAACTCTTGATTTAGGTCATTGGAGAGTAAAAAGTTTTGAGCAACTTCATAAGGATTCTCACCAATATTGTAACCTAGTTTAAATGGTGTTCCATCATTTACATCGATATCGAAGATGTAGTCGTATTCTTTACCTTGCAGTACACCACGATTGGATGATTTACTGGCGTTGGAGTCTACGACTTCACCAATCTTAACCCATTTCAATTCGGTACTAGACCATTGATGTGCTTCAGCTGTCTTACCGTTTTTGACAACTTTCAATTCACCATCTTTTTTACCGGGTTGTTCTAGTGCTGTTAGATCAGGGAGTTCATTGAGTTTAATGTCACCTACATTATCTGATTGAATGGTTTGTGCTCCGAGTTGATCTTCAAATGCTTGTACAGTGTCAGGATCTGCAAATCTTGATGGAGCTCTAGTCCATACACGTGCAACACCATCTGCACAACCGGTGACTAAGTCACCATTAGGATGCACAGCAACACACCATACACCACTTGGATGTGTAATAGTTTGAATACATTCGGAATCCTTCCAGATTCTAAGTGTACGATCTTCACCGACACTTGCAAAACCCACACCTGGTACGACTGCAACTTGATAGACAAATGAACTCTGTCCTGTTTGATCACGAAGTTCGTGAATGAGTTCACCTTCAAATGTCCATACCATTAACAAGCCATCATTAGCACATGACAAGAACCCAAGTTCAGGTACTAATGCAAGGCCTCTAACGCAATCTTTATGTTCTGTTAATGTTTTATAAACCTTCCATACCTTTGCATTATTTGCATCTTTTCTCCAGATTTTAATAGTCTTATCTGCACTGGCACTTACAATATCCCCATTGGGAAGTGATAGCACAGACCATACAGCAGCTTCATGACCTGTAAGTGTAGAAACACATTCATTACCCTCCCATATCTTTATAGTCTTATCCCAACTACCACTTAGTATCTGGCCCTCTTGTGTAGATCCCAATGTTGAAATAGAATCTGAGTGACCTATTAATGTCAAAGATGGTGAACCACCCTCAATAACTTCTTGTTCAGATACTGTTGAATTATTATTATTGTTATTATTGTTACTTGTAGTACTTTTAGGTGCTTTTGGAACAGCAGATTTCTCCCATACACATATAATCTTATCATTACCACCAGATGCAAATATACGTTCAGGTAAAAGCATGTTACTAGATAAAGCAGTTACAGCACCTACAAAATGTGAGTGTCCATGTAGAATCACTTTAGAGTAGTTATTTAATGAATCCCATGCAATTATAGAGTGATCTCTAGATCCAGTTATAATTCTACCATCTGGTAATATACAAATACTTCTAACATCTTTACTGTGACCTAATAATTGTTTTGAAAGTTTAAAATTCATTTCTACCTTTCAAATTTTTATATATATATATTTTCAAAAATAAAAAAATAAGAAATTAGATTGATGATCAAAAAATAAATTAAAAAAAAAATTTTTCATTCTTTGAAATTTCATTCAAAAATATGAATACTCAATAACAGTCATTATAGTTTTCTTTTATTTTTGTTGCATAAAAAATGTTAAACAATCGAATAAATAGAAATCAGGGTTATTAGGTATGGTAACAAAGGAATCAGAACCAGTGTTGAGATTATAATTTACAAATTGATAATCAGAGGCATTGTTGTATCCAAAGAATAGAAGGGTTTGTTGATCTTGCGATAAAACAGCAGGTGTACCACCGTGATACACTATAATTGGAACAGTGTAGATTAGTTTAAGATTTACTTGTGGTGATTGTTGATTTAGTTGAACTGAATATAGGTACATGGTATTGGTATTATAGTAGTCTCCAGCAATGAGATACAATTGACCATCATTAGCATAGAATGGGTACACTTCATCATGTTTATAGTCAATGGCTGTACTTTGGAATGTGTATACTGATGATGTATGATTTGATGAACTTTCAAACCCAATAAAAACAGGTTTACTTCCAAGTCCATCTGAATTCTCCAATTGGAAATAAGCAGCAATTTGATTTTTTTGATTATTAATTGCAAATGAAGGTGGACCTCCATTACCATCAACTTGATAAGATGGAAATGCAAAATGTCCAAAATCAGCAATCTCACTATCCAAATTCCAATTTGCAACAGACAATCTACCATCCATTCCAAACCCAATAATGGTAACATTATTATCATTACTATTATAAAATTCATTTACAGAGTTACTAAGAAACACAAACAAATCCATTGAAGCTGCCTCCATTTGGTATAAGGTTTCTATTGAGTTATTCTATAATCATTTTAATTAGTTTTTACTTCTAATTTGAGAGAGTGAGAAATTTTAAATTTAAAATATACAAACTTGAAAGAAATATCTGGTATAGTAATAGGAATCTGTTGTTTCACTTGATGTCAATAGATCCACATAGTCATTGGAAACTTGTAAGGTGTCAGTGACAGTTTCTAAATATGGATCAGTTTCAGTAAAGGTCATTTCCAAGGTTTCAAAATTAAATTCTAATATATAGGTACTAGAATTACCAGTTTGATATAAACTAGTGAATATAATATTTGATGTGGATGATGATGTTGATGAATCTCCTTTTACATATCTAGGACTTTGTGGTGTACATAAAACCAACAAACATAATACCATTAAATATTTATTCATTTTTAATATAGGCTTACAATTGACAGAATGAAAATTCATATCTATTTTAGTTTGTTTAATACGTGGTTTCTTGAATATCAAAGTGAAGTGATGAAATATAAAAACTTTTCATTGCAAAAGTAATGGGTTTAGGGGGTTCTAAATTCAAAAATATCAGATATTTATTTATTTCGCGAATTTAAATTTTTATTCGTTTTGAACAAAGAATACGGATGAATACCAAATAGATGGGAATAAATCATTATTGGAGGGAATACTTGCAAATGATACATAACCACTATTAAAATTATAAGTTACAAATTCATAAAAAGACTGATCATTATTGTAACCAAAGAATATAATGTTTCTTGATCTTTTGATAGTGTTGCTGGTATACCACCAATGTATGATAAAAAGTAAAAATAATCTACATACCTTTCTCTACTAGTGTAGTTGAATGTCAACTGCAGGTGTTTGAATTGTATTGAGGTTATGTTACAAAATATATTAGTATAAATGAATCAAGAAGAAATTAAAATAATAATAATAATAATAACAATAACAATAAGAATAATATCTATTAATAAAAATTAACAATTGTAACAATATTAAAATGTGTATATTAATAATAAACCAAAATATTAAATTATTTTTATTTTGGCTTGGTTTGTATTTGTGGATGATTCTCTTTTGGATGACCGCATTGACATGTAGAAAATACTTTTTTTTGTATCCTTGGCACCCCTTGCCGTGGTTATATGAACAAGATGTACCATCTTTTTTACCAAGACAGTGTATTGTTGGGCTAGACAGGTTGTTTGGATTTGGTGAAATATTGATTGGTGTGGTTGGGTTACTTTCCATGGGTTGAATGAAAGATTTTTCAGAAGTGGGTATAGTTGGACCAGACTGGAGGTTGTTATTGTTTGGATTTTGTGAAATATTGATTGGTGTGGTTGGGTTACTTTTAATGGGTTGAATGAAAGATTTTTCAGAAGTGGGTATTGAGATTTTGTAAAAGTGAACTAAAGGGTCTAAATTTTGGTGAGGAAAATTGAGATTGTGTGATTCTATTAAACGCAAAATAAATTCGTTTAATAGAATCACACAAACTCAATTTTCCCACCTAGATATAAGTATTTTCTAAAATTTTAGTAATAATTACATTATCCTTAATTTCATTATCTTTCATTGCTTCTATATATTTTTCTTGTAAATCTTTATAATGTTTGTAGGGTACACATATAAGTCCTTCTTCTTCTACATTAAAGTCAGGTGTTGATCTTTTACCAAGAACTAAGGTTTTGGTATTAGTATCAAAGTATAAAAGGTGTTTTACAAAATATATTAGTATAAATGAACAAAAGATGTTTGGATTAGTGATGAGTGTTTACGTACTATTTGTGGTAGTAATTGGTTGTATCTTTAGTAATATAATACCAGTAAAGTTTGATAAAGGAGTAGAACTAACGAGAGGATTTGAATCATCATTCTGTAAAACTAGATTAAATGACGAAAAATCAGGAATGATGTTTTTTAAAATTTATCTCTTCAATTTTTACAAATTTTTTTTAATACCTAAAAATGGGGGTAAAAGGGTCCAAGATTGACCCTACAAAAACTAGAAATAGTAATGATAGTAATGATAGCAATAGTACAATTGTTAGTCATAGTTTAGTATGGCCACATAGTTTGATAAGATATATATTATCATATATATTTCAACAAAGTAATAACAATGCTTATAATTATACCAAAAGATTTTATGAATCTTATAGAGTTGCAATGGATATAAAGTCACTTTATCATGTTAGTAAAGAATTTAAATTGTTTTTTCCACCTATTGAATTGGTAGTTACATCAGTTGAGTTACTTAAATATGCCTATACATTCACAGTAAAATGGTCAATAGATTTAAAATTAACAGTAGACTATCACTATATCAAAGATTATAAAGAGTTTAAAATCATTAAAAAAATGAAATTTCATAATATTTCAATGAGATGTAATGTAATGAAACCTATTGGACTTACATTGCAACGACATCTTCATAAACAATCTAAACTGTTACTCTCTGCTGATCAAATTGAAAATCTAACAGTAAACTACCATCTTAAATATAAGAAACGTAGTGTAAAGCAGGCTGATGCCATCAATGCTATTCCTAACAGTTACAGTGGAATTCCAATTGGTAATCTTAAGGAATTGAAATTAGGTATAGAGGCTGTTAATCAACCTAGGTTCAGTTTAAATGTTTTCTTTGGTGATGATGTACCGCCACAACTAACATCATTGTCCATGTCGAGTAATATGATTGTTACATATTGCATTGATACAAAGACTGTAGACACCATTTACAAATTGTTAACTATTAAAAAGATACAATTTGATAGAATTTCAATACATGAAAATGATCTCTTTAGATTGGTTTCATTGCCTACACTTCTCAATTTCACAATTACAATTTCCAAGATACTTCAGAGTGATAAACATGAAGATCCTATGGAATTAAATGAAAATCAAATGGTTCCTATGGAATTGAATGAAAATCAAATGGTAAAGAAACTATTCGAGTGTGTAAATAGTAGTTCAAAAATCAAGCGTTTAACTGTAAAGAAGCTAGTTAATAGTGACATAAAATATGAGGATTTATGTACATTTCTAAATGCCAACATAACCCTGAAATCATTGGTTGTTGAAAATTCTATGAAATTTGATAATGAAACACACTATATAAATAATAATACTTTAAAATTATTAGTTATAGATTCATTAGGTAAATATAAATCTAATGAGATATGGAATGGTGGTAAAGGTTCTGATGTACTAAAGATATGCTTAATATCCCATTTAGTACCAATAGTTAGAAAAGATTATTATATGGATATAATTAATCAATTCTCAAGAGTCACTAGAATAAGTCTACCTGAGATCTCTCATAAGACTATCAGTAATCTAATAATTCCCTTGATTTCAAGCCCCACTTCAGTCATTCAAAATATCTCATTTTCATTAAAAAGTTTTACTCTAAATGAAAAAGTGAGTCTAGGTACTTGGAATACATTACTAGATTCCTATATCTCCAATAGATCACTTCAAACATTTAAAATCACTAACACTACCATTCCATTAGAAATCATCACTGGATTCATGTCATTTTCACATCCAACTTCTTTTCATCTATCATTTCCATTTTGTGAACCTAAATTCGCAATACCAAGAGAACAAGTTTTTAAACAAGTTTTTAGTGCACTTCAAAGTAACAGTACCATTAGAATACTCAATCTCAGAGGATTCATGTACTTTGGTAACCTTGATAAATTTGACTACCTTTGTGAACTCTTACAACTTCCCATTGAATTACATCATTTGGATTTTAGTAACAACAGATGTACAAACATTGATAAACCTAAAAATCCTAAATCTCCATTAATGAAAAAATTTGAAACTCTTTTAATCCAACATCCTAGCCTGCAGTCCATTGGTTTCCAAAGTACTGGATTGGATTACGATTGCATTTATATAAATGTATATAAACATTTTAAAACTCCTTTTTTCAATCCACCAAACATTATAAAATTTAAAACGAAATGAAATCTCTGTATATAATATATCTCTGTATAAATAAATATCTATTCTTGTTCCTATTAAAAAGAAACTTCATATGAAAATTGATTAAAAAAAATCTAGTAGTTTTGATCAAAATAGCGTGAGATAAAGGGATTTTCATAAAAACTTTTTTTTCATTTCGATAACTCTCTATATTTCATATTTCTTTGTCCAAAATATGAATTCTAGTGATGTAGCATTGCTATCATCAGAGCCCTATATTCTATTTAAAAGTTGGGTACCACAACAGAAAATCAGTATAGGAACAGTAAATGAAAAGTTATGGAAATACTATGATTTTGGACCTAAAAAAGATACAATCCCACTAGTATTTATATCACCAGGAACAGCTGAGATATTTTATAAACAATTTGTATCACTGTGTCCTAAAGGCTACAGATTTATAAGTGTTCAATTTTCACCATATGACAGTCTTTTAGGTTGGTGTAAAGGTTTCGAAAGATTCCTTGATAGATTAGGACTAGAAAAAATTCATTTATTCGGTACTTCACTTGGAGGTTATTTGGCACAATGTTTCTATCAGACTAGACCTAGTAGAGTCATATCAATGATTCTTAATAACACTTTTTGTGATACCCAATATTATCATGATAATTCTTCATGTGCTGCAATGTAAGACATAGTACACACAACTAAAGAGAGTAGATATAGATGTCTAACACATTAACATGCAACACACATTCATAGGTTTTCAATATTACCAGAGTTTATGTTAAAAAAAATTATTTTATCTAATTTCCCATCTGGTAAATTGGATAAGGAAATGTGTGATACTGTTGATTTTATGGTATATCAGATAGAGTCACTTCAACAACAGGAGTTGGCATCTAGATTGACACTCAACTGTTCAATTGGATTATTGAATCCTAGTGGTGGTTTAATGGAGAATATCACCATTATAGATTCACTAGATACTGTATCAGTACCCGAAAAACTAAGAGAGGAATGTTATAAATACTACCCAAATGCAAAGATTGCTTTAATTAAAGAAGGTGGTGATTTTGTTTATATATCTAGATCTGATGAAGTTAATATTCACATACAAGTTCACCTTCGTAATTTTGGTTTGGATCCAGTAAACAATCCAAAATCTGATGAAACAACTAATAACAACAACATTAATAACAATAATAATAATAATAATAATACTACCCAAATTAAAAAAGAAAAATTAAACAAACCTTTAAAAACTAAAGATACCAATCAATTTAATAAGTCTTCAATATTTGAAGATGAACATGAATAAATAAATATACTTTTAAGTTTTATATTATATGGATTTATAAATAGGTAAGGTTAATTTAAAATTATGTTTATTTTAGAGTAGTAATAAAACTAATAAGGTAGATATTATACAGGTTGATATGGATATCAGTAATGTTTTAGTTGCAGAGGATCTATTGGGTCTCTGTAAGAAATCTCTATCTACTGTTTGATAAAATATTGGTACACCACGATCCACCATAAACTTACAAACTCCATTACTACTTTCACCAATTTTTTCACCATTTCCACAACTGAATATTTCAAATTTATTAATTCCACATTTGATCTCAAGTCCTTCTACACATTTTTGTTTTCTAAATACTACTAAACCTTCTGGTTTTAACATACACGATGTTGAATCATATCTAATTTAATATATTAAATTAGTTTATAGAACTAGCTGTTATGGTAAATGTAGGTCTACTTACCCTTCACTTTGTGTACAATAATTTCTTTCTAGATAATTTAAATTTTCATAATAGATACCTTTACCATTTTTACATTCATTTAGTTGGAAGGTCTCCCTGCAACTGGTTGTATTACAATCACAGTCATTGGATATATAACAAACATTCCCTGAGGAACAGTCCATAAATGTATTATTGTAAAAAGGTATATATCTAAAACAATATTGACTTGCTGTAAACATTACTCTATGTATCAAAACTTCACCTGTACAGTCGTTATTTTCAAATTGTTTATAAATATATTCTTTACAGTCTACATTGTTTATTGTTAAAATTGCTATTATTATTGTATAGTATATAATTTTTTTATTTTTAAAATTCATACTAAATTTATATAACTATTTTTATATCTATGAAATTTTATTTATCTCTTATTAAAAAAAAATTAAACATTAATTTCAATATAAATATGATTATTATAACCGCAATGATCATTTATCAATTTTTGTGTAAAAGTGTGGTTAAAATGGGTTAGTTGGTATTTTTAAATAAAATGTGTTAAAGTTTTTATTTACACCAACACAAACTAATAATAGATTACTGAGAACAGTTTATTGTGTTTTAATAGTTGAGTTTGTTCATTAATTAAACTCTAAATTTATTTTTCTTTAGGGAAAATCAAGTCCATTTAAATGGAAGTCCAGGATTGGGTTGAAATTGTATCAAAAGGATGCGTGAATTCTAAACATTGTGGGACCACAATATATAACTGTGGTACCACGAGTTATCTCAATAAATATATAAATAATATTATTTATTTCTTTGGTTTTAATTTTAATGCAATTACTCTAATGGTTGAGTTCTTTTTATATAGTAAAAATGCACCTATAACAATTGCAATGATACCAATAGCAACACTTCCAATGATGATACCAATCAATTGAGTTTTGGTTAAACCTTTATCTTCAGATGGTTGACCACATGTTGATGTTGATTGGTCACTTGCTTTTTGTGAATCAATTAAAACTGAATAATCAGGATCCATAATAACAAGGTATTGAAAATTTGGAATGTTGATTGCAACTTGATTTTGAATATGGGTGGATTGTGATTCACCATTTTGGAAAGTGTTACTTATAGTTTGTATTCTGTTGTCAATAATAGCTCTTTTGATGAATCTTCCATAAAGAGAATGTTCATTCACTTGAAGTTTTACATAGTCTGCATCTGAATCTGGTGAATTTCCTTGTTCTTGATAGGTACATGAGTAATCATTGGTATCTGATTGAATGGATGCTGACATTACAAGTTGTAAAGTGTTTAATGAGCTTTGGAACTTGAATGGTGAAATTGAAATTTGATATTTCAAAGTTGAAGGCAAAATATCAAAAATTTCACCAGCAAACTCAACAGTATCTTTGTTGTGGAAATATTTCAGAGTGACTTTAACTGTGGTGTTTATTCCTCCATAAGGAACATCAGTTTCATAGAGATACTCTTCAAAATTCTTTGTTCTATCACTACTGGTTATATTGGTATATTTCCAATTTGTGAAGTTATAAGAGAAATTAATTGAACTATCTTTGTTGATTTCGTTCAATGATACAATTGAAACAAGAGTTTTGAGTGAAACATCTTTTCCATCCAAATCAGCTTTATAATCATTTCCAGTATCAGGACTTGTTGTATTGATGATTGGTTTTATGATAATATTTTGTGATAAACAATCATTTCCAATCCAAGGATCTTTGCATTGGCATTTATTTGCAATACAATCACCATTATTTGGACCACCACACAAAGGAGTTCCTGGACATTGAGTTGGTATGATTGGTGGTGTATATGGGACAACTAATTCATTTTCAATTGGTACAATAAATGTATTTGAAGATTCGAAACCTACAACTATTACGACTTCAAGGTGATGTAGATTGGCTTGAATTCCTTTGATAACTGCTACAACGTTTTCAACATAGCTGACAGAATATAATATAGGATCAACTGAAGTTATAACTCTTGCTGAGACTGAACTGGTATTTGTTCCGAAATTGTGACCATATACAGTTAAATCACCACCTAAATTAGTCAATTTAGTTGCACCTTCAATTACAGGAACCTTATTCAAAGAATTTGTAATAAGAATTCTACTAACATAATTTACATTTTGGGATAGAGAAAAAGATGAAATTCCACCAAAATTCATAAGTGCATCAGTGTATCCATATATAGAAAGGAATAAATTATCATTATTAAAAGGACTTCCAAACATGTATGGAAATACACCAGTGCATTTAAAACATCCCATAGTAGAGGTACTATTTACTTGAGTAGCTCTGACTTGGAAACGTTGGCTTAATATACCATTAAATACACAATATGGAAGATATCTAGGATTACTATTTATACAACTGACCATATCCTCGACACAGAATGATATACTGAAATCTCTTTGTCCTGAGTTTATAACAATAGAAGATGGTGAAGATAATACAACTGATTTCATATTTGGTGTTGTTAAATCATTAAAATAGGGACATGTTGCTGTGATTTCAAATTGATTTGAATTCATTACTTGCATAAATGGTGATATTCCATTACTTGCTTTACCATACCTATACTCTGAGAAAACTCCATTGCTATTTTCTAAATACAGATATTTGATCCTGTAAGTTTGTGTAATACATGGTGTAGTAACAGACCAAGTGACATTAACAACCTCATTTGACTTAGTCAATGAATATGTTTGATTAAAATCACTTCCATCAACATCACTAAAGACTGTAATTATCATTTTCTTTACCCCAACACCATCAGATATACTTAATGACCAACCAGTTTCCACAGCTCCAGATATTGGAACATTAAAAGCAGTGGCAGGTATTGATGTTAATCTAAATAAATAAGGTGGAATTGCATAAGAATCTAAAATTTAAATATAATTTAATTGTCAGTATTAATCTAAATCAAAGAAATATAAAATTTGAATTTAGCCTACTTTTAGATTTAACTCTTAGCTGTGAAGATTCACCAAGTGTTAAAAACAAATTAATACTTGTGAAAAAGAGATCAGGGTACCATATTGAATATTCAACTTGTCCTGTGAAAATTCTTGAAGGAAGTTCAAAGTTAATTGAAAACATTCCAGATGGTTCATGCCATTTACCATAGAATACATATTTATAGGGATCAGTGTTTCTTACATTGATAAAGAACTTAATGGCGACTCCAGAATCTTTGTTGGCATTACTGATATTGAAATAGATTGCATTCTGAGCACCAGTACTAGATACATCAATATCATTAAATGCAAATCTAACTGAAGTGACATCATAGAGATTGTAATTCTGTACAATATTTTCAACATAATTCGAAATGACTGGAATTGGATTGAAGTCATAATAACCTTGAATGTACTTTTTTACATTTGATGCCATGTCATATAACATAATTTTATCAATTGGACGGAATGGGTTTTTTAGATTAAGGAAATCATAAAATTTCTGATAAACTCCATCACTATTAGTTCCTGATACTATATCTCTAAAATCTAAATAGGCAACTAGGTTATATCCACTGAACATTTCTATAGCATAGAAACCTGAACCCCAATCAATTACGTTTATCTCTAGAATATATTTTTGTCCACCTAATGAAATCCATTTAAAATCAACAAGCTGTGGCAAGGAGGTATCTGGAACACCTAATGAAGCTGTAAAAGTACTTCCAAGCAGAGTAAATGTACCTCCATTGAATATTGGG
This sequence comes from Tieghemostelium lacteum, assembly GCA_001606155.1. Classification (NCBI taxonomy): domain Eukaryota; phylum Evosea; class Eumycetozoa; order Dictyosteliales; family Raperosteliaceae; genus Tieghemostelium; species Tieghemostelium lacteum. The sequence continues at coordinate 665,638 of LODT01000034.1, forward strand.
ATTGCTATTGATATTTCCATTTGGGTGTTGGTTTTATAAGTACCCGATTCAATAGACATAGGGAAACTAAATGGTAAGGTGAGAGATACTCCATTGTATTGGAATGAAATTGGTCCAATGTTTACAAGGTTTTGTGTTGAGAATTGACATACATATAGGGCAGTTGGACCCACAGAGGATTCAGGTCCATACGTGACTACTGAAGTTGAGAATGGGTTGGTAGTGGTTGGAGCAGATGCCTCAAATGTAGTAAAAGTACTCATTTGGATATCAAAATTTTTGTAATAGAAAAAAGTGCTATATTGAGTTGTGGGTGCAATAATAGGTGTATCATAAATCATTGTGGTAATTGATGGGTTACCATATGCAATTCTATTTTCTTTACCTACTATATTATTAGCTACCAACATTCCAAAATAGGGGTCAGAATCGGAGGCTCCCTGCACCGTTACAAATTGATAGAAATTACAAGGCACAGTGGCGCCAGAATTGGGATAGGAAAATTGATTGTTTGAAACACTTGATGATGTGTTTTGTATAAAACTTGGAATTTGGTGGCTATAAACTACAGTTGAGGTTATAGAGTTTGTAACTGTAAAATCAATGATTGAGATATCTCTTTGGTCAGGTGGGTCTCTGACCTTTGGTTTAATTGAGGCAATATATTCACCTAGTTTCAATGGGATTGAATTCTCATAGGTTACATCATAGTAATTACTTGATACTACCAATCCTGTCAAACTATACTTTACATCAAATTTAAATTTGGCAAAGTACCCTATTTGATTACTATAATAGGTTTTTGTAGCATTTTGAAGACTTACTAATGTCGAAGGCATATCCTCACATTCAAATGGGGTTATGTAGTAAGTATTCGTTTGCTCGGATGTAACTGAATCTGTCAAAACCCAAAATGGTGCTGCAGGTCCTTTGGGTAGAGTCACAGTCATATATAATATCTGTCTGGAACCAACAGTATTTTGAGACACTATAGTTGGAGGTCCATTTTGATAGAATGTACTCGAAGCTGTAAATGGATTTCCATTTAAATTTGTGTACTCAAGTAAATAATGTACAACACATCCGCCAGCTGAGTTGGTGTATTTGTCATTTATATATTTTGGAGTTCTATCCTGGAAGCCATACATGGCGTTTGCGTATCCTAGATAGGACTAGTTAATACCCTCATTAAATCAATTAATTCATTAAACATACCTGTGTATAGAACTACCAATAACAAAAAGATTACATTGTATATGTGCATGTTGCAGGCTTAAAATGATTTTTCTGCAGAAAAATTATTAAAAATTACTAAGAAATCGAGATTTTTTTCATCAGTTTTTCCAAGGACTTGAGATTTTCAAAGATTTTAAGTTTTCATTTCATTATTTTTATTTCTTTTAATTTTAATGCAATTACTCTAATGGTTGAGTTCTTTTTATATAAGAAATAACTTATCACAATGATTGCAATGATACCAAATGCAACACTTCCAATGATGATACCAATCAATTGGGTTTTGGTCAAACCTTTATCTTCAGATGGTTGACCACATGTTGATGTTGATTGGTCACTTGCTTTTTGTGAATCAATTAAAACTGAATAGTCAGGATCCATAATAACAAGGTATTGGAAATTTGGAATGTTGATTGCAACTTGATTTTGAATGTGATTGGATTGTGATTCACCATTTTGGAAAGTGTTACTTATAGTTTGTATTCTGTTGTCAATAATAGCTCTTTTGATGAATCTTCCATAAAGAGAATGTTCATTCACTTGAAGTTTTACATAGTCTGCATCTGAATCTGGTGAATTTCCTTGTTCTTGATAGGTACATGAATAATCATTGGTATCTGATTGAATGGATGCTGACATTACAAGTTGTAAAGTGTTTAATGAGCTTTGGAACTTGAATGGAGAAATTGAAATTTGATATTTCAAAGTTGATGGTAAGATATCTAAAGTTTCACCAGCAAACTCAACAGTATCTTTGTTATGGAAATATTTCAGAGTGACTTTAACTGTGGTGTTTATACCTCCATAAGGAACATCAGTTTCATAGAGATACTCTTCAAAATTCTTTGTTCTATCACTACTGGTTAAATTGGTATATTTCCAATTTGTGAAGTTATAAGAGAAATTAATTGAACTATCTTTGTTGATTTCGTTCAACGATACAATTGAAACAAGAGTTTTGAGTGAAACATCTTTTCCATCCAAATCAGTTTTATAATCATTTCCAGTATCAGGACTTGTTGTATTGATGGTTGGTTTTATGATAATGTTTTGTGATAAACAATCATTTCCAATCCAAGGATCTTTGCATTGACATTTATTTGCAATACAATCACCATTATTTGGACCACCACACAGAGGAGTTCCTGGGCATTGAGTTGGTATGATTGGTGGTGTATATGGGACAACTAATTCATTTTCAATTGGTACAATAAATGTATTTGAAGATTCGAAACCTACAACTATTACGACTTCAAGGTGATGTAGATTGGCTTGAATTCCTTTGATAACTGCTACAACGTTTTCAACATAGCTGACAGAATATAATATAGGATCAACTGAAGTTATAACTCTTGCTGAGACTGAACTGGTATTTGTTCCGAAATTGTGACCATATATAGTTAAATCACCACCTAAATTAGTCATTCTAGTTGCACCTACGATAACTGGGTGTGGATTCAAAGAATACACAATTGGAATTTTATAGATGAAATTTGGATTTTGTTTCAAATCAAAAGAAGATAATCCACCAAAATTCAATAACTTGTCTGTATAACCATAAATTGAAAGGAATACATTATCATTATTAAAAGGACTTCCAAACATGTATGGAAGATTACCATTACATAGATAACATGCTGTAGTTCCAGTATAGTTTGTTTGAGTTGATCGAATTTGATATCTTTGGTTATAGAGTCCACTCAACAAACAATATGGTAAATGTTTTGGATTATCACTTATTCCTTGTGAGCCTTGAATACAAAATGATATACTTAAATCTCTTTGTCCAGTGTTGATATAACTTGGCAATGACCCTGAACTCATAGATATAATTACAGGAGGAGTACTAGCAGTCATTGGTGTACATGATACAGTGATTTCAAATTGATTAGAATTCAGTATTTGAATAAAAGGTGATATTCCATTACTTAATTTACCATATCTATACTCGGAAACAATTCCATTTAAATCTTCTAAATACACATATTTAATTCTATATACTTCTGTCATGCATGGTGTACTAACATTCCATCGAACTGAAACAAGTGCATTTGTTCCAGTGGGTGTAAAAGTTTTGTTAAAATCACTTCCATCAACATCACTAAATACTGTAATGATCATTTTCTTTATCCCAACACTATCCAATACATTAAAGTTCCAACCAATTTCAGATGGAACATCATTTGCAATAACTGAATTAGATGGTATTGCTGTTAGCTGTTTGAATATAGGTGGCATTGAATCTGCATCTTGTGTTTAAATTTGTAAGTAAATTATATTTTTATATCAAAATTCTATTGTACTTACTATTGGATTTAACTCTTAATTGTGAAGTTTCACCAAGTGTTAAAAGCAAATTAATACTTGAGAATGTTAGATCAGGATACCATATTGAATATTCAACTTGTCCTGTGAAAATTCTTGAAGGAAGTTCAAAGTTAATTGAAAACATTCCAGATGGTTCATGCCATTTACCATAGAATACATATTTATAGGGATCAGTGTTTCTTACATTGATAAAGAACCTAATAGCAACACCAGAGTTTTTATTGGCATTACTGATATTGAAATAGATTGCATTCTGAGCACCAATATTTGATAGATCAATATCATTAAATGCAAATCTAACTGAAGTGACATCATAGAGATTGTAATTCTGTACAATATTTTCAACATAATTCGAAATGACTGGAATTGGTTTAAAACCATAGTATCCCATGATATTTACAACCCTATTAGCTGCAACATCAAATATTATAATATTATCAATTGCACGAAATGGGTTTCTGATATCAAGAAAATCAATGAATTTCTGATATACACCATTATAAATGTCTCCACTAACTAAATCTCTGTAATCCATTGATGCAATTACCATATTATCGTTATATACATCCAAAGTATAAAAGCCTGAATGCAAATCTTCTACCTCTGCATGCATGATATATTTTTGAGCACCTAATGAAATCCATTTAAAATCTAACAGAACTGGTAATGTATTATCTACATTTGGCCCAGGTACAGTAACTGTAGTACCCCATACTTTTAAAGGATTGTTATTAAACTGATATGGTACTACAACTGGAATTTGTAACTTCGTATTGGTTTTAAAGTTTCCAGATGCTATCCAAGATGGGAAATTGAAAATTAGAGCTCTATTTATGGACCTATATGTCATCAAAATATTAATATTGATATTTACTATGTATTGTGTCATAAATTCAAACACAAAGAGTCCCGATGGTCCCTGTGAAAGAATAGATGATTGTGCTTGTGAGACATATTCAAAAATTTCACTGTTGGATGATGTAACAGTCGTGAATAGACCATTACTTTGTCTTTTAGGTATTAGGTTATCGTAGAAGACAAATGAATAGTTTTTACTAGCGATTGTTAGAATACTTTGATCTAAAACCATTTGGTATCTAGAAGGATTCCCATTCGCTATTAAATTCTCTTTTACATACAACACATCATTAATTTCCAAACCAAAGTAGGTTTCAGAGTTTCCTGAAACAAGTATATCTGATACATGGTAGAATTTACATGGATAGAATGCAGGTGATAGAGGATATGTTGGTTGTACTAGAGGTGATTCTACAGTGGCTGTTACATTCTTTATAAAACTTGGGAATGTATTATTATAAATTAAATTGTTTAAATTACTTGTTATAGTCATATCTATTAAAACCATATCAGAATCTAGTGTTGGGGTTGTACTAGGGTAAAATGATACAAAATATTCACCCAATTTAGATTTCATACTTGATTGTAATGTTGGTCTATAATTTACACTACCAACATTGATATTACTCAAAGGATATTTTATATCAAATTTAAATTTAGCATAATATCCAATTTGATTACTATAATACACTCTGGTAACATTTTGAAGTGTTACCAAATTAGGTTGATCTTCGCAAGTGTAGCTTTTATAAAATGTCCAGTTAGTATCCTCAGATGTAACTGTATCTTTTATAATCCAAGTTGGGGTAGAAGTTCCTAATGGAACTCTAACTAAAATACTAAGTATTTGCATTGAACCATTTAAAGATTTTGCCACTACTTGTGGACTTGAGGTGAAAGATGTGCTTGAAGCAATAAAAGGATTTCCTGCATAATTTATATATTCTATTAAATAATTTACTACACATCCATTCTCATCTGTTGAATATTTATCATTTAAGTAAAGTGGTGTTAAATCTGAATAACCATATAATGGTAAACTATCTATTTTACTTAAATTAATATTTTATTTTCAAATTGTATTTTTTTATTTCTTACATGTATGATATAGATAAAATAAAATAAGTGTGAGGGAATACACCTTGCTCACAATCATATTTGATTTTGATATAATCGGTTACCGATTTTTTTGAAAAGTTTTTTAAATTTATTTTAGATATTTATAGAAAGTGTATAATCAGTGATTCTTTGATATTTATGATGGTTCTAATTATTAAAATAAATACTTTAGGTTATATTTGCTGATCAGGTATCAATTTGAATAAATAAAATCAACTATTTAAAAGATTTTTATTATGATATTTCATTATTTTTGATTTTTTGGGAATGTAATTTAAATGTAAATTTCTATCTATTTTATTTAGGTATTGGTTTGAGTTTGATCATTAATACTCTTACTGAAGAACTCTTTTTATATAAGAAATAACTTATCAGAATGATTGCAATGATACCAATTGCAACACTTCCAATGATGATACCAATCAATTGGGTTTTGGTTAAACCTTTACCTTCAGTTGGTTGACCACATGTTGATGTTGATTGGTCACTTGCTTTTTGTGAATCAATTAAAACTGAATAATCAGGATCCATAATAACAAGGTATTGAAAATTTGGAATGTTGATTGCAACTTGGTTTTGAATTTGGGTGGATTGTGATTCACCATTTTGGAAAGTGTTACTTATAGTTTGTATTCTGTTGTCAATAATAGCTCTTTTGATGAATCTTCCATAAAGAGAATGTTCATTCACTTGAAGTTTTACATAGTCTGCATCTGAATCTGGTGAATTTCCTTGTTCTTGATAGGTACATGAATAATCATTGGTATCTGATTGAATGGATGATGCCATTATAAGTTGAAGAGTGTTTAATGAACTTTGGAACTTGAATGGAGAGATTGAAATTTGATATTTCAAAGTTGAAGGCAAAATATCAAAAGTTTCACCAGCAAACTCAACAGTATCTTTGTTGTGGAAATATTTCAGAGTGACTTTAACTGTGGTGTTTATTCCTCCATAAGGAACATCAGTTTCATAGAGATACTCTTTATTGTTGGTTGGTGTTGCCGATGTTACATTGGTATATTTCCAATTTGTGAAGTTATAAGAGAAATTAATTGAACCATCTTTGTTGATTTCGTTCAATGATACAATTGAAACAAGAGTTTTGAGTGAAACATCTTTTCCATCCAAATCAGTTTTATAATCATTTCCAGTATCAGGGCTTGTTGTATTGATGATTGGTTTTATGATAATATTTTGTGATAAACAATCATTTCCAATCCAAGGATCTTTGCATTGGCATTTATTTGCAATACAATCACCATTATTTGGACCACCACACAGGGGGGTTCCTAGACATTGAGTTGGAGGTGTAGATGGTATTATTATAGGTACAGGAGCTGGAGATATAACTATAAAGAATTGATTTGAACTACCCGTATTAATATAAAGTTCAATTTTATATTTACCTTTCAGTGTGAGGGATGGTACATTCTTGAATACTGCAAAAACATTATTTACAAATACACTAGGGAGTTTGTATACATTGCCCACAGCTGGGTATATGGTAAGGGTGGCATTGGTATCACCAAAGTTTTTACCATAAACAGTTAAATCACCACCATCAGTTGTCAAAGTACTTGTACTAGTAATGTATGGAACTAGAAGATTAGTATTGGTTACAACTATGTTAGAGTATCCAGAGATTTCAGTTATATCATTTGTACCAGTGCCTCCGAAGTTCAATTGTAGGTCAGAATATCCATAAATTCCCATACCCAAAGTGGTAGTTAATGTCCACGGACCTCCATGCATATAAGGTAACTCGATTTTACATTTAAAACATGCACTTTTTGAACCTACATTTACAAGAGTCGATCTGGTTACATAATGATCAAAAAACAGTCCAGTAACCATACAATAAGGCAAATGTCTTGTACTGATTTCAGAATCAGCATCTCTGATACAAAATGACATATTAAATGCTCTTTTTGTTGGTGAATTAACCAGAATGATATTTTCTTTGTTGATTGTCATATTTGATAGTACTGGTGCTATTGTATCCATTGATGGAGATACACAATTTAAATTTATACTAATAGGTGAAAACTTCATTAATGGTGATATACCTTGGTTTACAGAATTCAATTTGTACTCAGAAAATACACCATTATAATCCTCTAAATAAATGTATTTAATTTGGAAAATCTGTGTAATGCAAGTTTGGTTGATTCTAATTGGCATATAATAAGGTTCTACCTTATTCTCATTTGTATAGGTAAAGTTATGCTCATACCCATCCAAATCAGATATAACTGATATTAAACCATATTTAAAACCATTATTATCGTCAGATACCGTTATATCCCAACCAAATTCTATATCAGTGTTTATATTAATAACATCTGAAGGAAATGCTGCCAAACTTGTAAATATAGGTGGCATTGCATCAGCATCTTTGGTTTTATAAAATATTAGTATTTGTTTTTAATTCCAATGTTAGTTATTATTTTACATACTTTGAGAAAACACACGTAAAAGTGATGAAAATCCATGTGTTGTATATATATCTATACTTGTAAATTCGAGATCTGGATACCAGATAGAATATTCAACATTACCAGTGAATACATGGGATGGTATATCAAAATTAATGGAAAACATATTCATTTGTTGATTCCATCCACCATAGAATACATATTTATATGGATCAGTGTTTCTTACATTGATAAAGAAAGTAATGGCTACACCAGATTGTCTGTTGGCATTGCTGATATTGAAATAGATTGCATTCTGAGCACCAATATTTGATAGATCAATATCATTTAATGCAAATCTTATTGAAGTAATTTGATAGATTTCATAGTTTTGCTCAATATTCGTTATAAATTCTGGTACAGTTGGAATTGGATTGAAATTGTAGAATCCATTAGTGTAAGTTTTCAAATTACCAGCAAAATCATATAATGCTATATTGTCAATTGGTAGGTATGGCTTTTTTATATTTAAAAAATCGACATATTTTTGAAAGTTACCAACTATATAGGTACCATCTATAATATCAGTATAGTTCAAGTGTTGCACTTCTGTAGTACCAGAATACAAAACCATACGATAGAAACCGGATACATCGTCAGATATACTTGCTGTAATTAAAACCCTTAGCTTTCCAAATGACTTTAGTGAGAGATTGTTTAGTTGTGGTGGTAGAGTATCAGTTGAATCAGCATTATTAAGAGAATATAGATTTTGGTTAATTGAAAATATAGAAGGTCCATTGAATCTTGGAATTGATGCAATAACATCCAAAAATGCATTTTTGTAATTTCCACTGTAAATACGAGTAAATGGGTTCAAGTAAAACTGATCACTGATATATGCATAGTTATAGAATAATGAATCTGGAGCTAAATTGAGATACTGAGTTGAAGAGAATGTAATTCTAATTACAGCCACATTATTAAAATATTGTGAAGATGCAAGAGTAGATCCATACCCAAAAATCTGTATTGGTGGTGGAGTGGTTGTAATTGACTTTCCAATCACTTGATTGGATTGATAATTTCGAATATAGGTGAATGCCAATTGGGTGTATGCGGCCTGAGTTTCTGTAAAGTCAAATACAAATCCATATTTATCAGGATTTCCACTAACCATTCTGTTTTCCATTGGCTCCACTTTCTGTTTATTCCAACAGTACATATACAGTCCATTAGGTTTTTCAACTGATCCTGCATAATAGTAGGAAAGGGGTGTTAAATAAGATGTTTTGTCATTTGGATACAAATCAGCATGAATAGAACCTGGTAAAACACTGATATTTCGAATAAAACCTGGAATTGCATATTTATGTGTAACTGTCATGTTGGCCCCATCTTGTAACTGTACAATCACTGATGAAAAATCCAGAGCAGTATTACTAAATGCTGGAGTTGCCATCACAATAAATTCGCCCATTTTCATTGTGGTTTTAAAAATCTTGAAATTAAAGTTATTGGGTGCCAAAGATGTCAATAGATTAACCATTCTTTTACTGAAATTAAATTTGAATTTAGTGTAATATCCAACTTGATTACTATATAACCATTGTTGTGGTAAACTGCTTATCCAATCTACTGGTGGTGCCTCACATTTATATTCAAGTAAAGTGTATGGAGAATCTCCAGTATCAGTAGTGATCTTGAATCCAACCAATGTTGTTCCAATAGGTACTATATACTGTAATTTCAGTAATTGTCTATCATTATTACCTGTACTTGAAACCACCTCGGGTGATTCAATAAAATACTGATCAGTTACTGTGAATGCAACACCATCATCACTAGAAATATCGGCATAAACTTCTAAGCTACATCCTGAAACTGTATCTGCATATTTATCATTTATATAAGGTGGTGTTCTATCTTTTATTACAAAATTTGAATCTATAAAAATATGGTAAATTTTTAATAAAAATTAATATCCCATTAAATTAAATTTAATGCAATTCACTTACCTGCAAATTTTACAAATAAAAATAATGATAACAATAAAAATTTAACATTTAATGTGAAATTTACATTGAATAGCATCTTAAATTTCATTAGAAATATGATATTGAAAAATAAAATTTTATTGATTACAAAATCAGATCATCGTTTTTTTTTGGAACCAGTGGTTTCAGTCCAACCGAAAAAAAAAAATCTTAGGGTATCTCCTGGTTGAAAATAAATTTATGACATTACATTAGCAATGTTGTTCTTGAACTTGTGTGTCATAACTCGAACTGCTGAACTCTTTTTATGTGCAAAATAGGTAATAATGATGAGAGATATAACACCAAATGCTACACAACCAATTATGATACCAATCAATTGAGTTTGGGTAAGGGTTGATGAATTTTCAGCTCTTTGATAGTCACATACTGCATTATACTTGTTAGATGCAGGTTTAGAGTCTACTAAAACTGAAAAATCAGGATCTAATGTAACTGAATACTTATAATTTGGAATATTTATACCAATTTGGTTTTGGACTTGGTTGGATTGTGATTGGTTGTTTAGAATGGTATTGGTTATGGTAAGGATTCTGTTGTCTACTATAGCTCTTTTGATAAATCTTCCATAGAGAGAATGTTCGTTTACTTGAAGTTTGACATATTGATTATTGTCAAGATTGTCTTCAATGTAGGAGCATGAATTGTCAGTGGTGTTAGATTGCATAGATGATGCCATAACCAATTGAAGGGTGTTCAATGAGCTTTGGAATTTGTAGGGTGAGATGGTGACTTGGTATTTCAAAGTCGATGGTAACATATCCAAATATTCATTGGCAAAATAAATTGTGTCTTGGGTAAGGTAGAATTTTAATAGTACTTTTACAGATGTGTTTAGGTTACCTTGTACAATGGATGTTTCATACAGGTACTCTTGATAATTAGTTGATGTATTGGTTGATGTTGTATTGGTGTATCTCCAAGTTGTGAGATTGTGTGATGTATATATTGAACCATCTCTATTCAGCTCATTGAGTGATATAACAGATATCAAGGTTTTTAATGATATTTGGTTTCCGTCTAATTCAGTTTTATAATCATTTCCAGTATCAGGACTTGTTGTATTGATTTCTGGTGATATAATGATATTCTGCGATAAACAATCGGTACCTGTCCAAGGATCTTTACATTTACACTTGTTATTATTACATTCACCATTGTTAGGGCCACCACACAGAGGTGATCCTGAACATTGAGTGGGTTGGGTGGTAGGTTGTGGAATATATGGTTCGGTAGACTCTACTATTTGTCCTTGATATGCATTAGAATCTACACCATTGAATGAAAGAGTTAAGGTGAATCCTGTTGGAGAGGTACCTGGTAGATAGTTGATAATTGCCATTGTTCGTGCAGTGTAACTTAATGGCATTGACATTTGTATTCCAGTGGCTGTTATCAGCCTAAATGTAGCTCCGGATAGATCACCAAAGTTTCTTCCAAAAATTGTCAATGAACCACCATATGAGTAATATTTACTTGTTGATTCAATGTAAGGTGGAGGATGGTCAGCAAGTTGAATCACAATATCTTGATATCCATTTAATGATCTAGTATCAACTGCTCTGGATCCTCCAAAGTTTTGTACACGATCTGCATAACCGTATATAGCAAGACCTAGTGAAGTTGTGTAAGGCCAAGGTCCTGCAAACATATAAGGTAACTGAACATGGCATACCCAACATACCACATCCTGAGTTGGTGAGGTAGTGGATATAACAGATTGTACAGTATAATGGTCAGTGTATAACCCTGTAATAAGACAATATGGTAGATGTCTTAGATTGATCAGTGATGTATCCTGTGCACAAATAGTGATATCAAATTTACTTTCAAGAGGTGAGTTTACATTAATTACTGCTGGTTTGTTGGTGTAGGATATATTGGTGAGTACTGGTGGTAATAAATCAACAGGTGATGAAACGCATGATATTGTTAATTTAGTTTCAGTGGAATCTTGGAAAATCATTAAAGGACTGATTCCACTAGTTGCTTCGTTGATGGTGTATTCTGAATATGCACCATTCAAATCTTCCAAATATATATAATTAAATGTGAATACCTCAGGTTTACATGGATTCTTAACATTCCATGTAACCAATACATTATAAGGACTAACATAACCATCATTATTATCATTAACAATTGTGAAATTATTAGCATAACCATCTATTGAACTAATAACCGATACCATTCCTGATTTAAAGCCACTACTAATTGTAATATTAAAACCAATATCAATTTCACCCAATACGCTTTGAGTGTTACCTGGAATTGTCCATAAACCGACAAATACAGGTGGCATTAAATCTGCATCTATTTAAATAATACCAAATTTATATTAGTGTATAATAATTCATGGGTATAAAGATAGGGTGTACATACTTTCGGATATAACTCTTAATTGTGATGAAGGTCCTAAAGATATTAGTAAATCTATACTTGAATAAGAGAGATCAGGGTACCATATAGAGTATTCAACATTTCCTGTGAACATTCTTGGAGGAAGTTCAAAATTAATGGCAAACATATTGATTTGGTTATTCCATTTACCATAGAATACATATCTGTTGGGGTCAGTGTTTTTTACATTGATAAAGAATTTAATGGCAACACCAGATTCTTTGTTGGCATCAGAGATATTGAAATAGATTGCATTCTGAGCACCAGTAATTGATAGATCAATATCATTTAATGCAAATCTAATTGATGTGATTTCATGTAAAAGGTAGTTATCTTCAGTATTTTGAATATAATGTTCAATTACTGGAATTGCATTGAAATCGTAAAAACCATTTTGGTAGACCTTTAAATTGCCAGCTAAATCATAGACCTGAATGATATCAATAGCTTTGAATGGGTGATTGATATCTAGGAAATCTTCGTATCTTTCATAGTACCCATTTACACTATCTCCATCAACAAGATCTCTATAATCAACAGTACATATAAGTTCATTATTGGAGAACATTTTCATTATATAGAAACCAGATAGATTGTCTTGAATGTTTGCCCATATTAATACCTTATTAGGACCAACTTTTATAAATTCCAAATTGTATAGTGTAGGTACAACTGTATCAGTACTACCTCCAATAGTCTGTGTATAAGTGTTACCCATTAGATTGTAGGATAGCATGGTATTATAGTTTGGTATTGTTACAGGAACTGATGCTTGACATAACTTAAAGTCACCTCCGAGTTGACCCATAGGACTTGGCATGTAGAGACTCAGTGTCAATGCTCGGTATGTAAATGTCAGCAAAGGCATTAAAACCAAATTTTGCATATTAAATAAATGCTCATATAATGTCAGTGTAAGGAATGAATTGGAAACAACAGAGGCTGAGGTTGCTACAAATGGACTAGTAACAGAAGACACTGTATTAAATGAACGGGGATTTCTAAACATACTAGTACTGTTAGCTATAAAGGTGAAAGCATATTCAACATTACCAGATGGACTACTAATAGGTACATCATACAAATATCTAAAATTACTAGGATTTCCACCAACAATTCTATTTTCGATAGGTTGGAATACTTGATTTATAGATAAACCCATTAGGACACCCTGTTGAGTTGGTTGAACATTGCCAAAGTAGTATAAGGTCAGAGGTGTAATCATATTGTTTGTTAATGGATACACCGTAGAAGGACTTACAAATAAATCAATAGAGGTATCTAGTACAAATCCTCCTAGTGTAATGAAATGGGTATTGGTAGAAATGAAACTATTGGCAAAAGGTACTGATACTGTAGTGAAATTAGTTACTGAAAGTGCAATCTTTGGACTTGCAGTTACAATATATTCTCCAACCTTCATTTTCATTGGTAATATTTGAATATTGTATATATTAGCTATTGGAGCCAAAGCTATATTCCCCAATTTTTTGATGAAATTCAATTTTAATTTAGTGTAGTATCCATACTGGTTACTGTAGTACCAGTGGGGTGATACAGCTTGATTAATCCAAACAACAGGTGGTGATTCACATGTATAATTGTGTAATGTTAAATTATCTGATCTTGACAAATTAAATGCAACCATTGATAAGGTAGTAGCAGTGTCAACTGGAATTTGGAAAACCAGTTTAAATAAAAGTTTAAAACCTGTGGTATCGGTTGCTAAAAGAACAGGTGGAACTGAAAACTGATCACCTCCCAATTCAAATGTATTATTATCCAAATTTGTTATTTCTACTATATAATTCAAAACGCAACCTGTTGACGTCTCAGCATATTTGTTATTATTATAGGGATTTGGAGTTTTATCAACCACAAGAAATCTATCGCATTCTATAAAAACCTAGTAAGTACTTTATCATGATTACAAAAAAAATTAACAAAAACCTACTAATAATTGAAATGAAGATAATTATACATAGTAATCGTAAATTAGATATTATCCCCATTGTGCGGAATTGATTATCTAATCAAAAAAATATAAAAATTTTCTAAAATTTATTAATAAATTTTTTAAATATCGATCAAAGGTAGATTAGGCAGGCCATTCAATATAAAGATATGTGATTAAAATTTTAATTATTATTAGTCTTTATAACTGCCATAAATTCGAAAATATTTTATTTATTTTTAAAAAATATTTCAAGAAAATATCCGAAATATCTAAAGAATCTTTTTCTGAAGATGATTTTTTTTTATGATGAAAAAGTATATTGAGACAATCTTGGGACATTGTTTTTTGACTCTTCAAATATAAAAAGTAAACAAATAATGAAAAATTATTCATTGTTTACCTTTTTTTTTATTTTTTTTATTTTATTTGGAAATTTAAATGGTCAATGTCCACTACCTTACCAGGTTACAAATAGAGGTTGTTTATTAGGAGGCACCTCAGATGTAATAGAAACTGTTCGTGTAAGTAGCTGAAATTTCATTAAATAATTTTAATAATTTGGTATCAAAATTATTAATTGTAATAAATTAGTGTGTAAATGGAAATAATTTTTATAATGAATTTACATCTGTAGTTGGAGGTAATCCCTGCACCAATGGATATACCAGAGATAATACTTATTCTTTTGGATATACAATACCTCCTAATAGATATTTCCAAATGACCGTTTGTCAAACTCTTGTACCTAGTATGAGATATGCAGTGCCTCTATTTATAAATGGAGAAATTTGCACTGAAAATGGCGGTGATGATTATTTATTTGATTTTAATAGTGCACAGTATAGAAGTAAAAGATATCTGACCATGGAAACTTGTATTGATGGATATATTATGTTTGATGGTAGTGAGACTTCAACCACAGCAACTCAATGTGGACCTAGTGGAGGTAGTTTACACATGGCTTCTTATGATATGGGTCTTTTGTATACTTGTTCTGGAGTTTGTGCTAATGGAGGCACATGCAACCAACCAACTGGACAATGTCAATGTACCCCTGCTTGGACAGGTGCATTATGTCAAAATGATGCAGATGAATGTACATTAAATATTGATAATTGTGCACAAAATTGTATCAATACAAATGGTGGTTTCAAATGTTCATGCAACACTGGATATACATTGAATGCTAATAAATTCTCTTGTGATGATATTAACGAATGTCTGCTTGATACTGATGGTTGTCAACACGGTTGTATTAATAATGTACCAGGATTCACATGTACTTGTAACCCTGGTTACAGACTAAATACTCTAAATACCAAGACTTGCGATGACATTGATGAATGTTTAGAAAATACTGATGGATGTGCACAAAACTGTACCAATTCTGTGGGATCATTTACATGTTCATGTGGTAATGGTTACACTTTGAATACGAATCAAAAGACTTGTGATGATGTTGATGAATGTTTGTTAAATACCGATGGATGTCAACAAGGTTGTCTAAATATAGGTGGAGGGTTTACTTGCACTTGTAATACTGGTTTCTCTTTGAATGCCGATAAAAAGACTTGTGGTGATATAAATGAATGTACTTTAAATACAGATGGCTGTGCCCAAAATTGTACCAATACTGTAGGTGGATTCCAATGTTCTTGTATGTCTGGTTATGTTTTGAATTCTAATGGAAAGTCTTGTGATAATGTAAATGAATGTGCAATGGATACTGATTTATGTACAACTTCAACAACTTGTGTTGATACTGTGGGTAGCTATAGATGTGATTGTGTCAATCCAACTTATGGACATTCATCTCCTTATGAATGTATCCCAGTTCCACAAGTTACATCAGTTACACAAATTGCAAAACTAGATTTCCAAATTAGTGGTAGTAACTTTGGTACTACTGCATCTCTCCTTCAAATTAAAATTGGACAAGTTAATTGTCAATCTATTTCTTTTGTCAACCCCACCACCTTAAAATGCTCCATTCCAATAGGTTCTGAGGCTTTTGGTGTTGTTTCAGTGAAATTATCTGGTGTTGAAGGTACTGGTAATTACATAGGAAGTCCATATATCGAATCATCTAGTAACAGAGTAGTCAACACTGATATCCTAGTTACTATAATGGGTAAGAGATTACCAAATACATTGGTTGGAACTAAAATGTTTATAGGTAGTCAAGAGTGTACACTTACCAGTGCAACCAACATAAGACACGAATGCACAATTGGTAGAGGTACTGGACATAAATTAGTTAAATTGACAAATGGTGCTTTTGAAAATACAGATAATCACCAATTTGCATACCCATTACCAGAGATTCATGATATCACTAATATCACAAGTGAAGGTGGTTCACTAACTGTTACTGGTCAACACATTGGCACTGACCCTTCAAAAATATCAATGCAAATTGGTACTATTAAATGCAATAATATTGAAATTCTAACCGGTCATGAAGAATTCAAATGTAATGTTGTCAGTGGAATTCAAGAGATTACACATTCAGTTGAACTTACTGTAGATGGTCAAACTACTGACAGCACAATTCCAGTTTATATAACTGTAAAACCACCAACCAACCCTAAACCACCTCAATGTGGTACTTCATGTCCAGTGAATGGTGTATGCACAAGTGATGGATGTAAATGCAAAGAAGGTTACACAGGTACCAATTGTGATAAAGTTCCTACACATGTAGATCCTAAACCAGATCCTGAAAAACCTGGTGTAGATGTTGGAACTGATCCTAAAGACAGATACAAAATTTCTATCGTTAGAGTACAGGAACTAAACTATCAAGATACACCAGTTGTTTCTATTGATCTTTTGAATTCTCAATGGAAACTTGCAAGTAACCAAAGTACCAATACATGGACTTATACAACTACATTATCAAACAATGCCAGTATATCAACAACTTTTGAATATATAACACAGGCAGATGGTAAATCATTTAATTTCTCTGGAAGATCTATTCATTTGTCCAAGGATTCAATGAAACTCTCAATTGCCGTCAACAACTGGGACTTTGATAGTAGATTAAATAGATTGGAATTTCATATTGAAAACAGTAGTCCTCAATTGATGACTGATAAATGTGATAATCCCGTTAACCAATCTTCAGTAAGCCAATCTACCAATCAGAATACTATATTCACAGAACTTAAGAACCCATCAAATGGAATGTATGCTAGATTCATGTCCTATGCCGAGATTGATGGTCACGCAATCAATGGTAGAGTTAGAACTATACCAAATGAAGATACCACCAAAACCAATACAGTTATTGTTGCTACCTCTGTCCCCTATTTCAAAACCAGTGCTGTTATAGATCCTGATTATTCAGTATTTCTTAGAGTTGCATCAGATTCCTCTGAGGATGAAAACAATATTGAATGTTCGTCAAATTCTAAAAAAACCAATTGGAGATTAATTGTTGGTGTCACCGTAGGTGGTGTTGCAGGAATTGCTTTAATTGTAGGTGCAATATTACTTATCAAAAAGAAAATTGTAGTCCGAAATTTTATGAAAAAACTAAATAACAAAGTTAATAAAGCATAAGAGTTTATAAATAAATTCATAATATTATAAAATTAAATTCAATTACCTATTATTTCATTATTTATTGTATTTGAAACTAATTATATAATTTAATTAATTCATCTGAGACTGCTGATGGTGTTAATACTCCTAAATCAGTAAATAGTAATGTAATATATGATGGTGGTGTATAATCTAAAGTTGGTGAATCAATCTGTGTTTAGATAGTAAAGTGTTAGACAGTGAAAGAGTTATGATGAGGAATAGATTATACATACAGTTAAAGATTCAGGTTTATCTAAATTTGAACAAGTCTTACAGATGGAGGGTGAACCTACAACATTTTCATTTTTTATAGATTCGACATCAGTTTGATTCAAAGGGTAGGTTCTGGTAAATTTAAAACTTTCAGCAGCTACATAAAATGGTTTCTTAAAGGCTTTGGCAACGATACTGATTTGATAGGTACCTACTTTATTAAGGATACCACCATTCTCTACAATAGCCTCTGCACCACAGAGTACATAATCAACTTTATCCATAAATCTAGAGACTGCGCCATCCATAATCAATTTGACTTGGATACCTGCAGACTGAAGACGTAAAGCTGTTTTATATCCACTGGAATCCGGTCTGGATTCAGTTACTATAACATTAAATCTCTTACCCTGTGCATGTGAATTTATCAAAACTGCTAGTGCAACTCTACTGTATCCATGCACTAAAATAGTAATACCATCTCTAATAAATCTATCTGCTAATTGTGAAATCTTTGTACGTGCAGTTGATGATCTGTGACTAAGTTGTTTACCTCTTTCAATCAATGTCTTTTTATAATCGTCAAATACTGGGAAATCCAATGAAGTTCTAGTTACAAATCTAACAAATAAACTGCATACAGATGACAATGATATAGAGGTATTATATTCACAACCTTTCAATATATTTATAATCTCATCCAATTCTTTTTGTAAACCCATAATTGTTGTGGCTTGACTTTGTTGTATAGCTTGTGTTAATACCTTTACTGCTGGAATTGCAATAGGTATTTCTGATTCCTTTTGAATCATTGTTCCAAATTCCTCAATAACTAGTTAACATCTTTATAATTAGATTCAATTTCAAAACCTATCATACATCTAATACCATTTTAAATAATTACCCCATGCATTCTTAGTTGCAGCTGGTGTTGAAGATGAAGACATTCTATTTTGATCTTTGTTCGAAATAAACGTTTATATAAAAATGTGAACAAAAATGAAAAAGACTTCATTTTTTTTTTGTTTATGCAAAATTTCTCATATTAGATTTATCTGTGATGTTAGATACCAAAATATTATTTGTTTTATCTAAAAGATAAAAAACCTAGAATTCATTATTTTGACAAAAATATATTATTATAGATCATTTACATATAGTATACTGAGGTCATTATTTACCAATATTTAAGAGATAGTTGTTTTAATAGTCAATACTATATGTATTGTTATAGTTTAAATCAGTGTTTCTCACAATTGTAAAACATGTAGATTTAACACTGTGTTCAATGTTTTTATTCACAAAATCATTATTTGACTTACCCCCATTTTACAATTTATATCACAAATCACTATAAATTTAGTACTACAGAGTGGGGGGTTAAAAGATGATGGAAACAATGAATATCAATATTAAGGAATTATACTTGTAGGTGATAAATTTATAAGTTTAAAATTAATTTTTTTTTTTTTTCTATATAATTGTTTCAATTATTATTATAACTATTTATTTCAACTATTATTATAACTATTTATTTATTAGTATATAGAATGAAAATTAAAATAATAACTATTTTAATAGTGTTTTTGTTAATTTCAACTATTTGTGTTTCTGCAAAAGTATGATTTTCAAATAAAAGTTCTACTATTTATCAATTTTACTAATTTAGGAATTTATTTAGAAATCAAAAAAATTAAATAGAGGAAGTGTTGTTGATGATGTGAAAGTTAGTGATAAATTAAAAGTAAGAAAACATAATGGAATTGTCCATAGTCAATCACCAGTTGCAGTAAAGGTTGATGATAATCAATCATTATTACAAGATATTCAACCACTAAAAGAAGAAGCAAAATCACAAGCACAACAAAATATTAAAAATGCTAATGATGAGGTTCAAAATGCTAAAAATGCTCAAAATGTCGAATTTACATATGGTTTAGAAGAAATCAAAGAGTTCTGGAGACAAGAACAATCCAGATGGCTAGATACATTGCAACATTTGAATAAACAATTGCTTAAACAAGATTCCAATTCAGATGGATACTATCGTCAAATTAATAAATTGATGGAAGATTGGAACTCTGGTGAAGAAGTAAATCGTATTGCTTTAAATTACATTGAAAGTGCTTGGAATCTACAAGTCATGTTACAAAGTATCAGATCTCTGAATAAACTAATTGAAGTTACTCAACTTGAACAATACCCAGAGATGAGACAAAGAATTGAAAATTTCTTTGTCAATAGATTGCAAAATGGAATGGTTGGTTTGGGTCCTGATGCTGAAGTTCTATTGGATAGTATCCTACCAAATATCTCTCCAGCATTTGCCAATGAAGATAACCAAAAAGCCATTGCCAATTTACTAAACCAAAAGGCATCTGCCTAAGAAACTCCTGGCTCTATAAACTCATAAAATATTACATCCTGTTAATTCTACATAAATTAAACACGTCCCAATTTATGCAGAATTATTATTAGTTTTTATTTTTTTTAATTTTTACAATCTTACCTCGAGGTGATACATTTATTAAATGAAAAGATGTAATCTAAATTTATCTTAATATTAATTATTGGTATAACAATGAATCCTTTAGTAATCTCAGAAATCTATTAATAGTTGAGATTAACTTTTACATATTATAATAAATCGTCAAAGTGATGTTGAATTTAAAATTCAGATAACCAATTTGATGTTAATTACAATTTGATTTTAAAAATATACGATTAAATACCATATGTGAGTGTGGTGGTGGGCGGTCTAGTATGTGGAAATAGAAGAGTATTCAAGATATATACAATGAAATTTGATTGTGGGTGTGTAGGTATTCCAATTTTAGAAGTCTTTTAATTTTCAATTATTGATAATTGAATCACCTATTCAATCCTCAAAAAAGACTGTGCAGATTGGTATTCCTCCAATAGCTATTCCCCATCGTAGCTGTAGCTGAGAAAAAAGTTTCTTTTGATTATCCCTTTAATTTGTAAAATTACACAGCCCCTCTCTAGCACATTTAGCACAAATACTACCACATATTACACATAGTTTTTTTTCAATAACACTCTTCATTGGTATGTGATAACATTTTCAATCACTACCCACTCCACACACTCACTTACACTTAAAAACAAAAAAAAAACACCCACAAAACCACCACTAAAACACACAACCAATTGTTAAAACATACAAAAACTCCCACCCACACCCCACTTACATCAGCTAAAAACACAATATTATTGGTATATCTAGCCATAGTACATCTAGGTACAATACATTTGTTTATAAACACTCTCTCCCCACATAGCACTAATTTAAATAATTTAGTGGGAGGTTATTAAGGTGTTTTTGATGTTGAAAATAAACCAGATTTTGACCAGAATATCCTGCTATAATTATCAACCTCCATACACCTAGTTTAAACTACCAAATCACTAGTGTAATTTATATATAATGTTTTTTTTTTATTGTTTTTATTTAAAAAAAAGAAATTAGCAAGGTGTGTGCCACTACATTTTATATATTTAAATTTGTGAGTTGCCATAACACTAGAAATTATATAATTAATTTTAAATTTAAACAAAAGGTGAAGAAAGAAAGAATCATTAAAAAAAAAAAACATTTCTGTTTTTGCACTTTGGATTGATTATCATATACCCAATTATATAATTATACCTATTTTTTATTTCATTTAATTATCACATCCATTTTCCCTCTTTTTTTTTTTTTCTCAGTTCATCATATATATATATAAATATAAACACTATATAAAATTTACTCCATAGCTAAAGTACTCTATCACAATCTATTTACTATTCAATCAAATATTTTTGAATAGATTAGAAAAACTAGGAATTTAATTATTTATATTTGTAAAAACTCTCTCCACAAATCCAATCACCTAAATAAGGTAAAAGAAAAAATAATAACTAAACTAAATACTATTAATTTTTTTAAATCCATATCTACAGTATATCGTGTTTGATTCACACTATCTATCCTAGTAGAAAAGAAACAAACAGATCAACACTCTTCTATTGTTTTTAAATTTGTAAAATCTCTGTGCTTAATTATTTTTTTTTTTTTATTATCTTTCAATTATAATCAAATAATCTTTAATTTGATTAGTTTTGGTGTTACATATAACTCACAAAATTGACAATCTCAAATCAATTTTATTTTTTCGTATTCTTTTCAAAAAGTCACTATCATAACAACAACATAATATCATTTTAAATTTCCATTAAAAATATTGTTACCATTTTATTTGTTTTTAATTCTCTCCTCTCTTTCCTTTTATCCATTCTATATAACCATCCATATATCTCCCCTTTTAGTGGGAGTATAATTTTATTTCTTAAATTTTTTTTTTTTTGTATTCCTTACTCCTCTTCTTAATCAAATTCTATATTTCTTTATAATATTAATATTAATGCAATAATTTAAACAATAATAGGATTTTAAAATTATATAAATATAAAGTAAAAAAAAATTAGATAAAAAAGAAGGTCAATCAAATATTAGAATTTAAATTATAATAATAACTATTTCTACAGTTTTTTAATTCCATATGGAATCACCAAGTGACAATACTCTAAGTGATACATCAGAACAAGTAATGAAAAATTCAGAAGTCAACTCAGAATCCTCCAGTATTGGTGATAACGATCGACTAGTTATAAAATCTAATATATTTATTGCAAGTTTATATTATATTAAAATATCATTGTAGGTTTTTATAATCATAGTTTTGGTAAAACACAAAAATTGTTTTTTTTCCAAATTTGGTTTTTAGGAATATATATATTAACTAGAGATGTCATATTTTAATACATAATTTAATAGATGGTTTTTTGGATACAGTATTATTAGTGGTGCTACTGCGAGTATTTTAATTCCATATCAAGTGTTAGCGATGGTTGGTGATGGACCAAAAGAATATTGGAATGGTATAGTACCAATCGGTGGTATGTTTATTAATCTAGTAGCAACTCCAATTTTTGGATATTTAAGTGATTGTACAAAGACTCCATTTGGTAAAAGAAGACCATATCTATTTGTATGTAATTTTTTTAATATTTAAGTATTTAGATAGAGAGATATACTAATTTGATTATTTTTTGATTTTTAGATTGGATCACTAATAATGTTAATATTTTTATGTGCATCAGCTACATTTACAATTGGTGATAGTATTGGTGGATTCATTGGAGTATTGATAGGTTATCATTTTGGACAAGGTATTGCAGGTGGAGCATTTTCAGGTATCATTCCAGATATTGTACATCCATCACAAGCAGGTATTGCAAGTGGTTGGTTAGGTGTTGCCTATTCATTGGGTACACTTATTGGTACATTGGTTGGAGGTGCATTGGCTACCAACCTTTGGTATGCCTATGGATTTGTAATTGCCATTTTTGGATTCCTTAGTATGATGTCAGTCATTTTACTCAGAGAAGACCAGTTTGATGAATGGACAATGACAGGTACTGTCGTAGGATTCTTTAAATCATTGTATCTACCATACAAGACCTACTACAATTTCTATTGGGTGTTGATTACACGTTTCTTCAATACCATGGGTGTCTATATGGTACTCAGTTACCTCTTTTACTTTAGTGCCAATATCATTGGAAAAGCTGAGATCTTTGTTGCATCCATCATTTTGGCAGTTGTTATTGTATTCAGTATTCCATCTTCGATTCTAGGTGGTTACTTGGCTGATTTCTATAATACCAAGCTACTAGTGTACATTAGTTCCTCCATTCAAGTTATTGCCATGTCACTCTTTATCGTACTGTGTTTCTATCCATCTTATGCTGGTTTATTGGTACTTGCTGGATTCTTTGGAACTGGTTATGGTGCCTATCAGTGTGTTGATTGGGCATTGGCACTTCACAGTCTACCATCCAAGACCATTGGTAAAGATATGGGTATCTGGCACATTTCATTCATTGCCCCAACTGTAATCGCACCAGCTATCACTGGTGGCATTCTAAATTCATTCAAAACCGCTCAAGGTCTACCAATAGGTTATGCAGTAGTATTCGCTATTGCAACCATGTGGTTCCTCTTATCCACCATTTTCATCTTCCCAATGAAACTCTCTGCCATTTCTTTTAAATCTAGACAAGCTAAAGAGGCTCAAATGAAAGAATTAGAGATGAACAACACCAATACAACTACCACTGAGATTAAATCCACTGGTGGTTCTGTATAAAAAATAATCAATTATATTTCTTAATAATAATAATAATATAAACAAAAACAATACAACAACATCATATTTATATAATTCCATCAAAATCAACTCTAAATCTGAATTGATTCAAAATGACTACTACTACTCTGCTGTCCTACTTGCTATATTTTAAACACTCCTACCCCCTTTTTAATCTTTGATTTATATGAAAATAAAAACTAAAACATTTAAACAAATGTGATATGTATATTCTATATTTTACATTCGCCTACTATTTGTTATACTCTCTGTATTTTTACTAAACTATAAATATTATATATCTGTGTATTGGTTTATTCAATTGGTATTTCATCTACTTTAACATAATGTTTTGCCTTAGTTAAATAAATTAGTATACGATATATATGTGCAATGAATTGTTAAATTGCCTACTTTGTTAATCATTCCTCTAACTTCTGGTGTATTTTTATGATATCTGTAATGTAATCTTTTATGTAATCCTAATGCTTCAATAGTTCCTTTTAGATCAGGTCTACAATTTGAAGAACTTTTCACTAGAGTTACTTTAATGACTCCTGATGGTGCTTTAGGTAGTGTTTCTATAAATGGTTGTGGTAAACTCTGTAAAACATGTTCAGGGAATTTATTCAATATATTATGTGGTACATTTCTAAATATCTTTCTTTTTAATTGTTCTGTAACTGCTTTACTGATTATACCTGTTGTTCCTGACATTTTTGCAATACAAAAAATGAAAAAAAATCGATTCGAAAATGCACAAAACTAAAGTTTTTTGATTAAAATGATTTCGATACGAAGAGTGTTTTGTTTTATTATTGATTAAATAATAGATGTTATAAATAAGTAATTTTTGGTTTTGAAATATATTAGTTTGGTGGTTGTTGTTGGACTGATATTTCAGACATTCTAATGGATTCAGTAGTCTCACCAGAAGGTGTTTCATCAGTGGTGCCTGACATTGCATTCTTCTTCTTTTTAGATTTTTTACCAAATCTCATAAACACATAGATTAGGAATATACATGGTATCAATTCTACAACAACATAGTAAACCAATGCCAATGCAATAGTTACTCTCTTGGAGAATGCATTCAAGTATAAAAATATAATTTGTAGAGCCAATGCAATGGAGGTAATTAATAATACAATTGTCATCTGTTTTATAAGTAAATTAATAATGTTAGTTAGTATTTGAAATTGTAGTGGAAGTGTAAAGTAAACTTACATTTTTTAAATTTCTATTTAATTTTTGACTTTTAATTCTGAGGACTTGGAATTGAATGATAATGAGTCTACCACCATAAGTCCAATAACCAATAATCAAAATTACACAGAGGATAGATAGAATAGTTGAATAGATGATTTTAAGAGTATGTTGTTGATCACTATTCAGACTGTGGAAGATAGATAATACAATGACAAACATGATATACATTGCAGAGTTGGCAATAATGAATGGGTAACGAAGGTTACTAAGGAATGACTTGTAACGTGATGATGCATTTTGATTTAATTCAGCCCAGAAGAATACCAATGTTGAGAAAATGGAAAGGAAAATGTATAGTGGCAATTCAGATAGCAGATAAAATGCAGCCAAGTTTCCTTGGTTAGGTCCAATCTTCTCTTTACCAATGAGATACAAATACAGAGCTCTGACAAGACAGAACACAATAATCTCAGCATTGATGAGTTTTGGAAGTGTGAGATGGAACCCTGTTTTTCTGATTTGATTCCATAATGAGAGGAGAGAGAATATGATGGCAAGAGTAAAGAGTACTGCAATGAGATAAATGAAGGCAAATTGAACTTTGGTGAAAATTGGTTGGTTTCTAGCAGCCTCCCAATCTTCAATTCTGAAAATTGGGAAGAAGGTGTTGGCTCTGGTTATATTTGCACAGAATTTACCGTTTCTAACGACAATGTTGGCTTCCATTGGAACCCAGTTTGATCCATCGGTTGAAGTTGCGAAATCCATTACTGGGAAGTGTGGAGAGATATCTGATCTAGGTTCAATGCAGAGCTCCATTGGATTGGTGAGATCTTGAGTGAATGGAGAGACCTGAGCACTGGTATTGTAAGTCATGATAACCTCAATACCATCACCTATGAGTTGACCTACAATAACACGATCTTCATTTACAACGACATCGGATGGTGAATAGTCGTTGATGGAGTTACTAAGCACATCAGTACTGAGGATATTTTCACGGAAGAATTGAGAAGCAGGTTGAATTGCAACTTCAATGCCCAAACATGAAATCTCTCTGGGAACGGAGTTGTAAGGGATAGTGAGTTCCATAGGCCCACTAACTAGAATATCGTCCCATCCATAACAAACTTTAGCAACACCAATAAGGAATCTGGTTGGACCGGATTTGTAGCAATCGCTTGGGGTATTAGGATCTCCACTACAGTCACAAGGGATAGCATTCAAAGTGTAAATGTATGGCATGTAGTTACATAATAACTCTGATTGTGTGGATGGACCTAGTTTAGTTAAAAGTGCAGATTCAATAGATGACTCAATAGTAGCAATGTTAATACTGTTACCCCAAGAATTAGTGCTTCCCCATTGTGCATTTGGGAGCCACTGGGTATCTGAGAAATTCTGACCGTTCACCCAGAAACCTGAGTCCCATGCAAATGGTGATTTATACTGTCCTCCACATTCCTGACATTCAACTTGACTCTTGGCGGATATAGCTCCGTTGGCTTCATGACAAACTGAGAATCTAGTTTCACATTCACTCTTGGTTCTACTTAAAGTCTGCCATGTGTATCCTGGGGTTGCTTGACAAGCTGTTTGATCGAATATTGTAAAGTTTACACAACCAGTTGGTGAAAAGCTTAGCCCTTCAGCACAATAAGCTGTACCTTGAGTTGTCAATAAGAAAGTAGTCAAACATACACCAGCGCATTCTGGAGCTATTGTGAAACCTCTTGTATAACAGTCCTTTCCAGAGTTCTCGATACCATCTATATACCAATAGTTATCTGAACATGACCCAGCATATCTATTACAAAGGTCTAATGTATAAGGATCATTTCTCCAGCCTGGTTCACATTGCATATCTTGATAATCAACTGCACAACCTGGTTCATTATTCTTACAAATTTGGCATTGAGTAGAAGTTAAATCTGAACATGACACAAATGTAGTATTTTTTAGAAGTTTACATTGGTTGTAGATATCAACTACGTCACCTTGAAGTGTGAAATAACATTTTTGTACACCATTGCCACTAGCAGGTTGACCACCACTAAGACTACATGCACCGGGTAGAGAGTAATTGTAACATTTAGTAATACCTGAGTAACATAAGGTAGCAGGTTGAGTACAGAATGAGAAACTCTGACATGACTGATCTCTATCTAACCAGAGATAATCACCTGTTCTACATAGAGGCTTAGCACATTGTTGTGAGTCTTGTCTGGAACCTGTGATGAATCCTCTTCCATCCCAATAATTCTTATTACCATCACTTAGACATACTGATTTACTGTCTTTGGTCCAACAAAGACCTTGACCGCTATTGTAACTACCCATCCATGTGTCGCCTGGTGAATTGCATGTTGCTTGTGTAGTGATACCAGGTCTGTAGCAGAATGGTTCACGACATCTTTTCTTATTGTAACTAGGATATACTTCAACAATTGGACAAATAGTTGGTGGTAGACATTCATCTTCTGTTGTATAATCTAGTAGTTTGCAGTTGTATTGAAGGAGTTTAGGGTCCCAAGTACCACTAACACTTGCACAACCAGCCTCATCGACATATGGGTAGTAACAGTATTCTGGGAATGTAATAGAATCTACAAATTGTCTATCAATCACACAATATCCACCTGGAGTACATTCCTGTTGATTTGGAATTCTAGTTGAGAACTGACATGATTCATCAGAGAGACATTGAGTCTTATTAGCAATGACGTATTGGTATCCTGTAGATGTCTTAATTTGGGTATATTGATCAGCAGTTGCACCAACACAGTTCTGGACTATAACTTTTTGTTTATAGAGTGCTTTGAAGTCAGTTGGAGATGTTGGAGTCTTCCATTGATCAGCTAGAAAAGATTTTACAAATGATGACATTTTCAAAACATGACATGTAATGAACAGATCGTTTAGTTGGTCTTGGTCATCTGGGTACTCACAGGATTTGATGACACTGTTACAGTTGTTACTTACACAGTCACTGTTTCTTTCACATGGATAACCACTCTTATGTATACCATAGATTGCAACTTCACAATCGGATATAAAGGTAGTCAACTCGGATAACAATGATTTCTTTACTGAGTTGAAATAGGTACTGGTACATCCTGATATAGGGTTTTGAGAAGATGCCACTGTACTGATGAGATTGAGTAATGTTTCATTGGCTTTTTGAGGATTCTTACAGTCACTCAAAAGTGGGGTGAACTGTTGAGATCTAGTGAGAATTGGTGAATATATAGTCAAGTCTCTATCTGCACAACATTGTGTCCAAAGTAGTGTACTGTTACAACAAGGGTCTGTAGAGTAACTTGGATTATTCAGTGACTTACCACAGAGATCAGTTGAGAATGTAGATGGTTTCTGAGCATTGGTCAAATCAATATAGTTTTGAATGAGTTCTAAACCTACTAACCAGGTATCGGAATTCGACAATACACTGCTTCCAAATGATCTGAATCCCAAAACTGCCAAGCTATCAGCCTTCTGCAACGAATTGATTTGGTTTTGGAAATAAGTGTTCATAATAGTTGTATCTTGAACAACTAATGAAATCTGAGGTTTTGCTGTGAAATTAGAGGTGGAAAAAGTAACTGTCTCTCCACCTTGATTTGTATATTGTTTGGTATTTCCGTTACCAGATCCTAGGATTATAGTACAAACACCTGAAGCAATCTCTTCAGCTGTTACACGACCGGCATTCTGCATTCTATTGGATTTGTAAATGAAATCGTTGAATATCAAATAGGACAATTTATTGGGATCCGAAGACACCAAATCAATGTTAGTCCAACCAATGATATTACTAAATGCTAAAAATGTGTCTCTTCCAACACTTGGCAATGGAATTAAACCATTGGGAATACTAATAATAGGGTCTGGTTGAAGGTTGCTGTTATATACTCTACCACTTCCACAATTCAGTACTGCAGTACCGGTTTGGTAGAATATAGATGCTGGTTGTAATTCACATTCTGGTACACAAATCTTATTGCTTCCACTTTGTGTTTTTACATTATTTGTTGAGTTGTATATTGATGTTAAAACATTATTAATATATAAATCTGTAATTCATGTGGTGTGTGGTTTTTTTTTATATTTTTAGTAATTTATGGTGAGATGTTAATATTTCCATTTTCTTTGAAAATTTAGAAATCTAGATAAATGAGTAATTACTTTGATCAAAATTCAATTCAATGATGGTTGCAGTGAATGAATAGGTATTGGTGATATCAGATAATTGCTTTACTTGATATGTACTGGAAACTACAGCAGGTGCTGCTGCATTGCATAATGTTACAAAATAAAAAGATAAATAAACAATCAGTAATAATATACTATTATTATAAGTTGTTTTATTTATCATTTTTAAATATTTAATGTATAGTAAGATTACAAAAACAAAACAATCAAAAAAATAAAATATTTTAAAAAAATCAACAAAAATCGTATGGTTTTTTATTTGAAAATTAGGTTTACGCGATGGGGTTGATTGAGCAAAAATAGATTTTTTATCGCAAATTTTAATAAAACATTAAATTTGTTAAACATTGGTCCGAGTTTAATTATTTGAAAGTAGATAACCTGGAAATAAAACTCTTTCAAAAACCTCCATATTATTCATTAAATCTATAAAGTTATTAAATGGCAGATTTTCTGTAACCATGTGTTTCCATTCACTTAATTCCAAAAATTCAGGTAATCTTGTCTGTTGTTTAAATAGGTTCATTAAAGATATTGATTGTGTGAAATAGGAATAGTAGTTTAGTCTACTACCAATGGATGTCATTCTTATATTACCCATAAACTCTTCTGTAAATTTGGAAATTGGTGTAATATCAGTATTCACATTATCAGGTATTATAGGATACCTAGTCAATAGTTTACATGTATCTAGTAACCTTGAAAGATAATCTAATCTATTATTAGATATAATCATACCAGGTCTATGTACAGTTACCTTAATATCCTTATTCAAACTATCAATACCACTTAATAATACATATTCACCCAACCACTTTGATTGTGCATATCCACCATATATATACCCTTCATCATCATTAGTGTTTAGTATAGACTGATTCAATACAATTTGTAAATTAGTCTTATTTAACCAATTTGATGAATTGGATAAAACTGTTGATAGTGTTGAAATATAATGGAATTGTTTGATTGATGTATTATTGGTAATAAACGAAAGGATATTGTATATAGATTTTACATTATCATTATATAGTAATTCTAAAGGTAGTGTCATATCTACTTTGGCAGCACAGTGAATGAGAATTTTGGTTTTTGAACGTAACCCATCCCATTCAATCTCCGATAACCCAAAATTATCTAATGATAAATCAGCCTTTATATACATTACTCTATTATTATCATTACTCTGTTTCTTTATATCTCTTATTGGTAAAATAAATTTATATTCTTTATATTCCATCGAATTTATCATGGAATGTAGTATATCACCACCCAAGTTACCACTAGACCCTGTTATTATTATACATTTACCATCTGTACTATCTACATTAGTTTTTAATTGTAAATTATTATTCTTAAATTTGAGATATTCTTTTAGCTCTTTAATTGATTTTTTATAATATATACTATTATTGGTTTGCTGATTGTTTTGTTGTTCTATATAGTTGATAATCATATTTACTGATTTATAAGTGTACAATTGAATTGGTGATAATAATATACCTTGGTTTCTAAGTGACTGAATTATTCTAACAGAGTCTATAGAAGTAAGAGATAGGCTATTCACAAGATCATCTTCATCTTTAATTGGAACTTGAAGAATGTTCTGAATAGTAGACAATAAAATGGATTTAAGAGACTTTGAATCACTTGATAGAACGTTAGTAACAGTTGGCATAGGTAATAGTGATCTATTAACTTTTTCATTACTATTCAAAGGAAATGATTCCATTACTATATAGTACTTTGGTATCATATAGTTTGGTAATTTACTCTTTAGAAATTGACAAAGTTCTGATGTTAGATCAACTTTAGTTGTTTCCATTGGCAATAGTTTACATGATACTTGATTCGAACTTTTCAGTATCAAATAAGCTACTAAAAGTCTCTGACCATTATCCAATGTTTTGGTATCTACTATAGACTGATGTACCAGTGGATGTTGTTCAAGTGATCTTGAAATCTCATCCAACTCCACTCTAGACCCATTTAATTTAACTTGGTTATCCATTCTACCTCTAAATTCTATATTTGAATGATTATGAAGTTTACCCCAATCACCAGTTTTAAATAGAATATCATCTGATGAAAATGGACTTGGAATAAATGATTTTTTAGTGGACTCTGATAGTTTGTAGTATTCCATAGCAACACCAACTCCTCCAATATATATCTCACCTTGGTTTCCAATAGTTGTAATTTCATTTAAGGTGTCATCTAAAAGATACACTTTGGTGTTAGAAACAGGTTTACCAATATACACTACATCATCAGGTGAGAGTTGATGTTGATATCGTAGAATAGTTGTGCATACTGTTGCTTCAGTAGGACCATAGACATTCACAAGGTTGACTTTATCAATCCACTGATTTATAACTCTAACTGGACACACTTCACCACCAATCACTATAGTCTTTAAAGGTGTGTTCATAGTAACAAAATCATCAATAGACAATTGCGAGAGAAAAGATGGTGATACCATAACAGCTGTTATATGGTTATCCAAAATACACTGATAAAAGCTTTGACTTGACCCACGAATAAGTGTAGATTCTTGTGGACTCTTTGGAATCATTAATGTACCACCACTAAGTAAACAAGTACCAATCTCCGATAAAGATGCATCAAAACATATAGGAAGTGATTGTAAAAGTCTTGTACTACTGCTGAATTCGAATGCATCTATTTGGTCTATTAAAAAGTTTACAATACCTCTATGTGATACCAACACTCCTTTGGGAGATCCAGTGGAGCCTGATGTATATATTAAATAAGCCCTATCATTCTCCAAATTCTCAATGATATGAAGTGGTTTTTTATCAAAACAATTCCACCATTTCTCACCACTGTTACCATTTATATTGAATAGTGATTCAATGGGGATTATTTTAATTGAATTTGATGAGGTTTCTACAGGCTTGATTTTGGATATCCAATCATTACTTGTCAAAATCAAAGTTGCTTCAGAGTTTTGTGTTATATAAGATAACCTATCCAAAGGATACGATGTATCTAATGGGACATATATATATCCCAATTTCCATATTGATAGTATTGATACAATTAATTCAAATGAGTGTGGTAGATATACAGCTACTATTATCCCCTTTGATGGTGATGATGTATTATATAAACTACTGGCAACATAATCAGATATCTGATCTAATTGTTGGTATGTTATACCATTCTTATTACCATCTACATATTCAATGGCATTCTTATTTCTAACAAAATCATTTGATTTTAGTAAATTGTGAAAATATCGAATAAATGAAATGTATTGAAAATTCATTTAACGATTCTGTTGAGTTTGTTTGGAAATCTAAAATTTTTTTGACCATTTCACCCAATCACAACGTTTTGATTAAAATACATGTCTAACATAAATGTACATCTCAATGAAATTAAAAAAACCACAAAGTTATATCACTTAAACATGTTTTAAATGATACAATAGTAGAGAGACCTCTATAAGGGGGGTTAAATCTAAAGTATACAAATAGAAAAAAAAACTTTACTATTATAACAATCAATTAATTTATTAGTTAATGTATTCAAATAATAGTAATAATATTCCTTGTAAACCTTTACCAAAAATAAAGGGAATTAAAAATATTGGTAATAGTGGGACTATACCAGACCCATTTGGAGATGATGACAATCAATGTATTCCAGAGAACAATAATAGTAGTAATAATAATAATAATAATGCTGCCAAATGGAAGATTGGTATTAGGTCACCTAAAGTACTGGAACAACAGGTTAAGAGTAAACTAATGGATGACTACTTGGAATTGTCTAGTAGCTATAATAGTAGTCAAACTATAGTAGTTGAGAATCTTAATTACTCTGTAATGGAAAGACAATCAATATTTAAATCAAAGTCAAAGATTGAGATTCTTAATGATCTTTCATTTTATTTGAAACCTGGAATGATGGTGTTGTTACTTTCAGGACCTGGATGTGGAAAGACATCATTATTCAAGTGTTTATCTAATCGTCAGCCTTCTAGAGGTATAGTTGAAGGTACTATACTATTTAATGGTAAACCTATTCAACCTGACACTCATTATCAGGAGACTGTGTATGTGAGTCAGAGTGATAACCATATACCAACTCTGACAGTCAAAGAGACTCTGGACTTTAGTATTCAATGTCAATCTCAACTTGACCTACACCAAAGGGAAAAGCTATCTGCAACCATCTTGGAGATCCTTGGGCTTACTCATTGTAAAGATACCTTTATAGGAAATCATTCTATCCGAGGTATATCAGGTGGACAAAAAAAGAGAATGACAGTTGCAGTGGAGTTGGTAAAAGGCGCCAAAGCCATCATAATGGATGAACCATCAACAGGACTTGATTCAACAACATCCTATGATTTGGTATCTTCAATTAAAATGATATCAACATCTGCCAATGTACCTGTTATCATATCACTTCTTCAACCAAGTCCTGAAATCTTTTCATTATTTACTCATATACTTATGATGAGAGACGGTAAATTAACTTTCTTTGGAACTCGTGAAGAAGTATTTCCTTGTATGTATAAATGCGATATCTACAATACACTTAGTACAAACTCATTAACTCAATTATTATTTTTAAAGATTTTAATAGCTTAGGGTTATCTTCAACTAGTAATAATCCAGCTGAATTTCTTTCGAATATCTATGAAATTGCTAGAAATTCAAATTTAGGTTTGGAAACTGCTGATGAGTTTATTAGTGCCTATAAGTCATCAGGTATCTATCAAAAGAATATGGAAATTATTCAATTGGAAAAGTCAAAGAATATATCACCATCGTTATCTTCATCATTTTATAATGATATTCATATGAATACCAATAATAGTGAAAATACCAATCAACAAACAATTAATATTGATAATAATTTAGATCAAAATGGTCAAAATAGTATTGAAGTTAATCTACTAAACATGGATTACTACTACCAAATGACACTTAGACTAAAATCAAAATCCTCTCAGGTTATAAATGATCTTTTAGAAGGTATTAAGAGAATTAACCAAAATACAAATGTAACTAAAGTAGAAGTTAAACAGTCAATGTCCAATTCCAAAACTAAGAATTCCAATGGTGATGGTAAAATTCTATTTCAGTTAGCAATGTATCTTCAGATTTATCTATGTGTAAAAAGATCATTTCTTATGGCATGTAGAGATAGATCAGGACTGTTATCTAGAATATTAAAATCATTGATATTAGGTCTACTTATCGGATCACTATTCTTCCAATTAGACAACTCACAGAGATCCTCACAATCATTACCATCATTGGCATTCTTTTTATTGACTTTTGTAGTTTTTGGATCACTTGCTGGTGTACAACAACTGTTTCTAGAGAGACCTGTATACTATGACCAAAGACAGAGTAAATATTACAGTCCATGTGCATACTTTGTTGCGAGTTTACTCTCTGATTTGTTTTGGAATTTCATAGATGTTTTGGTATTTAGTGTAACTAGTTACTGGATGGTAGGGTTGAATCCAATTGCCACAAGATTTCTATTCTTTTTGATGGTTATTTATCTGTTGGATACATTGGTTATTAGGGTATCTAAAACAGTTAGTATATTCTCACCAAATTCAACTATTGCATCTACAATAGCTCCATTGTATTTCAGTTTATTTTTATTGATGGCTGGATATTTGGTACCTAAAGATAGTATACATCCAGTATTAAGAGTATTCCACTATATATCACCATTTAAATGGGCATATGAATCTATTCTATGTAACCAAGTAATGGGTGAAGATTATGTTTGTGAACCTGATGAATTACTGCCACCTGCCAATCATCCACTATTTAATGTACCATTTCCAAATGGGTATCAAGGATCACAAGTTTGCCAGATATCACATGGAAGTCAGATTCTATTACAAAAGAATATTGATACTGAATATGACCATAGATTTGATGCTTTCTATGTAATAGTTGGAATGTACGTATTCTACTGTGCATTGTCACTGGTGGGTTTGTATATGATTACTTTTGATCAAGTAACTGGAGGTGGTAAGACCAATCAACCAAAGAAACCAAATTCCAATACATCTGATAGTTCCAATAAGAAATCAAAAATTAGATTAGATTTAGTTTCACCAAGTCTTATTGGATATACATCAACAGCTCAAGAGGAAGAAGATATGAAGAAGTTCAAGAGAAGATCAACCAATGGTTTGGTAACTGTCAAACAAAGACTCTCTGGAGGATGTTATCTGTCATTTAAGGATCTGACCTATATCGTGACCATGAAGAAACCAAATGGTGAATGGATTAAAAGAACACTTTTAGACCAAATCAATGGGTATGTTAGACCTGGTCAGTTACTGGCTTTAATGGGTGCTTCAGGGTCTGGTAAAAGTACTCTACTAGATATCCTAGCCAATAGAAAAGACAGAGGTGAGATATCTGGTGAAATCCTATTGAATGCCAAACCAAGAGACAAATGCTTTAGTAGATATATTGCATATGTTGAACAAGAAGACCAGTTACCACATACTCAAACAGTTCGTGAAGCTATTACATTTTCAGCACTTCTACGTCTACCCCAGGACTACAGTATGGAAACTAAATTGTCAGTTGTAGACTATATCATAGATGTACTTGAACTCTACCCTATAGAGTCTGTTCAAATTGGTAAACCTGGATATGGAATATCCATGGAACAGAGAAAACGTGTGAATATCGGTGTGGAGCTGGCATCTAATCCTTATATTCTCTTTTTAGATGAACCTACTAGTGGACTAGACAGTGTATCAGCTATAAAGATTATGGCACTTATAAAGAAAGTCTCATCAAATCATAGATCTGTTATATGCACAATTCATCAACCATCAGAGACTATATTCAGACAATTTGATAGCATTTTGTTGTTGACACCTGGTGGATATATGGCATACTTTGGTGAATTGGGAATCAATTGTCAGACCATTCTAAACTATTGTTCTAAACTAGGATACCATTGTCCTACAAATAAGAATCCTGCTGATTTTCTATTGGATTTCTCTGGTAGTATTGACAGAGTACAAAGACTACTAGATCATGATGAACCTATAAAATCTAGATTCTTTAATTTACAATCTCTAAAATCAAAGTTGTTCACTTCAAAACCCACCACATCTGATATTGAAATGGGACATAACAAGAGTGTAGTATGTACCAAGAAAAAGGATGTAATTGACCACTTTTTAGAATCTAATATTCCTCAAATGTGTAAAGACCAAATCAATCAAGGTCTGCCAGAAGGATACAGTGGTAAACTCTACCTACAAAAGAATGCAGCAAGTTATTGGACACAACTCAGATTGCTTTTAGTTAGATTCTTTGTAGGTTCATATAGAAAAAGAAATATAGTTTTAGCTAGAGTATTTAGATCTTTATTATTGTCATTGGTTACTGGTACTCTATATCTCCAGATGGAAAATGATCAAGAAGGTGTAATGAATAGAATATCATTTATATTCTTTACCAGTACTTTTGCATCTATATCATGTCTATCGAATATCCCAGCAGTCTTTGAAGACAGATTCTTGTTCTATCGTGAGGTTGATTCGTCAACTTATCGTCATGCTGCCTATGGCATCAGTATGATTCTCTCAGATCTTCCATTTACATTTCTCTACAGTATACTATTTTCAGTACCCATCTACTGGATTGGAGGTCTACAATCAGATCAGAGTAAGTTCCTCTACTTTATCGGTATCTATTATCTTTATCTACAGATTCTAGTAAGCTTCTCACAATTACTTGCATTCATAAGTCCAAGTCTCCAAGTAGCCAATGAGATCTCTGGTATCTCATTCTCAATATTCAGTCTATTCGCAGGGTTTATCATTCGTAAACGTTTCATACCTAGTTACTTTAAATGGCTAAACTACATTTCATTAACCAAGTACCTCGTAGAGTCTCTCACTACTAATGAGATGTTGGGTGACATTGAATTCCATTGTAAAGCTGAAGAGTACACCTATGTACCAATCCTAAACACCACAGAGGTTAAGACATTTTGTCCAATTGTCAATGGTGACATTGTAATGCAACAATTTGATTTATCACCAGAGATGAAAACTGACAATCCAAAAATTCTAGGCACTATCCTAGTAGTCTTCTTCACCTTGACAATGATAGTCATCAGAGTATTTAAATATAAAAAATAATCATTTTTATTTACAACCTACAATCATAATTTCATTACCTTGATTCAATAAATGTTTAATAAAATACTTTTCAATTTTAAGTTTTCTCATTAAGCCATGTATTTGATCAAAGATTTTTTGGTGGTCTGTTGAGGTTACAAACTTCACTGCCCACACAAAATGATGAACATCAGATCGCTTTAACCATTTTTCAAGTGTTTCTAAAGATTTTGGAGGTGGCATTGCCATATCATTAAACAACCAATCTACTTTCTCTTCTGGAAACCATTGAGACCCATCATCAATAAAATGTTTTACATTTGCATTTCTTTCAAGACTATTAACTAATGAAGATCTATCACAAGAAAGTATTCTCAAATCAGGGTTAATCTGTAAGAGTAATGATATCCAACCACCAGGTGCACTACCCAAATCCACACAAGTACTCTTACCAGATGGAGTGTACCCTAAAATCCCAAATACCTCCAATAACTTTTTATAGGCTCTGGAAGGATGAGTTTGGTCTCTTTTCATTGGAATAGTGCCATTTAAGAAAGGTAGTGGATAACCCCATCCTATCTCTTGTGAATATGTAAGTCTATTCACAGAGACATACACTTTATGAGTGTTTACCAACAATAGTTGAACTAAATAAGGTGACTTATCCTTTAAAACTGAACTATCACAATCATAATCCACCATTCCCTTCAATAGTCTCTTTCTAGTACGTTCAATACGCTGTATAATAGATGATCTCAATGACCTACTTTGATCTGATAGTTTTTCTAAAATCTCTTCATCTTTATGGTCGGATATCACTGTAGATTGTATCATAAATGAAAATGGTAGTTCATTTTCACCACTATCACACTTTTTCTGATGATAAACTGATAGAAATGATAATATCGGAAACAAGTAATCAAATGTAATCTCATCTAATTTCTTGTTTGAGTGTCTCGGTAAAACAATTTCTTTGGCATTTGGTAACAGTTGTTGTGACCAAATAACAGAGTCTTTATAGTATTTATGTGGATATATTGAAAAATGGTTTGCAAAGTCATCTAGATACTCTTTATTCTCCATTTTCACTTTATCTATATGTACCTCCACTAAATTTGAATTTCTTTTTGATTTTGATTTAACTAATTGTGTTCCTACTGAAACTGCATCAAATGATTTTAACCTATCCATTAATAATTGTTGGTAGTTTGTATTGATAGGATTGGATGTAGACAGTGATATAGGTTGAGGTGTTATCCATAAGTCATCATTCGATAATTTCTGATCTTTGAATTTATATTTATCAAAAATATTATATATTGACTTAAATGGTGATTCAGTAGTAGATGTGCAATATCCTCTTGATGTCCTAATACTAGTATTTTTTAAACAATGACATATCGCAGAGCGAATACTTATGAACATTGAAAATGTAAAATGAAAAAAAAATAATAGAAATTGGATTACAACAGATAAATAATTCAAAACAACATAGAAGTTGTTTTTTATTGATGATTTAGTTTATTTTTACATTGTTTTTTTGGTTGAAGGTTGGTGGATTTAAATCTAGATTTTAACAGTCAAAAGAAGATTCAAAGACTTCATTTTCACCAGTTTCGAGGATACGAACAACAGAGGTGAATTCTGGACGATTGTGAGTTTTTAGATAGTCAGTGGCATAACCAAAGGCATTCTTCTTTTCGTTGGCAGAGGCTTTCAAACCAATCCAAACAAATACTTCGAAACCGGCATCCAAGATGAAGGCATCATTGGTGTCCAAAGCTTTACGTGGGATTTTACCTTTGGCAACTTGAGTAAAGGTGAGTTTACCACTGGCATCAGA
This sequence comes from Tieghemostelium lacteum, assembly GCA_001606155.1. NCBI lineage: Eukaryota > Evosea > Eumycetozoa > Dictyosteliales > Raperosteliaceae > Tieghemostelium > Tieghemostelium lacteum. The sequence continues at coordinate 705,451 of LODT01000034.1, forward strand.
GAGTTTGAAGAGGGCTTTTTCAGTTGGTACAACTGGTTTGGCAACTGGGCCAGCAATTGGTCCTTTACCTCCCAAGATGGTCCAGAATTCAGCTGGAATGTCAGTGTCAGTTTCAGTAAAGACGATAACTTGTGGTTGACCTTTTCTTTCATCATCGATGGCTCTGGCGAGTGAGGCACCTTTGGTTCTTTCATTACCAGATGATTTGCTACCGTTGAATTGGTAGATCTTCAAACCAGCATCCAAGAGGAAAACGTCACCAGAGTTCAAAGATTTAGTAGTTAAATCAACTTCAGCAACTCTGACGTGTTTGTCACCAGAAATGTGTAAGAGTCTTGGTTTGTATTCCTCTGGTTTGACGTGATTGAAACCAGATTGAATACCACCACGTAAGATAAAGATGGCATTATTTGGGAACAAGGAGAGGAATCTTGGTGATTCGAATCCTTGGACTTCACGGTATTCAACTGGACCACCACCCAAGTAGTCATCCAATTCTACAGTCTTGTAGGCAGCAGTACCGGCTTCATCTTGAGATGTTTGTTCACCTAACCAAAAGTGAATATCATGTTTCAATTTACCGTCAGCTCCCTTGATGGAGTTCAATACAATATAACTGTCACCCTCAAAGAACTTTCCATATTGATCCTTTGGCCATGGAACAACTTTGAAACTTTCAATTCTCCAAATGGTTACACCAGCGTTTACACCAGCACCTTTCCATTGAATTTCTTTTTCAGCTTTGTCAGTTCTACATTTTTTATCAAGGTCTGAACCAATGGCTGCGATATTAGTATCGGCAATATTTAATTTTCTAGTTTTGATCATTCTTTGTTGTTTTGGGTGTCAATTAATTTATTAAAAAAAAAAAAAAAACAATCTTTTACAAAAAAATTTTAAAATATCTATGAACCATTTTTGATCTGTGAAAAGTTATTTCAAATATTTTAAACTACTCAATTTCAACGAAAAGACCAATGTAACGGAAAAATATTTGGTTATCATAAAAAACACAACTTTATGTTCAACAAAGTTTAATTGTGTAGCTCTTCTAAAGTAAATATATATTTTTAATAGTCTAAAATATTTATTGAGAATTTATAACTTGCTTAGTGATATAAAGAAATATGATTAAAAATTTTTTTTTTTTTAATTTTTCTTATCTTTTTTTTTTATTTAATTTTAACAAAGAAGAAGAATAAGTGAGAATGGCTACTTATATGTCAACTGTATGTGTTTATTATTTGCAGTTTTATATGTATTGAGTAAACTAATGTATTGGATTGATTATTATAAAATAGCAAAGATTACAAAAAGAATATGTAGCTATAATGAAGAAGCCAGAGAAACTATTTACTATAAAACCTCTAACTAATAATCTATTGGAGTGGCATTTTTGTTTACATAATTTACAAGACGAATTTGAGAATGGGTATTATCATGGAAAACTGGTATTCCCACCAGAGTATCCACTGAAACCACCTAGTGTCTATCTGTTGACACCTTCAGGTAGATTTGAGATTAATCAAAGTATATGTATGAGTAATACCTCTTTTCATCAAGAGAGTTGGTGTCCAACTTGGAGTGTGTCATCCATAGTACACGGTTTAATATCATTTATGATGGAGGATTCACCTGGTGTAGGTTCAATAACGAGTAGTAAACAAGTAAAGAGGAAATTTGCAGAAGCATCAATGTATTATAATTTAAAAGATCCCAATTTCAATAAGATTTTCCCAGAGTTAGTTAAAGATTTTAAAAAACAATTAAAATCATCTTCATCATCTTCTTCTTCTTCAAATAATGCAAATATAAAAACAACAACAACCACTACCACTACAACTACCACAACAACATCAAGAAAACCAACACCAAGTCAAGAACCTAGTAACACATTTTTATATGTTTTTGGATTTGTATTTTTAATATTTTCATGTTTACTAATATATTACTTTAAACAACAATTAAAATAAAATCCTAGAACGCAACAACAAGACGGCTGTAAATAGATTACATATATATATACAAGTACAATGAAAAAAAAGGTATGATTATAAATTTATTTATTGCAAGTTGCCAAAGAGATGTGGTCATTCTTTTTGTGACATGATAAGACCATTTCCATGATCATTTTGTTATATTGTACTGGTATATCCAATTTCTCACCTTCTTCTACAATGACACCATTGATGGAATCAATTTCAGTTTGCTGACCACGAATGACATCTTGAAGCATTGAAGAGTAGTTTGCTTTAGTTCTCTCTGCTATTTGTGCTACATATTTAAAACCTTCTTCAGAATCCTCTCCATAGGGTAATCGGATTCCCTTAGCCTTACATACATCCATACCCTCCACAATGATCTTTTTCATCATTTGTTTTGAATACTCATTCTGAACTAGATATCCATTAGGAACACCCAAAACTGCAGAAAGTGGGTTAATAGCTGCATTTACAACTACTTTACCCCAAACTAAACTGTCGACATCATAAGATAGCTGTGTAAGTATTCCGGCTTGATTGAGAATCTCAGAGAGTGCTTCTAAAGCCTGATGCTCTTCTTTAGACTTTGGTTGCAACATTTCAGAATTTACACCCAATTTCAAATTGGGAGATGCCAAATAGGTCAGTCCATGACCAGTATGCTTTACATGACCTGGACTGACAACCTGTGCACCATTACTTGTTACACCTTGCCAAACTACATTTTTGTAACCTTTCTCTTGTATACAAGATTCCAAAGACTCTCTATTTCCAATACCATTTTGTAGTGTCAAGACTACAGCATTAGGATTACCACTAATCATCTTGGCAGCTGTTAGAGCAGCTTGTTTTGTTGAGTTACTCTTTACCAAAACCAATGCCAAATCTGGATAACTACCATCTTTAATAACATCCAATGAATCCAAAGTTGCTTTTATAGATCTAATTTCTTGAGTCTCACCGCCAATATTATGTAAAATCAAACCTTTCTTATTTATATGATCAACATGTTCTTTCCAACCGGATACCATCCACAAATCAGCTAGATTATTCTGAGCTAATTTTGCACTAAAAAAACTACCCATTGCTCCAGCACCTATTACTACAACCTTTGGTTTCTTCTTTTTATCTTCCAACACTTTAGAATTCATTTGTTTTTTTACATTTTCAATTATATTATTATTTAATTTGGTATTATTATCATCTAATGGTTTTGATACACTTTGTGTTGTATTAGGTTCTTGTATTGATGTTGATACTGTTGATTTTTTACTCGTATTCTTTAATATTTCACTATTTTCATAAAGTAATTGTTGTTTTTCAATCTTTTTTTGGTTGTCTAGTGGGGTTAGATATTCATTTAATTCATTTTCTTTCATTGAAAAGGAATGAAGGGAATCTGGAAACGATCTGGAGGTTACTTCTTGTTTGAAGTTCGATAGTGCTTCTTGAATGTGTTTAGAAATATTAGCGTATTGTTTTACAAATTTAGGTAGGAAATCAGAGTACATTCCCAACATGTCATGGTAGACTAGTACTTGACCACTAGTACCATTTCCAGCACCAATACCTATAGTAGGTATCTTTAGCATTCGTGTTAGGGAGGTTGCAACTGCATGTGGTACCATTTCAATTACAATAGCAAAGCAACCGGCCTCTTGCAATGCTAGAGCGTCCTCTAGAATCTTGTTTGCCTCCTCTGCTGTTTTACCCTGTAATTTAAATCCACCAAATGAAGATACACTCTGAGGTGTCAAACCTATGTGACCCATAACCGGTATACCAGCTTCGACAATTGCTTTAATCTTATCCTGATGTTTTTTACCACCCTCCAATTTAATTGCATCCACTTGAGTTTCTTTGACTAATCGAATGGCATTCTGAACTGCGTCCCTAGGTGATGCCTCAAAACTACCAAATGGCATATCACCAACTACAAATGCCCTCTTATTGCCTTTAATCACAGCTTTGGAGTGGTGTATCACCTGATCCATTGTAACTGATGTCGTACTCTTCTCACCTAACATTACCATACCCAAGCTATCACCTACAAGTATCATATCAATACCAGCACGATCAACCTCCTTCCCACTACAATAGTCATAAGCAGTGACCATTGTCAGTGGTTTTCCTTCCTGGTACTTCTTCTTTAGATCCAGAATGGTAACTTTCTTATCTTCGCTATTTACATGTGTAGAGTAGTAACTTTTCAAGCCGCTATAACTCAAATTACTACCACTACTACTATTATTATTAATACTGTTATTTGATTTACTATTTATCAAATTGAAGTTACATTGTTGTTTTTTCTCTGTACATATGAATCGATAGATATCAACAATATTTCTATTTAATTTTTCATTTTTATATATAAAATTTTTTAAAGTATTCGATCTTAATACTGTTTGTCTTAGACATTGTAACATGTTATTTAAATTAAAATAAAAAAAAAAAAAATAAAATAAAAAAAAGATGTATATGTATATTATCTGTTTGCGATATTATCTGTACAAAAAATAATTAATTTTTTCAGTGTGAGTTTCGTTAGATTTTTTGAGAATAATCTGTTTCTTTTGACGTTTTGATTACTAATTTATTTGTTTGATTAAAAAAATTTAAATTTTATATTGATTTTATAAACATTTTAAATTGAGGAAAAGGGATAAAATTTGTAACGAAGTTGGGAAATAAAAAAAAAATAAAAAACCAATTTCCATCTTTGGAAACACAATTCGACATTTAATTAAAAAATTTTTTATTTTCGCAATATAAAACTTTTTATGAAGATCAAACTAATCAATAACAACACCTTAAGGGTGTTATATATAACTTAAAGATGAAAATAACAAGAATTTATTTATAAAATTCAATTTCAATTTCATCATTTTCTTTTAGGAATTGTAAATCATAGTCATCTTGAAGAATAATGTCAGGTCGTAAGAGAACAGATTTGATAAATCTTTTTTGAAATTGTTCATTAGTTAGTTTTTGTAGAGAGGATGACTCTTGTGGTTTAAATCGATTTCTAATGATAGTTAACAGGTGTTGGAATGTAGGTTTATGTAGTAGAATATGTTTATAGTATACATCCTCTTTAGATTTGATTTTCAATTGTCTAGAGAACCCACTACTTGACTGTTGATTGATTTCTATTGTGATTTTGGTTATATCATTTGTAGAGTCTGGTTGGTAGTTTAGAGGTTTAATTATTTGGTAAGGACTAGACATGAACTGATCGGATACAATCTGGTCAAGTTCCTCTTTAAAATCATATTTTGATAATACCTTACATACGGTCTGTTTAAAATACACTTGAACATGACCATTTATATAATCTACAAGATCTTCATGATCCTGAGCCAATGTCAATAAATCATTTTTATCTTGGTCTACACAATCTAATCTTCCACCATGTTTTATGATAAAATCAAACATGTCAAAGTCACCTTGTTGACACACAATCTGAAGTGGGTTTGATCCAGGGTACACTGATTTTCCCAGATTCACATCAGAACCACACAAAATCAGCTTCTTTGCAATCTCATAGTATCCAAGATACAAAGACTCGTGTAGTGGTGTGCATCCATACTTGTTTAGTGAGTTTGGACATGCACCAATCTCCAATAAATAGTCCAATGCCAGTTTATTACCATTGGCAGCTGCTATAAACAGTGGTGTCTCCTCTCTTGTGTTCTTTGATTCTATAATTTCCAAACGGTCTTTCTCAGACATGTTAAATCTGAGGAAATTCAATACCTGTGACAATAGTAGACTCTTGGATTCATTGTAACACATGTATCCTATAGAAGTCTCACAGTCATCTTGACTTGATTCTTGTTCACTTTGGAATATAGATGGTTGGGAGTTTAGTGAAAATTGGTAGTTATTGTGGTACCACAGTCTGACTAAAACCAGAAACAGTGTCTCAAAAGTCACTTTAAAATGGTCTTTACTAATCTCTATATTATTGAATTGAAGATCTTGTGCCATGAATCGAGTGTATTCCTCAGTGTCTGATGGAAACTGATAGATGAATTGCTGTAATGCTGTTCTACCAGTACACTGATCAATTTGGTTACTGTATTGACTGTGCATCTGTTGAAATAGTAGTTTGGCAAGTCTTATTAGAGGATGATGTTTTTCAATCATCTCTTCTAATTTACTGCTATCGTGATCGTTCATGGGATCCCATGACACTATAAACTCCAAAGTCAGGGACTTTATTTTATTCAAACTCTGTAGGAGTAGGTGCAGACAAGTAGGTCCGTTTTCAATGGATTGTCTGTCATTTAATTTATCTATAATGTTCTGTTTCCTCTCTTTAGTCTTAGTCTCTAGATATTTACTAATTTGAGGTAACTGTAAAGACTGTAGTTGTAGTGAATAGTGATTTAAATCTATAATTTTTCTGTGTGGTTTTTTTAGGGTGTTTTCTGTGTCGTATTCTTGCAATAGTTCAACAACTTTAAAATCAATTTCTTTGCATGCAAGTTGCACAGGACAGTAATTTAACTTATTATATCTACTAGGTGAAGACCCTCTCTCTAGCAGCAACTTAACAACCTGATATTTCTTTGATTGGTCTCTATTGCTTACATTAGTTGTGCTATTGTTTAGGTATGGGTGATTTAGATTCTTGTTGATAAATGATATAGGTGTAATTTCATTTATTGAGGAACTACACGCATAATGTAGTGCTGTATTATCATTAAAATCTACAGCATCAATATCAAAATTGATAAACTCTTTTTCGTTTTCATTTACTATATTAAATATCAGTTCGAGTAGTTCTAAAAATCTCTTTTGCGCTGCTAGATGTATTACAGTCAAACCAAACTGATCTTCAACTGAATTAATAAAACTATGATTTTCTTTTATTATTCTTGTACACTCTATTTCATTATTATTATTTAAATTACGAAATATGTCACTCATTCCATTTAAAATTTAAAGATTCAAAAAAAAATGAATAAAATCTAGTTATAGAATATTTAAATTTAATAAATTAATATAATTTTTTATTGATTATCAACAATCAATCAACTAACTCATTTCAAAATTCATTTGTTTTATTATATATAGAAACTTAAACAAATGGATTCATATTGTTTTTTGTTTTTATAAATTTTATTTTTAGGGTATGAATGTATTGAAAAGAATTAAAAGGATATATAATTAAGGAATTAAAAATTAACTAAAAATAGAAAAAAAGTTTCAACCTTAGACATCAATCTAAATTTTAGAAAATACTTGATATTTTAATATTTTATTTTCTTCAACAAATTTAAAGTTTACTTTGTAAGTTAACAGAAGATATATTGGGAGCTGATGAATTAAGATCGGGACTAATAGTTACATTTTGCTCTAATTGAGGCATTTGTAATCCCATTTCAGCAATTTTTTTAATGGGATCTGGCAATGAATTGAAAAAATCCATACGATCTTGTATAGTTACTTTGCGAACTATTATCTGAGGTTGAGAAATTATAGTTGACATGTCTTTTTAGAATTATGATATAAATTTAGCTTTTTAAAGTAGTTTTGAAATAAAAAAAGTAATTGATTTGCCAAACAAATATGAAAATGTTGAAAAAATAGTCGAAAAGTGCTGATTTTCTATTTCAGGATTATCCTTTATTTTATTCTTCAATTAACAATTAGATTTAATATCAATCTAACCACACACCTATATTTTTGATGAAATTGGTTATTCCATATCCAATTTTTACTTGGTAGTTATCTCTACATTTTGCAAATCCTTTACAAATACATTTTCAATAATTATTCTATATTATTTATATTAAAATTCATATGAACCATAAACAAGAAATTTAATTATATTAATTCAAGGACAAATGAAGTAACTACTAGTCCATATCATTAACTCTCTCTTTATATATCAGAAGATTTATAAGATAAAACTATCCTTACATATATCATTTATTAAAAATATCTATACTTTTATTTCTTTTTTAATTTTAATAAAATAATAAGTTTAATTGTTTTATATATTTTAAGTTAATAGTGATTTAAAAGTTCATTATAAAAGTTAGGAAAAATTGATTGGAAATAATTTTGATGATTCTCTTCAATCAATTCACAAAACCAATATTTCATTCAATTGTCAGACATTGGTCTGTTTAGGTAACTTGTCTTAGTATAGGACAATAGACAAAACTAGTAACATTTCCATATATAGTAATATTAAGAGATCTAGGGTCTCTAATAAACATATATAATAAACATTAAACCATTATGGTTCAGTAGGGTCTATAGTACGTTAAAGATACATATAACACTTTAGAACTTAATATAACTATCCTTAATATAACTTAAGTCTTACATTCAATGGGAGATCTATTTCACTTTCAAATCTGAATAATTATAATAATAATTCTAAAAAAACTGATTTTATCATTATCAGAAATATTTCAAATGAAATTGATGAATGGAGGAATTCAAGTTCATACTCCTTTCAATAAATCATCAAATTCAATTGAAATCAAATTCAAACCTTCAATTCAAGAAATCAAAGGAAATATCAACAAAAATGGAGGTGAAATCACAATCATTGGAAGATATCTCAATTTCAAAAGATTCAATGAACAACCAACATCAATGAGAATTGTTAATCATCTCAATTCAACAATTTGTAATAATATCAAACAAATTGATAATAATAATATATTAATATGTAATCATTCACCAACCAAATCAATAAATCAAAATCAATTAAAGATTATAATTGATGATCAACAATCAAACAATGATATCAATGTTCAATTTCAACCTCCTATCATTCATTCAGTTGTTTCACAATCAGAATCAACTCTCATCATAATTGGTGAGAATTTTGGAGAAGATCAATCATTGATTCAAATCAAACTTGATGAATCATTTTTAAAATTGAATCAATTCACAATCAATGAAATTTCATTTGAATATCTTCAAATTGAACTCTTCTATAATAATTTTTAAAATATTCAAACAATTTCATTAATTATCAATAATCAATCAACAAATTCATTTCAAAATTTAAATTTTCAATCAAGTATTGAAGAAAACGTAAATCTTTCAAATGGAATCATCATTGCAATTGTTCTTTGTTGTTGTTTATTTACAATAGTTTTCATTTTTGGATTATTAATGTATTTAAAGAAAATTAAAAAGAAATAAAATTCCTTAATTTAAAATAAACTAAAAATAGAACAGTGCTTTCAACATTTGGTTAATCTTCTAAAATTAGATGTTTTATTGTCATTTTACAAAAAATAAAAGTTAAAAGTTTTTATTATTAAGTGTTTTCAGATTAAAAAAATGAAGAACATTTATTTATGTTTTTTTATAACTTTGATATCAATTTGTAAATGTCAAATATATGATATAGACCCAGGTGATAACACTAAAAATACATTTAGTTTTGAAATTTTGTATAATAATAATAATATTGATATTATAGAAATTAAAACAGATAAAAGTAACCAAAGTTATACACCAACTTGCAATATTCTAAGCACAAGTTTAAATTTATGTTCAATTCAACTAAATAATTATTCACAAACAGAGCAATACACCTTCATAGATACTTTAAATCCAATTCCATTCAAAATTTTAGGTATATTAAATAATAAATATGATTTATCAATAGTTTCAATCCCAAAAACATCCAACACTTCAATTCTAAAGTTTTCAGGATTATATTTTCAACCATATGGTTCAATTTTTTATTTAAATATAACAACAAAGAATTTAAATAATACAAAAACTTTTTTAAGCTCAAAAAATGAAATAGTTTTCTATCCTTTAAACCCAAACATTTTTGAAATTGATATTGGGAATTCTGTTGGTGAGATTGAATTCTGGATTCAACAGGGAATTTACAATTCAGGAAGAATTGTTACACAATATCAGAGTAAGTATTATTAAAATATGGTTATATAATATGTTTTACATATAATTAATCGATTATATGAAATAGATCCTACAATAGAATCTACTTCTTTTGATAACAATAGATTCACAATTAATGGTGATAATTTCGGAAATTCACAGTTTTCAAGTTATTCATTGGTTAAAATCAATTCAATTGTTCATGATTCATCTTCATTCTTGGATTATCTTGATAATAGAATCATTGTAAATCCATTAATCAACACAAACTATTCTAAATCAATTCAATTTGATTTATCAATTGCAAATATTTCAACTTTAACACCTTTCAATTTTGATTTAAGTATGTTAGAATATTTTTCAACTTTTAAATTTATTCTAATTCTTTAAATTTAACAATTAAGGACCTTCAATCAATTCAATCAGTGTTTTGAATTCATATTTAGGAGGTGAAGTTACAATTTTAGGATTTCGATTGAATTGTAAAAGAGATGATAATTCAACTTCAAATATTGAAATATCAATTGGAAATAAACCATGTTCAATGCCTGAGAATTTAATTGAAAAAGAATTCACATCAATTAAATGTTTATTACCTTCTGGATCTGAGAATGATGAAAATCTTTCAATCAATATCACAATTGATTCAATTCAAAATGATCAATCTCAAATCAAATTCAGTTATCACCTTCCAACAATCTCAAATTATCAACATCAAATCGAAAATGATTCATTGATATTGATTGGAAATAATTTTGATGATTCTCTTCAATCAATTCACAAAACAAATATTTCATTCAATGGGAATTCAATTTCACTTTCAAATCTAAATAATGATATTAAAAATTCTAAAAAACTGATTTTATCATTATCAGAAATATTTCAAATGAAATTGATGAATGGAGGAATTCAAGTTCATACTCCTTTCAATAAATCATCAAATTCAATTGAAATCAAATTCAAACCTTCAATTCAAGAAATCAAAGGAAATATCAACAAGAATGGAGGTGAAATCACAATTATTGGAAGATATCTCAATCTCAAAAGATTCAATGAACAATCAACATCAATGAGAATTGTTAATCATCTCAATTCAACAATTTGTAACAATATCAAACAAATTGATAACAACAACAATAATAATAATATGATAACATGTAATCATTCACCAACCAAATCATTAAATCAAAATCAATTAATGATAATAATTGATGATCAACAATCAAACAATGATATCAATGTTCAATTTCAACCTCCAATAATTCATTCAGTTGTTTCACAATCAGAATCAACTCTCATCATAATTGGTGAGAATTTTGGAGAAGATCAATCATTGATTCAAATCAAACTTGATGAATCATTATTGAAATCGAATCAATTCACAATCAATGAAATTTCATTTGAATATCTTCAAATTGAACTCATCGATTATAATTTTTCAAATATTCAAACAATTTCATTAATTATCAACAATCAATCAACTAATTCAATTTATAATTCATTATTTCAATCAAAAAGTGAAGAAAACGTAAATCTTTCAAATGGAATCATCATTGCAATTGTTCTTTGTTGTTGTTTATTCACAATAGTTTTAATTTTTGGAACATTATTTTATTTTATGAGAAATAAAAAGAAATAAAATTTCTTAATTTAAAATAAACTAAAAATAGAACAAAGCTTCAACAATTTTTTTGTACATTAATCTTTTTACAAAAAAAATTTTTTTTTAATTCATTTGATTATTCAACATGTTGATCAAACTTATATTAGTAGTTATATTTTTTTCATTTTCATATTGCCAAATTACTGATATAAATTATTATCCTAACTCTTATACATCATTAGAATTTCAAATAAATTTTAATAATGATATAAATATCAATGAAATTAAAACAGATAAAAGTAATCAAAGTTATATACCAACTTGTAACAACTATAATCCAAAAACATGCACAATTCAACTCAATTTTAAATCACAATCAGAAGAATATACATTTATTGATTCTTTAAACCCAAATTCATTTAAAGTAGTTTATTTATCTAATAAATATAATTTAACAGTAATTTCAATTCCAACAACAATTAATTCTTCAATCCTAAAATTTTCAGGATTATATTTCCAAACATATAAAAATTACATTTTAAAAATTACAACAACAAATTTAAACACAACAAAAACATTTCTCAGTTCAGAAGGTCAAATAACTTTCAACCCAGAAAACCCAACAATTTTCGAAATAGATATAGGTAATTCAGTGGGTGAAATTGAATACAGAATAGAACAAAATATATATAACTCTGGTGTATTAAAAACAAATTATATGAGTAAGCTAAAATATATTAATTTTTTTAAATTGTAGAATATATTTTTCTTACATTATTCTTAAAATCTAAGAACCTACAATAGAATCAGTTTCATTTGATAACAATAGATTCACCATTATTGGTGATAGTTTCGGAAATTCACAGTTTTCAAGTTATTCATTGGTAAAAATCAATTCAATTGTTCATGATTCATCTTCATTCTCTGATTATCTTGATAATAGAATCATTGTAAATCCATTAATCAACACAAACTATTCAAAATCAATTCAATTTGATTTATCAATTGCAAATGTTACAACTTTAACTCCTTTCAATTTTGATTTAAGTATGTTTGAATAACATTTTTTACCTTATATATTTATTCTAATTCTTTAAATTTAACAAATCAGGACCATCAATCAATTCAATCAGTGTTTTGAATTCATATTCAGGAGGTGAAATTACAATTTCAGGATTTCGATTGAATTGTAAAAGAGATGATAATTCAACTTCAAATGTTGAAATATCAATTGGAAATAAACCATGTTCAATGCCTGAGAATTTAATTGAAAATGAATTCACATCAATTAAATGTTTATTACCTTCTGGATCTGAGAATGATGAAAATCTTTCAATCAATATCACAATTGATTCAATTCAAAATGATCAATCTCAAATCAAATTCAGTTATCATCTTCCAACAATATCAAATTATCAACATCAAATCGAAAATGATTCATTGATATTGATTGGAAATAATTTTGATGATTCTCTTCAATCAATTCACAAAACAAATATTTCATTCAATGGAAAATCAATTTCACTCTCAACTTTGAATAATGACAATAATAATTCTAAAAAACTGATTTTATCATTATCAGAGATATTTCAAATGAAATTGATGAATGGAGGAATTCAAGTTCATACTCCTTTCAATAAATCATCAAATTCAATTGAAATCAAATTCAAACCTTCAATTCAAGAAATCAAAGGAAATATCAACAAAAATGGAGGTGAAATCACAATCATTGGAAGATATCTCAATTTCAAAAGATTCAATGAACAACCAACATCAATGAGAATTGTTAATCACCTCAATTCAACAATTTGTAACAATATCAATCAAATTGATAACAATAATAATAATAATAATAATATATTAACATGTAATCATTCACCAACCAAGTCATTGAATCAAAATCAATTAATGATAATAATCGACGATCAACAATCAAACAATGATATCAATGTTCAATTTCAACCTCCAATAATTCATTCAGTTGTTTCACAATCAGAATCAACACTCATCATAATTGGTGAGAATTTTGGAGAAGATCAATCATTGATTCAAATCAAACTTGATGAATCATTATTGGAATCAAAACAATACACCATTAATAATATGTCATTTGAATACCTTCAAATTGAAGTAGAAAATCTCTCTGGAGATGCCCAAACCATGACTCTTATAATTAATAATCAAACAAGTAATTCTAAACCAATTACTATGGGTAATGATGATACTAAAAAAGGTAGCTCTATTGGTATGATAATTGGTATTGTACTTGGTGCTGTTTGTCTTGGTACCATTATTTCTGTAGCCATTGTATTTAAAAAAAGAGAAGACCAAAGATTAAAAAATGAACTTAATAGTGAAAATGAAATGGAAATTAAATTAGATGTAGAAAAGGTATTACCCCAAAAGAAACCTGAAACTATAGTTGAGAAATCAATTGTAATTAATAAAGATCCACAGAGAACTGAAACCAAAACTGATATTCTTGAACACCCAGATGAAGAAAATGAAGTATCAAAATCCCAAGTAGCAATTTGTAAAGGTATGGAGGGTAACAAAATCACAGGCAATATTCAACTAGATAATCAACCATCTCTTACTGGTCTCAACCCAGTTGTTACCGGTAAATACAGTGACTCTTGTATGAATGAAAATCCAATTAAGAAATAACAATAATAATAATAATTATAAATATAAATATATATATCAAAAATTCTAAATCTAATAAAAATTGTGTAAATATACAAATTTGTAACCTATAAAAAAAAATGTACAAACCCTCTTTTAACATTTAAAAATTCAATTTTTAAATCCAGAGTTAAATATAAATTATAAATTTCAACAGAAACTAGTGTATAATCATCAATTTATATTAGTTAATTGTAAAAAAAAGATTAATGTTTATATGTTTATTTATTTTTAAAAATTGGGGTTCTTGGAAATTGTTCTCTGTATTTGTGTTTAACAGGGTCCTTCAATTCTTCACTATTGTTGATAAAATTGAGAAGATCAATTTTCTCCTCATCAGTAACCATTGGGTGTACACAGTTAGCGGCTTTCTTTGCGTAGAGAGCAGCTTCTGGACATTTTTTGGGTAGTTTGGATGCTTTGTCAAAGAAGACTAAAGCTACTCCGTAATTGGGTGCAGACATACCATGGCCTCTAAGGAACATTAAACCAATGCCAATGAAACCTCTTGGATGTCCGCTGTAACCTGACTCTTCATACAGACGAAGTGCCATTGGATAATTAACGTTACATCCAATACCATAATAATAGTAACTTGCAAGAATAACTGCTGATTCAGATGTATAATTGTTGTTTACACAAGCCATAGTGTGGCTTTCAAAACTCATTTCATAAATGGTGAGTTGAGCATAGATTCCTCCTAATCTTGTATGCACATCTCTTAAGTTATCTGGAGTTTTGTTGGTAACTGTGAGATACTTATTTAACCAGTTTATAGCATCATAGAGGTAAGATGGATTTAATGATAAAATAAATCCAACAAGCATAAATGCTTCAGCATATCCAAATTGAGCAGCTTGGATGGCATAGAATAATGCCTTTTTCTTATCTGATGTTATACCTTCTCCATACAAATAACAACGTGCAAGCTATAAAAATTAATAATATTAATATCTCTAATGTAAATTTACAGAGTATAGGTAATGAATTAATTAAATACATACTTGATATGTTCCTCTTGGGTGTGAATCTTTGGCAGCTGCTTTATAGTGTTCAATTGCTTTACCAGGTTTACCATCAGTTTCAATGAGAACACCATAGAATGCCATAGTTGGAACATGACCACCCTTTCTTAATTGGTTGCATTCATTTAGCGTCTGTTCAGTAATATTCTTCTCACCACCGAGCAATCTCATAATATACTTGGCAAGAATCTTGTTGAATGCCATATCTAGACTTTCATAACCCTTAGAATTTGGATGACCCTCTTGCAATTCATAGCTGTTCATTTTTATAATTTTTGATGGATTGGCAATGTTTTTGATTGGGTCAACCTTTTGTTTTGTGGTAGGTAGAGATTGTCTACATCCAGCCAAGAAGGAATTGGTGAAAGATGATGGTGTCAAATTGGAAAAGTCATCATCAACCATTGGACTTGAACTCAATAATTCAGAGTTTCTGGCATTAGATGGCACAGATTTGGAAATTGGTGATGACTGTGGATGAGTTGGTTTAGTGGATTTCCATTTTGAAACTGAGAATATTTCACCGGTGGATGGAGGTGGTGTCTCAACATTTGGTTTTACAGTGACTTGTTTGGCTGGAGTTGGTAATGCAAATACTCCCATCTTTGCAATCATCTCTGGTGTTGTGGTGTCTGGTAAAGCTGATGTTTTCATTGAACCCAAAGCCTTAGATGAATTTGAAAAGTAGGAAGCATTTTGAGGAATATTATTATTGTTATTGTTGTTGTTATTGTTATTGGCATGATAAGCAAGATTATTCATACTAGTTCTACTTTCTGTTGATACCAAGAGTGAATGGTTATCAGGTGTCATTGTAGTTGGTGCTGAGAATTCGTAATCCTCTGTAAAGTATATTCCTCCTCTGAATGTTGATGGAGTGGCTATAATAGATCTGTCTCTGTCATTGCTGATATTGGATCTAGTTCCTTGAGATTGAGAGATATTTTTACCAACTCCATAACAATCTGGAATAGGCATACGAATGATGAATTGCTCTTCATCAGATAACTTGGTTATAAAATCCTGAATACTTAAGTTCTCCATTTTAGTTGGTGTTGTTAATGGGCTTTGTGATCCTTTGGATGCAAACAATGGGATACCTTGAATGACATCCAAGTGGTTGAGGTTATCAGCAGCACCTTCAATACCATATTCAAATGCTCTTTGGAAGAATATACGAGCGATCTCATAACAACGCATAACACCAGTACCATCACGATACATTTCACCAATGGCACTGATAGCTAAAGGCTCACCTTCTTTGGCAGCTGATATGTACAATGAATATATTCTAACATAGTCAGGTTGTCTTGCAGTATCATATCTAAGACAATTGGCAACATCATAGAATGCTCTACGATAATTCAATTCATAGGCGGTCTTATTGAACCAGAATGCAGCATGCATTAGATTCTTTTTGTAATAGTAACAGTATTGACCAAGAGCATAACATGCATCAGGATGCTTATCAGTTGCAGCCTCCTTAAGAAAGTCAATACCCCTAACCATATCAGATGGTATACCAATACCATGAGATAGACACAACCCAATTTCAAACTTTGCAGATGCATAACCTTGTTGAGCACTCTTTAAAAATAGAGCAGCTGCAACAGAGAGATTAGGTTTCATGTATCCTTCCAACCCATTCTTATTAAGAGTAGCTAGGAAATGTTGAGCCTTTGAATGACCACTTTTGGCAGCCAGTTCAGCCCACACCAATGTTTCTTGATAGTTCTGGTTAACTCTATCTAGACCTACACCTACACCCATATAGAGTCTAGCCACTTGAACCATAGCTTCAATATTACCCAATTTAGCAGACTCCATATAACAAACAATGGCCTTGTTATATTCTTTAATTTTTAAATGTTCATCACCAAGTCTCTTTGGTTCAAGACTAGTTTCTGGATTTTCAGGTTGAATAGTAGGAGTGATAATACTCTTTCTACTTACAGGTACAATTGTATTGACAGTAATTGCACTATCTTTACTTAACAATGAATCATCAACCTTTGGTTCATTATTACTAATGATATTAGTTGGTGTTGGTACCACGTTAGAGGATGCTGTGGTATTCAATGTAGATGGTGTTGGTAATACACTTGATGAGGTGGTAGTTGTTGTAGTAGTAGTAGTCACCTTTGGTGGTGTTGATAACATATTTGATGGTGTGGTAGTTGTTTTAGTTGTAGTCAACTTTGGTGATACTGGTTTTGGTAACATATTAGAAGATGATGTTGTTGTAGTTGTTGAAGTAGTCAACTTTGGTGGGGTTTTCAAAGTGTTTGGAATTATAATGACTCTGTTGGCAGTGGAAGGTACATTCATCTTTGGTGGTGTTAATAACATACTTGATGAAGTAGTTGTTGTTGTAGTTACATTGAGATTAGATGCTGGCTTATTTACAATAGTAACAGGTATTTGATCATCTGGTGTTGTAGAGTTTATTGGCTTTGGTGGTGGTTTCGAAGGTGGAAAGTTTAAGAATGGTATTGTAGTTGAACTTGGTGGAATACTGACAATAGGTTTAGGTGTGGTGTTGTTCACAGGTACTTGTGGCAGTGGTTTAGAAGCAAATTTTTCAAGTCTGTTGAACATTGGTTTTGGTTGTACTGAGATAATAGGTTTTATAATGGTACTAAATTGTGCTAGTGGGTTTAAGCTTGGTAAAGTATTCTCTTTACCAATAACCTTTTGGGGAGAAACAGATGCATTTAATGGTTTATCAGATTGTGGTGGTTGATGATGTTGTGGAGTATAAATAGTTTTTAGTGAAGCTATTACAATAGTAGATTTACGTTTTGATTTTACAATAACTCTTGAAGGTACCCAAGGAACACCTTTTGGAACCTCAGTAGTTGCTTTTGAAACTATGTGTTTTTTAGGTGCCTGTGTTACAACTTGTACTTTAGAACTTTCTCCATTGAAATCCATTGGTAAAATAGGACTTGAGTTTTTTGTGGTGGTTGTGGTTGTGGTGGTTGTGGTGGTTGTGGTAGGGGTGGGTGTATGATCAATTTTACATGGTGGCACTTCAGAAATTGGCAATTTTGGTAAGTTTTTTACTGCGTTGTCATTGGTGTATTCAGGGAAATATCCTAAAATGTGATCATTGTGTTGAATTCCTTCGCAGTCTAAACAAATATATTGTTGGCAACTCCAACATACAATATATTCCTGAAAGTGAGTATCACACTGAAGAGTCTCAATCACATTGATTGGTCTAACTTCATGATTTCTATGTGAAGAGGCAAGACATTTGGTACAGATTATATTCTTACATGAGATACATCCTAGTTTAAAAGGAAAGTTATGTTTATCACAGTTTTTATTTAACATGTTAGATAAACTATAAATGGGAATATATATTAATAATTTGGTTGAATTGAAAATTTTATATAATTGTTATAACATACTTTACAATATTTATCTCTACAATTTACTTTATTTGTTAATATTTGGAATGAATAAATAAATTAATGATTTGAGTAGTTTTAATAATTTGTTTTGCTTTATCAATTATTGAAATGTTGAGAGAGGGATAGAACTTATTTTATTTTTAACTTCATTGTGATGAATTCAAAAATAGGGTAAATGCCCCATAACCCCCACCATAGCTCCATCTAAGTAAAATGGTTTAAAATAGCCACTCTATTTAGGGTTTACCTATTGATCACTGGTCACACCACTTTTGTGTGTGTGGTTAATTTTATTTCATTTTTAAATGAACTGTTGTTTTTGCCTTCATTTCAATGTGTTTTGCAATTATAATTATTAGTTTAGAAATAAACCAAATTAAGAGTGTGGTGTTGAAAGGCCAAAATCATAAAATTAATAACAAAAAATAAAAAAAAAAAGAAAAGACCACTCTTTCTCACTTGGGTTTGAATGAAAAATAAGGGGGATTGACTTGGGTTTTGAGGTGAGATGATCAAAAGATTTAATTTTCAAATCACTAAAAAGGCAAGTTTATTAATTGTTAAAGTGTTGTTGAAATTAAAAAAAATAAGATTTACAATAGTTGGGTAATATTAATTATTATTATAAAATTAATGTAATAGAGGGAGGGAGGGGGATGAGTCAGTTTGAAAAAGAGAGGAGGAGGGTGTGTAAATTTGAGAAAAAGTCTTGAGACGTAGGAAATGTATTATTATAACAATTATTATTTTTTTTTTTTGGTGTTGTTAATGTTGATTGTTGTTTATATACCATCTTGACCAAAATCTTTTGTAAATTCAACGTATTTCTCTAGATCCTTACTGCTGACGGTTGGTTTTGAATTTCTAAGACTCTTTAAACAATCAGCCAAGGAAATGGGTGGTTCTTTTAATTTTGAGGGTTCAATATCCATCCAAGTCATTTCCTGAGCTTGAGGATCACCAGGTGAACATGGTGTAACATAGTCTACAATTACATCTGGATCTTCTCTGGAAGGACCTCTAATATTTTTAAAATGAGTAGCAGATTGAACAGCACGAACAGGTTGCATAATAGCCTCTTTACAAACTGAAGTAATATCGGAACCTGAATAACCTTCAGTCATCTCACCTAATTTCTTATAACATGCAGGTGTGAGACTATTAGGAGTCTGACCAATGTTAATCTGAAACATTTTTGCTCTGGCTTGAGCCTCTGGCAAACCTATATAAATTCTCTTTTCAAAACGTCTACGAATAGCCAAATCCAAACCCCAAGGGATATTAGTTGCGGCTAAAACCAAAATACCATCGGCATCTGAACCTACACCATTCATTTGAATCAAAAATTCAGTCTTGATACGTCTAGCCGATTCAGATTCCTGATCATTTCTAGAGCTGCAAAGTGAATCTACCTCATCGACAAAGATTACAGAGTTGCCTTTCTCTCTAGCCATCTCAAAGAGTTGTTTAACCAATTTCTCAGAGTCACCTAACCACTTACTGACAATATCCGATGGTGAAATAGAAAAGAAAGTTGAACTGATTTCTGTAGCCACTGCTTTGGCGAGATAGGATTTACCAGTTCCAGGTGGACCATACAGTAAAATACCTTTCCATGGTTTTCTATTACCTGTAAACATTTGTGGGAATTTAATAGGGAAGATAACTGCCTCTTTTAGATATTCTTTGGCTTGATAGAGACCTGCTACATCGTCCCATTTTACATTTGGTTTAGTAGATAGAATACTTCCACTCAATGAATCATTTCTTTTCTTATCTTCTGGATCCATATCTTCATCATCTTCTTTTGGTGATCCTGCTCCTCCTTTTGCACCACTTGCACCATTGGTGCTTGGTTTAGAAGGTCCTGCACCTGCTGCTACTGGTTTCTTATTTTTTGCTTTATCTAAATATTCTTTTAATTGTTCAGCTCTCTGCATATATTCCAATGTTTTTGCTTTTATAGTTGCTTTTGATCTTTCACTTTTTTCATCTATATATTAAACATTGGATATCAATAAATATATATTCTATATCTATATTGCTATGATTTACTTTAAATTCTATGAATAATACAAACATTTTAAAGCAGTTGTAAACCATTCAAGACTTACTATATATAATCTATGAGCTTCGACATAGTTTTTGGCGTTATCTTGTTCAGTTGCTTGTTGAACAATTTGTATAGCTTTTTGTAAAAAATTTACATCACCCATCGATCAATTAACTTTATAACAATATTAAACTATTAGGTTAATATCTAATGTAAATTTGGTTAATATTAATACAAAAATTTAGGTAAAAAATTTAAAAAAAAAAAAAAAAGAAATATAAAAAGAATAATAAAAACTTGATTTATCAAGAAAAAAAAAATTAAAAATATAAAAATACAATTGTATTATATATATATTTACTTTTAATAAACTAAATAATAAATAAAATAAAAAATTTAGAAAAAAAAAAAATATTTTAGTTTTTATATTTCCTCAAAAATTGAGATATTTGTACATTTTCAAAAACTTATATTTAACAGTGATAATTTATTTTTTTTCATATTTTGTCAGTTGTGGAAATGATAGAGTATTTTGATGTTGAAATGGGATTAATTCTAAATAGTTTTTTACAGTAATTTAGAAGAGTATCAGAGAGTTCACAATCATCTTGGTTTAGTTTGAAGTGGTATCTAGAGTATAACTGAATTAAGATGGTTTTAATGATTAGGATAGAGAGTTTCTTTCCTGAACATTGTGTACTTCCTATTCCCCAAGGTAGATTTTTAAGTAAATCTCTTTCTCTATTGGTAAGGTTATTGTTTAGAGGTGGTGTTGGAAACTCTGTATCGTCATCGCTATCCTCTGAATTCGGTCCTGAGAATCTATCAGGATTGAATGTGTTAGGTTGTGAATAGTAACATGGTTGACGTAGAATCTCACCTACTGGAACTGATACTACAGATCCTTGAGGAATGTGGTATCCTAAAAGTCTATCAGAATCCTTTAGAGTTCTAGGTACAAGGTTTCTAATAGGTGGGTGCAATCTAAGTACCTCTTCCAAAACTTTATCAAAATACTTGAATTGCTCTAGTTGCTCGTATTCCATGTGCTTGCTATCCCCAAGAATAGATTGAATCTCATCTCGAAGTTTAATCTCAACTTCAGGATGTTTTGAAACTACATTAATAAACGAATTTAAAACTTTTATAGGGCTGGTGACCGACGAGACATTGAGTATAAAATTACTCAACTGAAATTCGTTGAGTGACATACCCTCCTTATCGTTATAACTCGCTTCTGCTGCAAAATTCAGTAGACAGTGTTCTCTCTGGTGGTGATCACTATTCACACCATAGTAAGCCTTCATAGCAATCAACTTAAACAGAGATCTCTGGTTTCTATAATGGTTGTATTTACTAATGTACTCAGGATTCAATAGTACCAATTTTGGACATAGAAAATACAAAAATTCTTTAAAACCCCCACCAAATTTTTCATATGTTGCATTCATGCATTCCACAGCTTCTTTCGAGTACCCCATGTAGACATTAGCCAGAACCTTTAGCATAAACTGGTGAATCTCCTTGTCACCTGATATCTCTTGTACACCTTGTAAAGATTTTGAAAATACCTCTGATTCTCTAACTACAACTTTAAATAGCTTCTTTAGATACCTGTCATTGTTAAGACACTGTTGATAGATTCTTGCATATCTCTTGATATCACCACCCTTGAACAACAATTGGTTTGAAGATCTACCCATGTTCCAATACCGTATATAATTATTGTACTTTTCATTGAATATATAGTCTAAAGTCTCTACACACCTTACTTCAATCACAGGATTCCAAAAGAACCATCTATAGTAGATCTCACCCATACCATTCAATTCACTAGGTTTTATATTCAATAAACTGAATACAAAATCACCAATGAATATAAACCAAGGTTTGATACCATTCATTTGCCCTTTCAAAGGGTGCACTAAACTCCTAGCTCGTAGTGATACCAGCCATTGCAATAGTACATATCCAATTACTATTAATACTATATAAAATATCATTTCTATACTACAGTTTCTATTTTTATAATTCCTAAATATATATTACTACTACTACTAAACTGAGGTCTATTTGCTACTATTAAAGGTAAAATTTTTTCCAAAACTTGGAGTAGTGGGGTGAAGATATTTTTTTTTTTAAGATCTTAAAAACTCCAAATTAGGTAATATGTAGTGAATAAACCAATATAAAATAAAATTGAGAAAAAAAATCGTCAAAATAAGTTTGATTTTTGATTTTATCAAACATTTTATATTTAAATATATAACTTTTTGATGAAGTTCATTAATTGGTTAGATGGGTTGAATATATACATTATATTATATTATTGTGAAAGTGTAGTTGTTGAATATTGACTTGTTTATATGATTTTATATTAAAAAAAAGTGTTGTATATCCCTAGAATGCTTATAAATAAGTTATTGTTTTGGTGATTCAATTAAAGCTAAACTCTTTTTTCTTTCCTCTTCTCTTAAAAATTCTTGATAAATTAAATTTTCTTCTTCTTTTCTTTTCTATAGTTGTTAAACAACAATCAAAAAGTATTAGTTTTCTCATTCATATACTTCCTTACTCCAGAATGTAAACTTTTGTATATAATTACTTTTCTTCTTTCCAAAATCTCAGCAGTACCTGTTACTATATAAAATCCACTGAAACCTGTAATGACTACCAATCCAGTCACAAATGTTTTATGTAATACATTGGCTAATAGGACCATTGTAACTGCAAGTCGTCTGACGAAAAATAAAAAATAAAAAAAAAAAAAAAAATTAAGAACATAATTTTATTTAATACTTAATTAGATCGTGTCATTGATATACATTGAAATTTCATATTATTTTTAATGAAAATAAATAAAATCAGATTAAATGTGAATGAATTTATTGCTTCCCTCCATTTTATTTGTATTTTTTTAATTTTTTTTTAGTTTTTATCGAAATTCTGTTTTTTGAAGATTCAATAATTGATCTGATCCACCTCTGAATATGATGAATACGGAACCAAATTTTGATTTTCAAGATATTGAACGTCAATCTGCACAAACTTTAAATAGATTGACTTCACAAAATAATAATGGTTTTCAAGTTAGTATTGATAGAAATTTAAAAGAGATTGACTATTCATCTAGACAATTGAATGAATCTACTCTTCAAAAAATTGATGGTCTACCTTCAAATAAAGAAATAACGTAGGTAGAAAAACTAGTTTTAATGAACTATAAATTGGATAAACATTGTACTAAACATCAATATATAGATCAAAATATAATATCGATAATAAAGCCAATGCAAAGAACCTATCAAATATATCAACTAGTTCATTTACAGAGGTTAAAGTTGTACAAACAGATGTAAATGAATTTCTAAAAGCAAATTTTGAAAAAATGATATGGGCAACTATTGAACAAACACAGAAGCAGACTTTAAAACAGTTTGAAGATAACTACGAGAGAACAACACTTAGTGATTGGAATAAAGAGAAAAAGAGATTAGAGGAGACTTTAGGTCAAAAATTTATAAAAGCCAAACAATCTACAGACTATTTCAGTGGTTCGTTTGGACCTGGACAACAGTCAATGTATAAACAGTCGACTGCTACAGGTGCAGTTGGAGGTGGTGCTTCAATGATGTTTGGTAAATCATTTGGAGCTAGTCAATCAATGTATGCACAATCTATATCAGTGTCACCTTATACCGTGTCGACTTATATGTCGAAGGAAGAGAGAACTAAACTCTCACTAAAGATGAAACAGTATGCAGATGTGGTCAGACAGTTTATGGAATACAGTAAATCTAGTAATATGGTATCTCAACAAGATAGACCTAGGTATCAACTAGTTGACAATTTGTCTCAGGTACACTGTTCAGATGACCACGATATTAGAATTGCAGATAGTTGGAAACTGATTAAAATGATTAGCGAAGATACAAAGAAAAAGAGTAGTAGTACACCAACACCATTCTCACTCAATAATAATAGCAGTGTTAATAATAGTATACTTACCTCATCACAATTGGCAATGAAGACTGAGAGATACCAGACTATTATCAGTGCATCTTTGGAGTTTCTTCAAGATCAATGGTATGAATTTATAAAGACAAAAGTACCAAGTAACAGCAACCAATCTAAACCTGAAGATGTGATTATTACATTCCTTCAAAGTAACAATCCATTCCCTCAAATTGACCAATCAAAACTATCTGATAAATTAAAAGTCGAAGGTAACACCAATACACAAGTTTCATTATACGCTGTGGTTTATCAACTTCTCAGATGTGGACATTACAGAGAAGCAAGGGAGATCCTCACAAGATGCGCAAAGGATAAGGTATCTGATGAAATTACCTCTGCTTTGCAACTTGTTATTGATGGCATACAAGTACCACAAGACAAGAAAAAAGCACTTTCAAGTGAAGCCAGATACAGCTCAGACCCCTTCAAAACCATTGTTTGTCAGATTCTATCTGATGGTGTAAACTCTCAGAACAAACTAGCAACCTCTGTTCAAGATTATCTCTGGTGGAGGCTATTTATGGTCAAAGAAAACCAAGTTCAATTACAATCCGTACAAGAGGAGATCAACGATCATATTAAATCGAATGGTTCTAATTTCCCAGACTATGATAAATTCCAATGGTTACTGTGTACCAATCAATTGGAGAGTGCTATTATATTCCTTTGGCAACTACATCCTGAGGATAGCATTCACTTTGCAATTGCACTTCAAAATAGTAGACTATTGAATGCCATTCTTCCACAACCACCATTCTCATCCAACGAGATTTGTAATAGCACCTGTCAGAATATAAACTTTACAGCCCTGTTGAAACAGTACATTAACAAAGACTTCACTCCTGATATCGACAAATCGGAGATCTTTGACTATTACATGTTGATTCCAGATAGAGATAACAGAATATCTGCAATTTCCGATTTAATAGTATCTATTGGCAATGAAAGAGTTAAGTTTATTGAAGATCAATCTCAACTTGGACTTGTAACCCAACAGGATTGGAATGATATTATATCTCAATCTGCTATTATACTGGAGAGTAGAAACGACTATATATCCTCCATGGACCTTTGGTTAATAGCACAAGACCTCTCTAGAGTTCTAGAGATTTTCAATAGTAAGATATCACCACTTTTGAATTCACCTTTACCTGAGAGACCCAAACTATTAGAATACGGCTACAAGTCTATTGAACATATGAAATCCATATGCAGCAGCAGACAAGAAAAATCAGCACATGCAACATTTGAAAAACTATTATGGCTTTGTGAGTACTTTAATCTCTACCAAGACAATCGTTACAGAGATGCCATGGATAAAATGGACCAAATTGGATTGCTACCTCGTGATATCAATTCAATAGATAAGAAAGCTCAAGAGTATCTAACTACCAGTCAACATGTAACCAGAAATTTTTCAATAATCTTGTCATCCTACATTGATATTTTAATTAAACAATATAATCTATTGAACTCCTCAATTGGTGGAACTAATTTCCTCAATCAAGTTCACCGTATCAATGATGGTATCCTAGGTGAAATGTCACTAATTCAACAAAGAGCCACTGTTATCTATACCTTTACTGGTAAAATTGATTTCCAATTACCTGGAAATACACTTACTCAATTAATGAATTTTATTTTTAAAACTCAATAAAAAATCAAACTAATTTAGATATATAGAGTAGGATTTACTTCAAAGATCCTAAAGATTCAAGTAAATCATGTTTGGCTATTGCATAGTTTGTAAAATAAATCTTAATTGGTTATCTTTTTCTTCCAATGTGACATCTCCAAACTTTGCACCAACTTTGAGATTGTATTGGAGCTCTTTTGTGTGGGAATATGAACATACCCACTTATAAGCTATATTACTACCCAATGCATCTTGGACGTCTTTTCTAGTTGGAACCCCTATATGGTAGTTGATACACAAAGTTCCACCATTTAAGTTCAAAAGTTTATAATTGGTTATTCTTATTCCAAACATTGGTTTTTGGAAAATCACCAACATTTTTCCTTCTTCAAAAGGAAAACAATAAGGGGCACTGAGGGTCAAACCACTAATATTGAAGAAGTTGTAAATAGTGGGTTCAGAACTTGTGTCTTTAAAAAATGGAGAAAGTGGGACTTTAAATGTTTCTGAATTAGAAATTGGAGCATCATGATGATGCTTCATTTTTTTGTACGGGCTCTGGCTAGCTTTAGATTTCATAGATTTGCTCATAACAGAACCAATATCTTCATCTAGAAGGTTTTCTTCAACATTATCTATATTAACCAGAGGATTGTTAACAGATACAATAGTTGATTGGTTGTGGTTGATGTTTTTTGTGGGTTGGATAAAATAAGAGATATCTCTTGAGTTTTCATATCGCTCTTGAGCTTGGATATTCTGGTCACTACAGCAGATAGTGTTCTATGATTATTTGATATTCTTTTTATATTTTTAAAAATATAGATTGCTCCTCCAGTAGTCAAATTTTGAGAATCAATAACTTCTTCTATATTGGATTTAATAAAACTTTATATAAAATAAATATTTTGATTATTTATAATTATTAAAATACTTACTTATCTTCCTCGGCTGTCCATAATTTTTTGATGACCATTATCCCAACAAATTTGATTTGCAGAAATAAAAATAAAAATCTTGACTTGCAGTAAAGTATAGTATGAAAAAAAATAAATAAATTTGACAATTGTTAATTTGTTTGAAAAAAAAATTAATTTTTATTATAAAGTATATACATGGTTTAATTTGATTATGTTGTTTTCGGTTGTTTTTGAGTATTCTAAAATAAGTATTCAGAGTTGGTTGCGTGTGTCACATATACTAAGGTATTTGAACGTAATTGAGATGGAATCTTCCAATATTCTTCAACAATGGTATCGGCTACACATGATGAGGTGGTCCAAACATGGAGAATTTGTTTCTCCCATCTATCAAAGGTGGCTTCAGATGAAGCAATGACACCAAAGAGTTTCTTGTAAAGTAAGTTTCTGGCATATTCTGGAGTGAATACCCTCTTGAATGTTCTGCCATCCAAATCAAAGAAATTGATGATTCTTACTACAGAAACACCAATGTGCTTTCCTTGAATATCTACAGAGAAATCAGTGATTTTTGAACCTGATACATATTGAATTTCAGTTTCGGTCTTCTTTAATTGTGCACCAAAGACATTGTGTAAGACCTCATAGGAGAGGACTTCAGACCACACAGAGTTACCACCTGCATTTGGAGTCTCGAGTATTCTTCTACCTCCAGATGACAATTGGAAGAACTCTGGGTCCTGAACCAATGGTTCAAAGTGATCTACTATAATGTCACCACAGGTTGCGTCTTGAATGTTGTTTTCAAAGAACTCAGTATTCAAACTGTTTCCATAGACGTACCAGGTTGGTTTTACAACAGCTCTTGGTTGAGCAACTGGTCTGTTGAAGGTATGTGTAAATGGACATGGAGAAGACAATTGTTGGCATTGGTGTGAGTTCTGAGCAGAATCGTTTTCTAAAGAGTCGAGAAACTCTTGTAATGATTTAAAGGTGATCTTTGGAACTCTAGCTAATTGCTCAGTCTTCTCGTCCTGAGTAACTTCAACAAAGTCATCCATTGTTTCAAATTCATTGAACCAAGAGGCCAATTCAGTGTCTTGGTTGGTATCGCATGGAACACTAACTTCAGAGTCAGTTTTAACAGTTGATTGGGATTCAACATTACAAACTTCATTTTGCTTGGCAAGTATTGATCTAGCAATGAAATTTGTATTTAAAGTATGAGATGTCAAATCCCAAACTTTACAAGTGGAGGTGAAGAAGTTGGTGTTGTTGGATGTTGTTCTGTAGAAGACATTTCTCCAGTTGGCTGTAGTGACTATAGTATTTATATTTCTGTTGTTTCTGTTGTTTTGGTTTAGGTTGAGGTTTAGGTTGAGGTTTTTCGCAGTTTTGTTGTTGGTGTTGTATGGAACCAGCTGTTGTTGTAGCTGTAGCTGTAGCTGATCCCCCTCTAGCTGCTGCTGCTGCATTGTTGGAGCTGATGATAATAATAGGCAACAAGTTGATAATTGGAGATTGTACAAATAAACGAGTATTTGGTACCAAAGGGTGTAAGGAACGGGACAAACAAGAGGAACGTGAAGAGCACGACCAAGAATCTCTATCAAAGCAACAATCATTCTTGCCCTTGCCAAAATTGATTCTGGTATTATTTTGATTTGGAGTGGAGATTGTGAGTGAGTTGACAAAAACACAGACTGTTGTACCAAATCTCTGGAGGACGCTAAAAAGGCTAGTACAGTCACTGGCAAAATGAGTGACATGCTCCGTAGCTGAAGTAGAGTGATGATGACTTTCAGTAGTTTCCGTTTCTTGGGTGGTGGAAACAAGCATTTCACAAGTTTCATCCATATTGATTGAGGTGGAAGTAGTTGAATGTTCTTCTTGTTCGGACCTCTCAAAACTTTCACACTCCATGCTAACATGGGTAGTGGTAGTGGCTTCAAAACAAGTAGTGGTTTCACAAGAATTGTTGAAAGAAGTTCTAACAAAATGTTGGAATAGCATTGCAACCTGGTCATTATTTAAGACTGGGTTGGAGTGATGTTGAGTCTGGCTTTTTTGGATGTTGAGTAAATTAAAGAGGGTCATGTTGATTTGAACTGGAACTAAAACTGTCATCATTTCTTGAGTTGAGGTAGAGTTGTTGTTGTTGTTGAAAGACATTTCTAAACTTAAGTAGAGGGTAATTGGGGAATTAGGTAATAAAGGTAATTAAACTGATGTTGATTAAAATTTACTGTTTGTTGATTAAATTGATTATTTATAAAATTGGATCGTAAAATCTAAAATTTATAAATAGAATTAAAATTGTTGGGAGTAGTTGTAGAGGGTTTTTGGGTTTTAGGGTAAATTAATTGAAATTAATTATTATTAAAAAATATTAAAATTTGCTAAGTTTAACTGTTTTCCATAAATGTTTCAATTAAATCATTAACAATTAAATTGAGTTAGTTTATAATTTTTCTAGTATAAGTTTAAATAAATAAAATTTACAATTTAGAGAATTTATTGTATTTATAATAATAAATAAAAAAAATTTTAAAATTTGGTTTTTGAGAAATTTACAGTGTTGAAATTTTTAAGAAAAAAAATTGAAGCGCTCTTTGAGATATTTGAAAATCCAAGTATTTTTGATTGAATTATTGTAAATTAAGAAATTTGAGAAATTACAAAGTTATTAAAATTAAGAAATAATTGGTTGCTTTTACTAAAAATTAATAAGATTATTAGAACTTATTATAACTGGTTACTTTTAGGTATTGTGTTATCATCTATTCTTAACTAAAAATAATTTAGATGATGTATCATTAGAATATATTCATTATTTGTATGATAGGGTACGTAATTCTGATTTGTGATCAAATGATAATAAAAATATATTATTTTGTTTTTTTTTTTTTTTATATAAATTTTTTGACGAAATATTTCATTGTACAAACTTAGAATAAATTTGATGTTCTAGAGTTATTTGATATGTCTCAAAATGAAAAATCTACATTAGGGTCTATAGTTTCCTTCTTTACTGGAAAAGGAAAGAGTACAGGAGAACAACAGGAAACACCACAATTTGCAAAGAACACAGAGGAAAATACAACAACACATACACATCAAGAACCACATACAGATCATATACACGAATCACACACACATAAAGCTACGAATAATAATAATAATAGTGAGAATACACAACAACAACAACAAAATGTAAAAAAACATCAACATGGAAAAGGAGGACAAACACATAAAGTGAAAACACTTCAAGCTTTGGCAATTGAAAAAGAAAGAGAAGAAAGAGAAAGAGAAATTCAAGAGAAAAATCTAGAGATATCAAAAGGAAATCTAATAGATATGCTATTAGATCCACCAGTACGTAAATTAAAATTTGATAGAGATGAGATGACAAAACTCATGTATTCACCAGAGGTACCTGATATTGACCCTGATATGTCCATGTGGATATGTGGTGTTTTGGGTGGAACAATTGGATACTTTTTATCAAACAGTTTCCTTAAACATCATCCAATTAAATCTATATCCACATTGGGTACTATAGCTGCAACCGGTGCAGGAGCCTATATATTATCAAATGGTTACGAAAAAGCCAATAGCGAAATGCTTCAATTTTACAGAAAGAATCAATATGACATCGAAGTTCAAAGATACTTCTTATCAGAAATGCCTTTAATATTTTTAGAGAATAAAATTAAAAGAGGTGAAATAAGTGATATTGATAAAGAATTATAATCTTTAAAAATATTTAATAATATAATAATCATACCATATAAAGAAATTTATTTATTTTTATTTACATAATTTATTTCATTTTTTAAAAAATGAATTCAAAACAATTAATTAATAAAAGAACAAGAAAAGAAGTTGTTTCTTCGGGAATTTTAATTGAATCCTATTGATGACAAAAATGAGGGGTTCATTATGGATATTTTTGATTTTTAAAAGAGATTTTTTTTTTTTTTTAAAATCCTCTTTAGACTCGTTTTAACTTTTTATCTCTCATTTTAAATATACATCGGAACTGTTTTTTTTACTTTAGTTCATCAATTATATATAGTAAAGTAACTTTTTTTTTTTTATTATTATTATTATATATAAATTTTGTATAAAACAAATATATAGTTATCTTTTCTAGACATATTTAGGAAATAATGGTGTACTTTTATTCTCTTTAAAACATAAACACAAATCAAAAACAACACACACACATACACACACACACACACACAGACACATAAAATACAAATGGACACATATAACCATAATCTAAATATAAACGATAATCAAACAGTAGTAGACAATGATCCATTTGAATCATTGATATTAAAATTTTGTAAAATGCATGGAAGTGCCAATGATTTTGTGATTTTTCATATTGATCATTTACGTATGGAACACAATGGACAGAGTTATCTTCCATCATTGGCAATACTTCAAAAGATAACACAATCACTTTGTAATAGAACAACGGGTGTTGGAGCAGACCAGGTTCTGGTAATTACTCCACCACCAGAGGACATTGCATCTGACTATCAGGTGCTGATTTTTAATAGTGATGGTTCGATTGCAGAGAACTGTGCAAACGGGTTGACATGCGTAACTAAATTCATTATTGACTATGACATTCGATCGTATGCTCGTATTCAACAGGAACAACAAAACCTCAGTATGGAGCAACTACAAGAACAACAACAACTGCAACAACAACAGTACAGACAACTGCCATACCAAAGCCAACAAAGAGACCTCAGGACTTTTTCATCGGCTACCAATTCACAGAGACTCAGGTCCAGTTTAGACTCACCTTACAAGGGCAAATCAGCAATTTCAATGACTATAAATACCATTGCCGGCATTCAACATTGCTATAGTTTACCCAGTCACCAATTGAACAATTCAAAGACACTTTGGGTCAAGGTCAGTATGGGTAAGCCTCTAGTATTGAGGACTAACACCGACCCTAATAACATAAGCTCAACAACATCAACTGCCGATATTGATGTTGAAAACTTTTTACCATATTCCATTTTCAATGTGGAATTGAACAATCAACAACAACAACAGATTCTCGCTCAACAGCAACAACAGTATCACACACAACTCTCCAGCTCACCATCTTCTCATTACGGTGTTGGCGGAGGTAGTGGTTTCTTTGGTAGAAAACATAAGACACTTTCTATCAATTCAAAATTTGAAGAGTACAGTAAAATGATTCAGTGTGGTAGTCACTACATTGACAGCACTGTTGTCTCTATGGGTAATCCACACTGTGTACTACACCTAGAGAATGTAGAAGAATTTCCCTTGGACCATTTTGGAAAGGTTATTGAAACACACCCACTCTTTCCTGAGAAGACCAACGTTGAATTTGCCCAGGTCAAATCAAAAGATCTTATTAGAGTTCGTGTCTGGCAAAGAGGTTGTGGTGTAACTTCTGCTTGTGGTACTGGTGCTGCTGCAGTACTAGTTTCTGGCGTTTTACGTGGTAAAAATAACAGAAAAGCAACTGTGGTTATGGATGGTGGTGATATGGAAGTCGAATGGAGAGAACATGATGACGCTGTATTTATCAGTGCTCCTGCTGTAACCATTTTTGAAGGTTCTCTAAGAATTTTCATGGATGAACTTATTGAAAATAACAATAACAATAACAGTAACAATAATATTGATTTAAATACCACTAATGATAGTTAAACCTATACATCATCAATATTCATCCTTTATCTATATAAAAATATGTGCCTCTCCAATAATATTATAAACGAAATCTGGTCCCAAAAAGCCATAAATGTAAATAAAATTATTCAAAAACTCAATTAACTTTATACTCCATTATTTTCATTCTAAACAAAAAACAAATAGAAAAACAACAACACTAATAATAATATCTAAAAAGATAAATAAATAAATTAAATTCTAAATATTTATTTTTTTCTTGAAATAACTCTGTATTCTACCTCTTCTTCAGAATCGTTATTATAGGTATTCTCTTTTGGAGATAGTTGTTGTGGTTGTTGGACTGGTAATATAGATGCTCTAGAAGGTTTTCTTTCTAGTGATATCAATAGTTCAGATAGTTCGGATAGGTTACTATTAAAACTACTTTTACTGTTACTTCTTGTATAGTTATTATTGTTGCTATTGGTGTTTGTTGATATTTGATTTTGTAGAGTTAGATGTGATTGTTCATTTGAATCTGATGGTTGTATCTCTAGTAGTGTATGTTCTTGAATTGATCTTAAAGAGTTTTGAGAGTATTGATGTGAAAGTGTTTGGTAACTGTCCAAATCAATATCACCATTAGAAGATGGTGGTGAATAGATATCATATGGATTTTCATTATCTTTGAAATATACACAATTATCATCATTAATTGAGATGTGTGGTAGCAATGTCATTGAATTTCCACTCTCCAATATCTTATCTAAAACCTGTTGTTCATCTTGTTCAAATTCCAATTCATCTTCATCACTGGTATTACTAGTTTGATCATCATTTGTATGATTTTGATTAACACTAGCAACATTAGTTGTAAATACTGGAATATTGTTATCATCACTCAAGTGACTTGAAGTAGACTTTTCAGTTGAATCATCTCTAGTAATATCAGAGAGATCTTCAGAATTTTCAGTATCTGAATGATCAACCATATCCTGAGTATTCATACTAGAATACAAGTTTGTAGAAACCTCAGTTCCAACATCACTATTTACATTTGCAGAAGTTGAACTGATTTCAAAATTTTGAATATCATTCTTTAGTTTTTCCAAACCACTAAAACTACTACCTAGTGTATTACTTTCTTGTAGTTGCTCTATTATTTCATTTTTACTATCCTGTGTTGCTTGGCCTATAGAATCAGAACTATCAAATAGTATTTTCTTTTCAAACAATATTGATTTTCTAGCATTTTTAAAACTCTTGGATAGAATATTATCAAATTCCTTTGATAAATGTTCACCCAATATATCAATTTTACCAGTATTTCTATTTAATATTAATGGTGTTGTTGGTGTTTCATTATTACTATTATTATTTTTACTAGGAGATTCTTGTGGAGAGTGTATATGTTGTTGTACTGAAAGTGGTGATTTATTAAGTTTTGATGAAGATATAGATTGTGGTGAATCAATTACCATATCTAATGATTGTAAAATATCATTATCACTACTATCTAGATCCTTTAGAATGGATTTTGAAATGGTTGAAACTTGATTTGGTAATTTACTTGATACCTTATATGAAGATCCATTACTACTTCCACGAGATCTCAATGATCCACTACTGTAATTATTCTTATTTATCAATGTATTTACAATATTATTACTAAGTGGTGTAACTGGCTGTTGTTGTTGTTTTAAAGATGAAGAGTTTGATCTTGTTGATCTTGTATTATCATGAGATGTTGATCTATCTTCAACTTCACTATCAGTGGATTTAAATGAAGAGTTATTAGATGCTCTGATATCAGCATTAGTTATATCTACATCAACATCTTGATAATTGTAACCTAAACTACTCTCTTGATCCGATGAGTTTTGATAGGTACTATTGTTATTATATTGGTTATTATTATTATTATTATTATTATTATTACTATATTGATTATTATATACATTATTAAATAGATTATCTACTAATTGTTTAGAAATTGAAAAATCATTTTCAAAAGAAGATATTTTATCATCACCATCTAAGGTTTGGTCATATTCATCATATATTAATGATCTCAATGCTACTAATGGTGATTCTCGACTATAGTTTTGACTGTTTACAACTGGACTTTTAGGTGTCCAACTAGATAATCCATTAGCCCAATTGGATCTCTTTCCAGACCTTCTTCTATGAAGATCATCACTATCCATGTAATCTGATGAATCATCTCTACTTTGATTATTCATATCAGATTCAGAGTCATCTAGAATTGGATTAGTACTATTTGCACCACCTTCATCATCTGATTCATCAGTGTCAGAGTCAAAACCATGTTTTGATAGTGGTTTGATATTTGGAAGTGACAATTGAATAGGTTGATAGAACTCTTCTGCATAGTCTTGAGGAAGCATATACTGTGCCAAATCCTCTTGAGTGAAATGTATTTCACCAGTGTGATTAATATAGGTTCTAGCACGTTTTAAAACATCTTCATTTCCTTCACCCATCAGCATTATACCTTTTAGTTCTCTTTTTACACCGTTTGGAAATACATCCTTTTCAGAGTAACTAGATACTGGAGTATTATGTTGACTACTGCTACTTATATTATTATGATTATTGTTGTTGTTATTATATTGAATATTATCTTTGGAACCTGTTGAACCAATACTATTTCTATCGTGGATATTGTTGTTGTTACTATGATTTCCATTTGTGTTTTTTAATTTTGAAGAAGAGGAACTGTGGGAAGAGGTACCTGAATTTATTGATTTTTTTGTAAATGAATTGCCACCTGAACTATTGGCATTATTGTGGTTGTGACTGTGATTCAGTATCTGGTGATGTGGGTTTGGATGATAATGTGGTGATGTTGGCATCTCAGTAGATGCATTAAAACTATTTCCACTGCTACCAGAATGTGAATGTGGTTTATCCTGATGTAATTGACTCTTACCTGTTACTGGTGATCCAGGTGCTGAAGATTGCTGATATTCGCCATTGCCATTCACAGGAGGGTCAACAGTCGAATATACTATATAGTCATTCAACAGTGCCGGTGAAGAACTGGATTTACCAGCATCTCCGATCGATACGGAATTTCTATTCTTTTTTTTAAAAAAGCTAACCATTTAGAAAATATATTCTAAAAATAATCCAAAATTGATAGATATAAAAGATAAATATATATGTAAAATATATATAATTGCTGATTACTTTGTTTTTCTATATCTACAATTTATAACTTTTTCTTTTTCTATCTGTTTTTGTTATATTTTTTTTTTGTTGGTGTATAATTGTATTATGAAAAACAGTTTAGAATGATAATGATTATTATTCACTAAATGAATTTTTAAAAAAATAGCACATATAAATTGTAGATTTCTTTCTTTGTTTATCTCTATATAAATATAAATGATATATATTTGATTTAGTGTTGTTTTTAAATTCCCCACTATTTCAGAGTGTGAATGAATTTATTATCTATTATATATATGATTTAATTTTGTTTTTAGTTTTTGAGTGGGGGTAAGTGTGTTGGTGAGGGGAAGTAGTATTTGGATTTTTGTGTTTAGCTAAAGGTGTATTTTAAAAAGGTAAATGTATATTTGGTGAATGTTTAAGTGATTATTGATTCATAAGAAAGTACTAAAAAAAAAACCCATTGACTTGCGCAATCAGATATTTTTTTGATATTTTTATTTTCCTTGCTTTACAAAAAAGTTATATTTATATAACAACAATGTATATTAATATTGAAAGTCTGATTATAAGTTCATTTTTGAACTAAAATTATTGTTTGGTACCAAGTTATAATTTTAATTGATTTCGATTTTTAAAAATAAATTAAAAATTCTTTGAAAATTCGTTTTATTGTGTCAGTTGATCAAAAACTGTTTTTTTAATAATAAAAGGATCTTTTTTTTTTATAAACATTATTTTGTTCTTAAATGATGAGAACCTATTTATTTGTAATATTATTAGTGACAATTTTATCTATTGTACATATAAATGCTTTTGATGAAAATGATCTCAATAGTATTATAGAAAAAAACTACAATCAGTTAATGAAAGATTTAAAATCTCAATCTCACAAACTTAGAGATTTTGATGAGGATAAACAAGAAATTCCATTACCTTTACCAGGATACCAATGTCAACACGATGCAGTATCCGGTTTGGATAGAGATGAACTAATGGAACAAAATCAACAGTACCATCTAAATATCCAAAAGAAACAGAGTCAAAAGAGTTTAAGAGATGTAGAAGAAATTGGTAAAATTAGAATTACATTTGACAATTCTAAACTTCAACCAAATTCTGATTCATCTTATTCCTGCTATTCTGTTGGACAAGTTGTAACAGTTGATGCTACTGCAAGTTCATCAATTACCAGAGCCTGTAAAGACGATGGCTCAGTGCAAGGTGGTTGCTTATATACCTGTACACAAGCAGATGTTGTCAACAGTACATTGACATCACTAATTTCAGGATCCATTATCGGTACTATAAATCAAGTTTTGACAGAATTCATTTCAGTTAATAGAGAAGTTGGTAACTTGGAATTGCCAAATGGTAATTGTCATTATGGTGTACCCATTCCAGCAGCTGCCCAATCTCCAGGTATTGCAAATAGTGACTATCATGTATTTGCAACAGTTAGACCTACTTCAAGTAGTGGCACAATTGCATATGCCAAAGCTTGTGTATACCCAACATCTGGTGCAACGATCACTGGTAGACCAGTAGCCGGTATAATTAACTTTAATCCAAGATACTTTACACCATTTTTGAATAATCCATCTGGTATAACATTCAGAGAATACACTAAAGTAGGTCTCCATGAAATGGTTCATGCTCTTGGTTTTTCAAGTACTTTTTATAGATTTTATAAAAACCCACAAGGACAATTCTACAACCCAGCACCGGGTTCATTCTACACCTTCAATGGTACTACACCAAGTGGAGTATTCTACGAGACTGATAGATGTTTAATGACAACTCCAACTGTTGCAGCCTTTGCCTCTGCCCATTATGCATGTCCAAATTTAGGATATCAAGAACTTGAGGATTATGGTGGTTCAGGTACTGCTGGTTCACATTGGGAAAAGAGATCTGCCGGTGAAGAGTTAATGTTAGGCTATGTACAACCAATGTTCCCTCTAACCAATTTAACATTGTCATTACTCCAAGATACTGGATGGTATGGTATTGATTTTACAAATGCCGAGCAATTACTATGGGGTAAGAACTTGGGTTGTGATTGGAATATTGACTGTACTGCTGAGTCTTGGGCCTTCCCAGGATATTGGTGTAGCACAAACAAACAATCATGCTCACCAACTAGAGCTGGTAAAGGTGCTTGCACAGTCGCTTCCTACACATCAAATCTACCATACCAATACCAACATTTTGCAAATCCAAGTGTTGGTGGTATTGATGCTATTACTGATTTTTGCCCATACACTCAAGAGATTGTTTATTGTTCTGATGAGTCAAAGAACCAAGGTGCCAATGGTGGAATTGGTGAGGTATTTGGAGAAACTTCAAGATGTTTCGAGTTCTCTCAATCTTCAGTTGGTGGAATGGCCTGTCTTCAAGAGAGATGTAATGGACTTGACATTGAAATTAATGTTTTAGGATCCTGGTATACATGCCCTCCAGGTAAAACACTTGAAATTGAAACCTACAAAATTCCATGCCCAACTTATTACTACCCATGTTATCCAGTAGGTGTACCAGTTCAACCATTTGATTCATCAGATATTGACAGTGGTTTCTCACTCACCTATTCATTGCCACTTTTACTATCACTAATCGTTATAGTAACATTTTTAATGTTCTAACCATTTTCAAAATAACCCACATTTTTTTTAGAAAATAATAATAATAATAAACATTAATTTAAATATTTATTTATTAATAATATGGAATGAGAGTATTAATATACTAGTACATTTAATTTACTCTCTTAAAAATAAAATTGGACATTACTGACCACACTGTTTAAATATTTAATTAATTGAATTATTATTTAAAAGTGATTCAGTTTCTTCTTTGGTTGATCTTGTGAATTTGTGTTTATAATTATTGTAAATGTATCTAGAGGCCACAACAGCGGCATTGATAGCAACTACAACCAGTGTTTTCCATTGACAATCCCAACCGGAACTATAAATTACAATAAATGCAAATATTGCAGGACATGCAATAAATATCAGACCCCAACGTGATTTCACAGCTCTAAAAGGTCTGTGAATTTCTGGATTGTATAAATACAATTTAATGTAAGATGCAATCTCAAATAATACGACGATGCTGTATACTGACATATCCAAAACCATAATGGAGTTGAAAGGCAATACAACAAGGAACCCAATAATAGTGGCATTAGTCAAAATAGCAACCCATGGTGTAGCTCTCTTTGGTACTAATTTGGAATATATACTGGGTAGGTATCCTCTGCATCCTAGCGAATATAGATTTCTACTAACTGTACATAAACAGCAGTTGAATAAACCCAATGATGATGCCATACCACCAATTCCCATGAGAATATTTAACCAATTTCCTGCAACTTTAAGTGCAACATCTGAAAATTGACCAGATTGCCAAGAGCTCCAGTCAGTGTCATATTGCATACCAACAAGGATTGGTAAGAGATAAGTTACAATAGATACAATCATAACTGCAATGATACCTCTTGGATAGTTCTTCTCGGCATTTTTAACCTCACCAGCTACCTGACCTAGAGAATCGTAACCTGAAAAGGACCAGATTACAGGTACTATAATCGTACCAAGACTTACGTTCTTTATACCTTTGAATCCTCCGTCACCTTTAAGAATAAATTTAAGATCAACATGCCAGATACCAATAGCAACCATCAATACAAAAGGCATCAATAAAATGATTGCAAGAATGTTACTACTGACACCTACTTCTTCAACACCCCATAGATTGCAAGCTACAATCAATAAGATGACAATGAATGCCAATAACCATCGACAGTAGAAACACTGTTCAATATCACCGCCCCAATTTGAGTTTTCGTATTCTGTATTCAAAAAACAATTTCCAAAGTATTGCACAAACAGTACTGGATAGAGACTTAAATCAATCATATTACTGAACCAACTGAATAATCCAACGGACATTGATGCGTATTGTCCAAATGCTTTTTCAGCCCAAACTGAACATCCACCATCCTGTGGGATGGCATTTGAAAGCTCAGCAGTTATCATACCCAATGGATATGACCATAGGAAAGGTAATACAATAAACAGTATCAAAATATACACTGGTGGTCCACCTGCTACTGCATTCTCAATTCCATAAGGTCCTATAAATTATAATGCATTATAGGATGATATTTTAATATTTTGATAATATACATCTGAATATCTCCTTATTTCTCACTTACCTCCCGAAACTACAAAATAGGCTATAGCAAAAAGTGCTAAAAATCCTAAAACTCTTGGTGGATGTTGAGCGGATTCACCCTCTTTAACACCAATTGCTACACTATCACCTGCCTTTTGGATAATTTCTGTTCCTGTATTTTCTTCTATTGACATCACCTATTTGTACAAAGGAGAATTTTTTTTTTTAATCAAACTCGTTTTTAAGATTTAAATTTTATTTTAAAAATATCTGATTAGGTATATTAAAATACGTCAAGATGGATGGTGGGAAAATTTTTTTACATTTCCCAAACACCTTGAAAAGTAACACAACAACAAATATTTGTGATATAATTGTATTTAATAAATATAAATTAAAGAGTTAAATTTTAAATTTGTTAGGGAGGTGGGAATATAGACAGACTATTTAAATAAATTTTATTTCCTGTTGTTTGTTATTGTTGTAGTTATTATTATTTTTACAATTATCGATTGGGTTTGTGTTTTGGATGTGGTTTTATTATTATTACACAAAACTTAAAAGTGCCAAAAAAGCAAATGAAAATACAGCTACTATGAAATTTAAAAAGGAAGGTGGTGATAGACTATTGAAGTTTGAAACACCTTGTTGAGAGGAAAACTGTTGTTGATAACTGCTTATAAGTGATTGTGGACTTTTAAAAACAACTGGTGACTGTTTATAATCTGGTTGGTTTTGGTTTGAAGAGTCTGCAGCAGGAAGATGGCTCGGTATAGGATAGGGTACAAATACCAATTGAGATGGATGTGTACTACTGTTTTGTAGTCCTACTAGAAGTATAGTAGTAACTGGTGCACCTATATTTATAAGTGCTTCTGGAGCCATAAAAGGGTGTGATGTGTTTTCAGGTTGATGAACATATATGTAATAAGGTGTCTGCTGATGATGACGAATTGGAATACTAATAAAATTAGTTGAGCTGTGTAATTGATTTCTAAATTGATTGTTATTTCCAACGGGAGTTCCAATAAAAGTATGGTTACTGAATATTGTAGCTCCTTGGTATATACTTAAATCTACTGGTGGTGTGTCAGGTGAGCAATGAATAAAACGAATTGTAGTTCTCTTTGGTGTGATTGGGAAATGGTTGTTATCAGATAACAATACAATCTTTGATCTGTCTTTATATGACTGTTTGGTATTGGACTGACCACTAACATCACCACTGATTAACAGTGTATAATAACTATCATTTTTAATTACAAATTGATCCTGATTGATTTCAACTCTATTGTTGTGTGACTGAATGACTATATGTAGATTACCAACTGGTATTCTAATGTACTCGGATACAGAGAGATAGCTAATCCCACTGATTTCAAAACTTTGATTAAAAACTATATTGATTAGGTCATCATCACTACTGTGTATTAGAGTATTGATTATTTTAATTTTTGTAAATTCTATAATGGGTTCTTGTTGTTCTAGTTGTTGTTGTTGTTGAACTTGAGCATTTTGTTCAACTGATGATATACTATTACTATCACTATACAGTGATTGGTCTATTGTTGATGGTTGATTATTATATCTATTTAAATGTAAATTATTGTTATTGCTAATGTGTAGTGCCTGTATGCCATAGGTGAAAAAGAACAACAACACAGAAGACAGCACAATCATATAGTATAAATTCTTGTTATTGCATATTCCTTTTCCACTACTATTTAGTTGATTGATACTATTACTATTATTACTAAAATATAAACCCATTGAGATTTAATAAATATAGAGCTAAATGAATATATAATAAACTAAAAAAAAACTAAAATATCATTCAACAACCAAAATATCTATAAACAAAAAAAAATATTAAAAATCAGTATTTGTTAAAACAAAAAAAATATAAAATAAAATGTGGTCTATTAATCTTTAAGATCACAATTAAATAAATATTAATATTTAATAGTGTTGGTAAAATTGAAATAAATAAATATGTTTATAAATAAATATGAAAATGAGTAGCCGACACACATAAAAATAAAAAAAAAAAACTCAATTAAATAAAAATTTTTAAAAAATTGCATTTTTGAGTTTTCAGGAAACAACGGTCGCAGATTTCTTTATTGAATTGGACAACTTATCAAAAAATAAAGAAAATTAATTTTAAATACTATATTATTATAAATGAATACTATTATTACACTAATAGAATAATCTATTAATAATATATAAACAAACAATGTTATAGCATGATCGATCGCACTCTGTGCTTATACCAACTATTAATAATTATCTCTGAGATATCTGATATATTAATGAATAAAAATGTAAAAGTGGTAAGTCCACTCTTTCCAAATTATAATTAAAAAGGTGGAGTACTTTTTAGTTAAGGTGGGGTTTTGGGGGTGTTTGATTAGAATTTATTTTGATTACACTAGAGAACTACTCAATAGTGTATAGATAAAGGTAAGTGGCCAATTTGGGTAGATTTTACTATTCAGAGTCTCGGGTGACATGTACAGTAATTTAATTAAAATTATTTTTTGTTGTTATCTACAGTAGAATTAATATTCTTATTATCGTTTTTACTATCGTGTGTTAGTTTATAATATCCCCATTTGGATAATAGTGATATTTGCGCTAATTCATTGGCAGCGTGACATCCTAATAACCAGTAATTAGCTGGTTTGATGGCTATAGACCATCTCATAAAGACTAAACTATAACTTGCTAATGCTATATATTTTAAAAAAAGGGTATTAGAAGGCCTCTGAGGTGGGTAATGGATCCAATATTAATGCAGTGTGTATCTATTTACTTGTTGTCATGATCGGATCAATTGTTGAAGCATCATTTTTTAAATTTACTAAACTCTATTATTGATAAAGTTTTGTTAACTATCCAATCTCAATGATTATTGAACTATAAAATATTATTTTGTTAACTTACAGCTATAGGAATTGTCCAATTAGCAGCTATATCATTATTAATGTCATTAGTATTTGATAACACATATGTAAAATATAAAGATTTTAAAACATACCAGCACCTAGAAATCCAATAAATTTTGTCCACTTTTCTGACATTATATGTATGTATGTATATTTGTATATGTAAAATGTAAATTAAATCGTTTCAGAAATAAAAAAGACAAACAAAAAGGAACTAACTTCCAATTCCGACAGAATTTAAATTGTGAATTAAAAAAAAAAAAAATGAAATAAATCTTGAGACGTTCATTTGTCGATAAATCCCAACTCCCTACAACAATGTTAAAGGCTCTATTAAATAAATA
Organism: Tieghemostelium lacteum; assembly: GCA_001606155.1. NCBI lineage: Eukaryota > Evosea > Eumycetozoa > Dictyosteliales > Raperosteliaceae > Tieghemostelium > Tieghemostelium lacteum. The sequence continues at coordinate 749,035 of LODT01000034.1, forward strand.
CACAGGAAACCAAATTATTTGTTCATCTCCTTTAGTTTTAAGATTTTTTGAAAGAAATCCAAAATTAGCATTCTTAAACAATGTAACTAATTTAGCACCAGTATGTATTACCTATTTGATAACACCTGTTGCTTTTACCAATGATTATCTAAGTTATTAACACTGTTTTATTTGAAGTTAATGAAATGGTCACTTTCTATTGTACCACTATCACAAATGATTACTGGTTCTAAACCACCACAAAATATTGATATCAACCAATCATATTGTAAGTTTGAAAGGACATTGATGTTAATGAGAATACTTTAAGATACAATGATATAGAATATCTAATATTATTTTTAAATTAGCTTTATGTGCTACTGGATCAATTTGGACTTATTATTCGACATTGATTCAACCACAAAATACAGGTACTAAAATGTTAGCAGCATGCAATGGTGCAATGGCACTTTGTCATGGTAGTAATATATATAGAAGAATGAAATATGATAAAGATCAAGAAGCACTTAAAACTCAAGCACAAAAGTAAACTAAATCCTGCGAGAATATTAATATATATTACAGTTAAAATCTAATTGACAGCAACGATTGTATATAAAGCAAATAAATAATCAAGTAAATACATGTTGTATAGACAGCCACAAAAACCTATTCAAATCTTTCCTTTTTCCTGTGATTTTTGATAGAGATGTATATACCTATACACACCTCGATCAGGAGAAATAGAGTCAATGATAGGATTTTATTCATTATTACATTCATTATTATTTGGGTGTAAATGGGGACATAATGTTGATTATAATTATTATTATTGTTATCATGTAAGAACACTCTATCAATACTACTGTGAAATTTGATATACATATTTGAAAAATCATTTTGAATGTTACAAATTATAATCTTCTCTTTTCCTTTTTAACAGTCTTTTTCTTTTCATCATCTCTCTTTTGTTTCTCTAATGCCTCTTTATCTCTGAGAACTTTCTTTTGATGATCCATTTTTGATTTTTCTCTTTGAGACTTCTCAGCATCTAATATTCTCTTGGTATTATTATTTTCTTGTAGAATCGAAACTGCTTTTGCCAATTCAATTTTATCTTTATCAGTGTCATCTGGTATTAAAATATCACCATTTTCATCGCTAAATAATATATAATGTCAATAATAGATATAAATTTTATATCTATATAGATATAGTTACATACACTTCTTCCTCATAACCATATCTAGATAAAATTGCATCTCTTTTCTTTTGTTCCTCTCTAGTCATTTTATAGTATGGGTTCTCATATTGTTCCTGTTGATCATTCTTTTCAACATTTGATACCTCTTTAATCTTTAACTCCTGTTCAAGTTTCAAAGTAGTTTGTTTTACTTTAATCTCCTCATCCTTTTGTTGTTGAATTGTTTTATATTTTCCTGATAACTCTTTACAAAATGAATCTGAGTCCTCTTCCTTTAAATATACATGTTAATATTCAATCTACTATGTATATATGCCCAAATTCCCAAATACATTACAGTCAAAGTTGAAATAAACTCTTTTATAGACTCTACTTTTTCAGATTCATCAGAGTCATCGGAAATAATTCCAAAAATATAGTCAACAATCATTTCATCAGCATCATTTGCACCTATAGACTTGAGTGATTCTAACATCCATGATTTGATTTCCTTTTCAATTTTTGACATTTTCGTACAATTGTTGACAGAGATACACACTGTTCTCTTGTAGTTGTAAACAATAAAAATAAAAAAAAAACTTTAATTATTTAAATTTCATTTTCAAAGAATCTATACAAAGTTCTATATCTAGTTTTATTTATATTTATTAATAACCTTTAATATATTGGTAGATTATAGTAAACTGAGGAACCTATTAATAATGCAGCTGAGAATTGGAGTATTCTAGTTGACCATGATGTATTTTGAACTGGTAAATGATCATTTGGGGGTAAAGAATCATTATAACGTGTCATATCAATTGGCCATATTTTAGATAAACTAGGATCCAAAGATTGAGCTGCAACAAGACCTGATATAATTCCATCTTCGTGAAACCCAAACCCATAATATGCACCTGCATAATATGTATTCTTTATACCCTGTATCTGCTGTAATCTCTCACGAGAATGAACAGAGTCCCTAGTGTACAATGGATGATCATAATTGATAATCTTGTGAATTTTATCTGGATGGATAGGTATAACTGGATTTAATGTTACATATAATGGTGTTTGGTGTTTGTCTAACCATGGTTGAAGTCTATTCATCCAATAGGTAACACAAACTTTCTGTTCAGTTTGAGAATTGTCATCTAAAATGTAGTTCCAACTAGACCATATCTGCTTTCTTTTTGGCATTAATCTTTCATCGGAATGTAAATACACTTGATGATAGGAATATTTAAATTGTGATAATATATTGGATTCCTCAGCTGTCATATCAGAGAGCATTGGAAATATGTCAGGAGGATGACATGCAATAACTATTCTATCAAAGGTTTCTATGTGTCCTTTGGAATCTGAGATTTCTATAACCCCATTTTTACGCTGAATTTTTGAAACTGGGGTGGACAGTTTAATGTTACTGCCATTAGCCTCCAAAAATATTTTGAGTTTATTCATGTAGTTTATAGAACCCCCTTTAACAGTCTGCCATACAGGTCTGCCAAAGAGTTGGAACATGTTATGGTTCCCAAAGAACCTGCATAATGTGAGAATTGGAAACTGGTCAATCTCTTTGAATGAAGTTGACCAGAGTGATGACATAACAGGTACAAGATAATAATCAATAAAAGATTGAGAATATCCATTTGTTTTAACATATTCCTTAATGGAAATGTGTTTATAATATTCTGGATTCTCCAAAACTTTTGGACCCTCTTTAGAGAACCTAACCAAATCCAAAATCATTCTCCAATAGGAAGGTTTGAATATATTTGACCATTGTGCAAATATACATGATAAACTGTCAGATCCCCATTCCACCTCAGATCTTCTCTGTCCAAGTTGATCTTTAGTCAACTCAGGAATATCCCTATTATTAAGTGAGAATGAAAATGACATTGAAGACTCTATACTCTCAACATTTAACTCTTTGAAAAGTCTAGTCAAGTTCTTGTATCTTGCTTGAGTATATATAATAAATCCAGTGTCTACAGGTACCTTCACTTTCCCATTTTCAAAAGAAGCCTCTACAGTATTTGTGTGTCCACCCAAATAATCACCCTTTTCATAAACTGTAACTTGATATCCACCCTTAGTCAATAAATATGCAGCTGACATACCACTGACTCCAGCACCAATCACTGCAATTTTTTCATTTTTACTCTCTATCATTCTTTACCTAGATTACTTTAAATTTTTAATTGATGATTCTGACTATGAATTATAAATATAATTCCACATGAAAAATGAATGGCGACAGTATAAGGTCAACAAAAAAATTGTAATTGTTGTTTGATTGGTAAAGATCTTTTTTCAATCAAAATGAAACAACAAAAAAGAATAATTATGTTGTGAAGAGTGATTGATTGAAAAAATGTTGTTATAAAAAATCAAAGTAAAATATTGTCTTAATGAAAATAACAATATGCAAAAAACCAATTGGTCTGTTTTGATCAATATCATAATGCGAGCTCAGGATATTTTTGAGATCGATATTTTTTAAAGCGGGTTTTATGCCGGAGAGGGTCTTTTTTATTATTTTTTAATTTTTTACCCTTAAAATTTCAGTGAATATCTTTATCGTCTGAAATTCAGCCCACATCGAACATACAACATTCCCCCAATTATCTTTTTTGCATTAGACTCTTTTCAAGTCTCAATATAATTCTCAGATTTAGTACAGTAAATAGTAAAGACTTTAGAATTAAAAAAAAAAAAAATCAACTATTATTTTTATTTTTCACGTTGGTCCTCTTTGCTCCTCTATTAAAAAATTACACGTGTGTAAATATAAAAATTTTAGTACTAAAATTAAGAGTATAAAGTCCATCTCGATAGGTTTATATTACAACAAGATAAGATTTTTTTTTGATTAAAATATAATTTGGTTTTTTTTTTTTTTTGAAATTCAAATTGATCAATTTAAACGGTTTCGAAATTCGAGAATATTATTTGGTTTAGATAAAGTGTACAATTACATTACAGTTATATTTTAAATTTTTTTATATATTTTTTTATATATAGTAAGTAGAATAGAGTAAATGCAAAGTTTAGTACCTAGTTTTATAAGTAACAGTATATCCAGTTCCTTTGTGAATTGGGCTTACAATTTCCTGTTTAAAGAGTATTTGACAAAGACAAAATATGGTTGCATTCAAATTGAAATTGATGATAAATATTACAGTCAATACAGTACAGTTAATAGTAAACCATTGGTTTTTGGAGACATTAATTGTCATGGTGACCTACAATGTAAAATCACTATAGTTAACCTCTACAGATTCCTTTTCAAAATCATTTTTGGAGGTGATATTGGTTTTTCAGAAACTTACATTTTGGGTGACTTTGATACTTCAAATTTATCATTACTTATTAAAAGTTTGTATTTTGCATCTGCACTTTCATCAATTTCATAACATTACAATCACCAAAAAAAAACATATAAATAATACCCTCCTCTCTCTTTTTTGTGCATTGAACGCGGAAAAAAAATATCTAAAAGTTTTAGTATTAACATTTAAAAATTAGTATTTATATTAAACAGAAATGAATTAGATGAATTGGATAGTAAATGGGCATTTTTAAAACATAAAGTAGATAGAATTTTACATTTGGTTCATAAGAATACCATTGAGGGATCCAAAGAGAATATTAAAGCACATTATGATCTAAGTAATGAAATGTTTCAATTGTTCCTCGATCCTACAATGAGCTATTCATGCGCCTATTTCTCAACACCACAAGATACATTAGAACAAGCTCAATTGAATAAGATCAGATTATTGATTGACAAGGCTAATATATCATCACATCACCATATTCTAGAGATTGGTACTGGATGGGGTGCATTGGCAATAGAGGCTGTAAAGAGAACTGGATGTCGTGTAACTACAATCAGTATATCCGATGCCCAAGTACAATTGGCCACTGAAAGAGTCAAACAAGCAGGTTTACAAGACAGAATAACTATACTCAATACAGACTATCGTACATTACAAGGAAAATTCGATAGAGTTATAAGTTGTGAAATGCTAGAGGCTGTAGGCTTGGAGAACCTTGGAACATACTTTAATTGTATCGATAACTTATTGACTAATGATGGGTTAGTTGTTATTCAGTTTATAGCCACTAATGACCAACGTCTACCAGTGTACAGTAAAGGATGCGATTACATCCAAAAATATATATTTCCAGGAAGTTTCTGTCCCCCTATAACCTCCATTGTCAATGCCGTTACAGATAATACTAAATTGGTTTTAGACAATATGGAGAACATGGGACCACACTATGCACTAACTCTCAACAGTTGGAAACAAAACTTTTTAGCCAACAGAGAAAAGATTTTTAATTTAGGTTTTGATCAACAATTTATTCGAATGTTTTTATATTATTTTGCCTATTGTGAATCAGCATTCGAAACACGATCTATTAGTTTGATTCAAATGGTATATTCTAGACCATGTAACTCTAATAATTTACCATTTTATCTACCTAGAAAAACACCTGATCCAACTCCAGCTAAACCTTCATCACCACCTTCTCCAACTCTAAAATCAATTCTTCCAATTCAACAAGAAACTCCAACAATCACAAATAATATATAAATTTATAAATTCTACACTCCCCTCCTTCCCCTACATTCTCACAAATGAGATGTTTTACTTTGTACCAATACTTTTAAAATTACCCCATATATATAAACCACATATTAAGAATAACTAATAACACAATATTAATAAAGTATAAAACCTAAAGACATTGTACCATTACTTCAATCAATAATATTATATTTTAAGAATTCTTTTCATACAAAAAAAAATTAGATCAAACACAAATTTATATAACTTTAAAGAAGCTTTTGATGTGTATGTGTTGTGAAAATTAGTTTGAATTAGCTATTTTTGATTCAATTCAATTAAAAAGAGTAAAGGATTTGAAGTTGTTATATTAATAGTTGAATTGATTGTGAGATTTGATGTTGAAATTAATTCACCAAAGTTTAAAGACTGTTTGTTAAGGTTCCATTTCAAACCTGTTGTAGTTACTTGATCTACACGAGAACTCAATGGAACAAGTGAACACTTGGTCTCTGATTTGCATTCTACAATGTGTGGGTGCAATTCAGAGAGTAACCATGCATAGCTATGTTTGGAAAACAAGATTAACTTTCTGGTCGGATAGAGATACAATGTATTGAGATTTGCCAGTTCGTGGCTAGTACTACCACCTAGACCACCGGCAATAAAGATATTCTTGTAACGAACACCACTGTTAACTTCCAATTGACATACTAACTCCATGCATTTTTGTAAATCTGTTGTATCCTGACTGCTGTCTAATATAACAGAGGCACCATTACGACTATAGTAGTCAGATACCGAGTCTTCTAGTGAATCCAAATCACCTTTGATATAGTGTGGAATGAGTTTCTCTAATAGTTCAGGATGGTTTTGAAATGATTGATAGAGTTTATTTGCACCTCCGTCTGCGCAAATCACAACTGAACATTTTGGCCATAAGAATCTAACCAATTCAATAGGCATGTCAGTTACAGTGTTATTGTTGGCTATTATCAATATATTCTGCTCTGTTAATGACTGTGATCTCTTTAGTGCTGAGCCACCGCTAGATCTCATAGGAGAGGTATAGTTTGTTGGTGGTGTTCCTCCACTGCTATTACTACTGTTACTACTAGTCATAGGGTTACTACTATTAGTGTTGCTATGTGTTATAGTAATTGGTGTAGTATGTTGATGTTGTGTATTAGCTGTAGTTGATAAATTACCAAGTGGTGAAGTAATATTTGAATTACTGTTGTTATTATTGCTACTGCTAGAGGAACTGTAGTAATAGCTGGTACCTAAAGGTGGAGTTGTTCTGACATTTTGTTGTTCAACCTCTCCATGGTAAACCCCAAAATCAAAACAATCCCAACAAACTGTAGTAGGTGAATTTAAACTAAATTCTACCTGTTCTGTCATGTATGTATTTATATATAAGTAATTTCTGTAAGGAAGACAATCCAAAAATTTAATTAAAAAATAAAAAAAATTTTAAATTAAATTTTTTATCTTCAAGACATGAATAGGACAACCATTATATGAAAAAAAAATCTATCAAATGTGAAAATTAATTTCCATTTTTGAAATTTTTTCATCTTCTTTTGAGTTCCAAGTTCCCAATTGAATTCCGAATTACCAAAATATTCATATTCCATAAGAAGTCTAATACGCCTCTCTATTAATAAATAATATATTATCTCCAGTATATCCCATTTGAAGTATTTGTGTATATCTATAATATTACTTAGGGAATGAGTGGTGATTTTGTTTTTTGTGTTTTATATATAATTTTAAAACTTCTTCTACTACTATACTAAATTAATTATTTATTTTAATTTTGTTGTGGGGTGGCGGTGGTGGTAGTGGTAGTTGAAGATTGACCTTCTCTGTATGCACCTCTTCCCATTGGTCTTCTTGGACCAGAACGGTTGTAAGATGGGTTAAAGTCGTCAGATGGACCACCGGCTCTCTTGGCGTCATCACCTCTTGGGTGGTATGGTCTGGAGACGGTTGGTTTAGAGGTTGGTTTCTTGTGAGTTGCTGGAACAACACCTTCTGGAACTTGGAGGTAGGCACTTAAAAATTGGACACCTTTGTTGGTAAGGATCCAATAGTAGTTTTGCCAGTTGAAGGTTTCAGTAACATGTTTCATAGATTTAAGAGATTTCATGATCATTAAAACTTCCAAGTTGGAAACAGATTCAATGAGTGGATGTTTCTCCAATTTGAAATTTTTTGGAGCAGTGAGAACACCCTCTATTATAAACAATCCAAAATACGTATTAATATCTCTCTTCTTTCTCTGTTTGTCTTATCCTACGTTTTTGATTGTATTTTCTCTATATCCAATCCTACATCATTTAACCTACCTTGTAAGAGATATCTGTAGATAGCTAATTTGTTTTCTTTTGGGATCATCATCTTTGATACTAAAGGTCACAACTGAGAGAGAGAAAGGAGAGGAAAAAAAATCGGCCTAATCAAAAAAAAAATTGAGGAAAATTTTAGAAATCAAATTTAAATCAAAAAAAATAAAAATTCAAGTGTATCATTACTCTTTTCTCAAATTTTATTAAAATACAAAGAAATTATTAAATTATAATATACATAATTTACAATTATTTATCAAGAATAACGATCATTTATCAATTTAATTTTAAAATGAATGAAAATTCAAATAGTTGATTTTAGGTGGTCTACTATTGTAATTGTTATAAATTACGTAATTACAAAACTGGAATTGAATAGAAGATTGAGTAGTTGTAAAATTAAAAGTGTAGTGGAGTTAAACACTGGTATTTATTACTCTTTGGAAGTTTCTTATGATTCACAATACCAATATATTTAAAAAGTTTTTTTTTTTTTATTCAAGATATTTCCCACACTTAAAAATCATTTAATATTTAAATATAGATTATAGATGTATTTTCATTGGAATTATTTTGGAGATCCTATTGTTTTTTCATCATGGATAAATGATAGTGCAGGTGCATATGTACTAAGTATTTTAATATCATTTTCACTGTCCATGTTTTCAGAGTATTGGACAACATACAGAGCATCATTAAATCAAAAAGATGGTAAATTTACATCAATTTATAATTTAAACCCATCTCAACACAGTTCCTCTAATCATTATTATTATCTTCCTCTTCTTCATTTTTATTCCTCTTCTTAATATCCTCAATGTGGAATTTCCTCTTCCCTCTCTATCCCCTGATGAAATCCCTCCTCTTTCCTCTTCATATTATAAAATCAAATTTGGATATATAACCTCCTTATATAGATGAGGAGTTACCATTACTTGATAGAAGTCCCAAAAACCTAATGAAAAGATTTTTTGCTAGTCATATTTGGAAATCGATGGCACACATGTTTGGATATGCTATTAGCTATTTGATAATGTTGATATTTATGACCTATAACGGAGGTTTGGCAATTGCCATTCTTTTGGGTTTTGGGTTGGGTCATTTTCTATTTGCTAGAGATAGAATAAAGAAGTCTCCAGTTGAGGAGATTTGTCATTAGAAGTGTAGTGAGATTTGTAGTATTGTAAATAAATAAATGTTGTTTATTCAGTTTTCAAATTCGTGTTGAACCCCATCAATTTCCATGATTCTTGAAGAGTTTTTGGAAGGGGTGCTACAATATCAATTTTTTTGTTGGTGAGTGGGTGAGTGAAAACCACTCTTCTGGCATGCAAATGCAATGGAATTTTATTACCAATAATCTTGTCTAGTGATTGGAAGTCACCTGCAACACCATACTTGTAGTCACCTATAATTGGTGATTTCAAAATGGATGCACAATGAACTCTCAATTGATGTGTTCTACCAGTCTCTGGTGTCAGTTCTATAAAACATTGATTTGATAAAAGAGATTGTATAACTTTGTACTCTGTAATTGCAAGTTTAGCTCCATCGCCAGTCTCTAATGTTGTAATTACCTTTTCTTTACCATTCTCAACAATTTTCTTTAGAGGTGCTCTGATTCTTCCTTCTTTAGGTGTTGGTGTATTGGATAGCAGTGCCCAATAGGTTTTGACAATTCCATTATTCTCCTCCAACTCTTCATTTTCTTCTTCTTTTTTTGCTTGTTTTTTCTTTTGTGGTGTTTGGGTGGTTTTTTCTTTTTGTCGTGTTGTGCTTCTTGAGAGTTTTAATTCGAATTTGTCTGCCATTAGGGCGGTGGATTTTCTGTTTCTTCCTAGGATTAGGATACCAGAGGTATCACGATCAAGTCTGTGAATAAGTTTTGGTGGATCGGCATTATCAAATTTTAAATGGCTCAACATCATATCTAAATGTTTATTCAGACCTGTACCACCTTGAACTGAAAGTCCAGGAGGTTTATTAATCACCAATATATCAGAGTCCTTATACAGAACTGAGTCTACAATTCCTTTAATCTCTTCAGGTGACAAACGTACATATTTCTTTGGTTCTTTAATATCTGCAATCTTTTGATCTCTACTTATAGTAGATGGAATGAATATCCATGTACCTTCTACTGTTCTTTCATCAATTTCATTTATATGCATTTTATCACTAGTTCCACTCATAGAAGTACTTTTATAAATGACACCTTCTCTCAACAGTTTACATATAAAACTATGAGTTAAAATCGGGTATTGGTTCTTTATCCATCTATCCATTCTCATTTCACTATTTTCACTAGTGATCTTGTGTATAATGAATTTACCATCATCAGTATATATCTCCTCATGTTCTAATGGTTTAGCAACACCTTGATTGTAGAGGTTATCTGAACCATTATTAATAAATTCTTCAATTTTCTTATTCTTTCGGTTTTTCTTTTTACTATTCTGTTCATCTTCTAGTCTCTTCTCTTCTTGTTCTTTTATATCTTTTGTTAACTTTATTGTGTGTTCTTTAGGTATTGATTTCCTTATTCCTCTTAAACTTTTATTTCTATCATTTGGATTATACTTCTTTTCTGAATCTATCTTATTTCTATTTATTCTTTTACCAAATGCATAACATCTAGTTATATATACACTATTTATATAACAATTTTGAAAGATAATATTCAAACTTTTTAATTTGTTCATTCGGTTTGATAATTTCCCAGGATACTGGGTGGTGTGTTGTGTTTTTACAAAAAAATAAAATCAGTACTGCAACAAAATGTAGAGTTTAAAAAAACTATTCGAATTTCGTGTTTGTATTTACTAAGATTCATTGTGTATTCTATTTATTTATGCGTCGTCGTTAATTCTAACGTAACCAGCTCTATCAACATTCTTACATTTACCGTAGATAGAAACAATGACAACAATTGTAATTACAAGTACAATTGGAATAAAGAAACCAATTAAGATTTGTTCCAATTCATTACCACCTTCTGGTTTACTGGCACTACTTGAACCGGTGGTATTCTCATTTGAACCATTAACACTTCCAGAGGTAGTGGTAGAGGTAGAGGTAGTAGTGGTAGTTGTGGAAGTAGTAGTAGTTGTAGGGGTACCAGCTGAAGAATCATCTGGAGTAATTGGAGTACATTTGAAGTTTGTACTCTGTAAAATACAGCTATTTGAACTATCAATACCACAGTTACTAGTCTCACCTTTTCCACCAGATGGTGAGTTTTCAGTAAGTGTTAAACCACTGGTGATAATAGTAGTGTTGCTACATACGATAGCTCCTGCATCTTTTGCAAGATTGGCATTAAAGAGAACTTCAGTAATGGTAAGATTGCTAGATGGTGTTGAGACATAATCTAAAGTTCCAGTAGTAGCATTATTGCTGATGAATTGAGTAGACATAATCTCATTTCCTGGACCTGGATTAGAAGTAGCAATAATAGAATCAGCAGTGTTTTCGTTGAAATTACAATTGTTGATACTGAATGATACTTGTTGATTGATATTGACAATTGCGTATTGGTTTTGGTCTTGGTTACCTGTGAAGTTGGTGCTTGACAATAAGACCTGACCTGCGATACCTTGGTTGTAGCTAACACACGCACCGAGGTTATCATTGAATTGTGAGTTGTCAATGTTAACCTTGGAGCCAGTACTGAAGACTACAGCGTATGGAGTACCACTAACAGATCCTGGGAAGGTGTTATTGGCAAATGTAACTTGACTGACAAGATTAGTGCCAGTGGCTTGTGTAAATGTAATCAAACCGCCTTGTGAGACTTGGTTGTTGAGAACTTGAGTGTTGGTGATGGAACCTTCACCTGAGTTTACAGTGTACAATGCACCAGTGTTTCTAGAGAATTTTGCGGATTGTACAATAGATTGTGATCCGGCATCAGCCCAAATTACACTTTGTCTCATTTGATTTTGGGCAAAGGAGACGTTGGTGAAAGTTGCTGTAACTTGATTGGAAGAAGCTCCATTAAATAGGAATAGATAGTCACCTTGGTTTAATGAGATTACACTGTTTTCAACTTGAACATTGAATGCAGAGGAAGCAGTTTCGTTAGCTAAAGTGACAATGGATCCAAATAATGAACTACCTTTAGCAATGGTACTATTGATAAATGAGATACCTGAAACTGAGAAATTTGCATTTACAGTAACAAATGGAGTTGTAACATTTGTTAAATCGACTACAACAAATGGTGTAGTTGAACTTACATTTAATGCTTGAATGGTAAGTGAAGTGATGTTTGATGATGGTGCAAATATTCCGCTGTTTCCATTGGATCCAGTGTAGATTCCACTGAGTAGGATAATAGTAATTTCAGTGGTAGTTGTAACATTGCATTGTTGGAGTGCAGTAAATATAGAGTCACAAGCTAATGTGGAATTTTGAGTTGCACCACATCCAGTACTATTTGTACCACTTTGACTGGTTACATAAACTTCACAATTCTGTGCCTGAATGGAGTTTGCAAAAAGTAATCCAAAAAGTACCAAAACTAAAATATTTAATTGGATATTCATTTTCTTAAGTGATCACAACAATCGAATGAAAGTAAAAAAAAAAGGAATGGAGAGAAGATGCCAGATATTTTATTTTTAAAAAAAAAAAATAAATACCTCATCCTTTGAACAACTGTTTGAATTTCATCCCTGGTATTAAATAACTACAACTTAAATTTAAAAACAACCTATTATTAAATTTTAAATATTTTATAAATTATTTATTTAAATTATACTTGATAAATTCGACTTGAGAAGATATTTTTGATTTTTGCCAAATTCCACTCGAAAAGTCAGGAAAAATTATAAAAAGATTCAAAAATCAAGAAAAGAATAGAACGATGTAAATAGAACACAAAAGTTTTTATAAACAGAATAAACTATAAAATTATAGACTTATAAATAGTTGTAAATTTTAAAAATGGGACGTAAAACCAATTTAGTTGGTAGTTTTGTTTTAACATTGTTCTTTTTAGGTACTTGTGCCTTATCTTTTGTATTTTCATGGTATACAATCATTGTAACATCCAAGCAGAGTACTGAGGAAGTTACAACACAATATTTTCTTACATGGACAAAAATAATGCAAATTGGTCAAGTATGTAATACAATTAATAATATTGTTTAAACTTGGTTATTAATTTAATCAAAACTTTAATGAAGCATGGTAGTGAAACAGATACAACATATGATGAATTAGAGGCATCGGAAACTCAAAATATATTTCAATTTACACTATCATTTCTAGCCATTTCCACTGTATTGGGAATGTTAACAGCACTTTTTCAAATGATGGCAACATTGAAAAAATCTAAACGATTAAAGATAATGAGTGGTCTTACAGCACTTTTAACATTTATAGGTGTATCCATTAGTGTTTTTTCATTTTTTAGAATTACAAAAGCATTGGAAGAAGATCAAGTATGTCTGTTCTATAATAGTCCTTCAAATCCTGATCAGACAAGTTGCACTAAATTCATAGGATCACAAGATAATAATTATTATTCTATAACCTATAGACCCTATGTTGGATTTTGGGTTGGTATTTCTGCTGTTTTCTTGGCATTACTATCAGCCATTACAAATTTCTATAAATGGAGATACTCAAAACATGAACATTATCATTTGATTAATTATCATTGAAGGAACCAAACAAATGAATGTAAATATAAACAATTAGAATTTCAAAATTTGAAATGTAAATAAATAATTAATGTTACATAGGGGGTTAGTTTGTTTTTTGGGTTTTATTTAAATATAACTGATATGGTTCTATTGAAGAGATGGAGGGGTTATCTCTTAAATTCCTTTTCAAATTTAGTTAAAATGGCAGGATTTAGTTTTTGGTTACGATCAGGAATGAAACCACATAAATAATTGTCTTGAAGTTGTTTTTCTTTGTCTAGAACTTGAGAGGCTAGATTCTTCCATGTTTCAGATGATAGGAAAGCATGGTTACTATTGTTATTTATAATATTTGAGATTTCTATTAAATGACCATAGTTTGGTGATCGTTGACCTGGAATCAATTTACTTTGGTCTAGTAACTGGCTTGAGAGTCTCTGAAGGAACTCTTTAGATAGTGTATCCTCTTGATAGTTTTTCAAAAAGACATTGTCACCAATAGTCGATAGAACTAAATTAACAATACCTTGATGTAATATATTGTTTTTAGGATGATCAAAGAGTAGGTTTAAAACTTTTCTAAAAAGATGGTGTTGGTTAAAAACATCATAACATGACTCGTTATTGGACTTTATCAATAGAGTAAAGAAGTCCAAGAGTTCAAGTAAGAGGAAATCTATATGAGCTCTGTCAAACAGTTGAATGAGTGATGGAAGATTACTGATAAATGTACTGATAAAAGTTTGATTTTCCAAATGAATTGGAAGTAATTGGACTAGAAGTTTCAGGGAGTTGATACGGTCAGAGGTATCAATAGCACCGGAGGTTGGTGATACTATATGTTGGAATATCTTTGCAAGATGTTTAGTTTCAATATGTATACAGGTAAAGAGTTTTTCTTTTTCAACTAATGGAGTAAACTGAATTCCACACATTAGAACATCAACAATCTTATCGGTACCAAAGTGCTTGACAATCTCTTCAATTTCATCACTATCGAGGTTAGATTCCATACCATCGTCTTTCCATTGAATCTTTGGAAGTTGACCTGAACCACTTGAACCAGAACCTGGAGCTGCTAGTTTCTTTCTATTTAATAGTAATTGCTGTTGTTTGTGAATTAATAGACTTTGTAGAGCAATCTCACCACCTAATTGCCAAGGATTCAATGAAAGGTCTAGTAGAGATATAGCATTATTGAATTTAAATGAATTACAGATCTCTACAGTTCCACGTTCACCAATATCGGCATTACGTAGTTGTAAATGGGTTAGAGAGCCATTGAATTTCAATCCTTCTGCAAGGTGTACAGCTCCATCATCACCTAGATAGTTCTCATCGAGGATGAGTGTTGTCAAGGACATTGATTTCTTCAAGGCACTTGAGAATACACTCATACCCATATCAGTTACAGATGCACATGTAAGATTAAGTCCAATGATATTTGGAAGTTTGTTACTCTCAAGATATCTAGCAATGTGATCAGCACCTTCATTTTCAATACCAGTCTCTTTGAGATTGAGTCCAAACCCTTTGTAATCTCTTTTTGAGATGGTGTCCATTTCAATGGATTCCAAGAGCATTTGAATGGTATCTGGATTGACACTGTTACCTTGTAAAGACAGAGAAGTTATCAAAGACTTTGTTCTAGTTAACATCTGACAGAATGAACTTAGACCTTGTTGAGTAAGGTCATTCCAAGCGAGATCTGCAATCTCTAAGGCACCTGGTATCTGGTCGCTAATCTGAGACAGACCATCGTCACCTAGAGAACAGTTACTTAGATCCAGTACAAAACATCTTCCATGTGATGGAGTAGGTTTCTGGAAAGCCTCTAAACACTCCTCCAATGAGGAGCAGTGGACTTTTAGAGGTGGAATCTCTTTGATTTCAAATTTACCTACAGCTTCAAACATGTCACCTACAGACACCGATCTGATTCTAGTTGCATTGATGGCAGTCTCTAAGAGTATACTAGCAATCTGTGGTTGAAGTTTCTCAGCAGTTCCAATCTTTATATCGTCATCTACAATAGCCAATAACTCAGCACTTGTAGGTTTAATTAGTTTCTTGGTTGGTGAGATCAATGGAACTGATGTAGTTACACTTGGACTTGAATGCTTCAACAGGGCGTCTTTTAGAGGTGATATTACAGGTGATGATGGTGCTGATAATGCTGGTGATACTGGTAGTGTACTGGACTTACTTATATGTTTAGCAACGGATATAATTCTCTTATTTACCAGAACTGGTGATGATGATGGTGAAATAGGTTCAGTAGGTAGCGGTGACTCTTTTATTGAAATTTGTTGAGACTGTGGTTGAGATGGTGGTAAGAAGGATGCAGAAGGTGACGAAGATGGTGTAAAGTTTGGTGATGAAGGTGATGATGATGATTTCTTTAAAGTTGTCGGATGATTTGAAGATGGTGATGATGATGGTGAGATAGTTTCATTTTCAATAAATATAGATGGTATATCAAGTTTAGAAGGTGGTGGAGAAGAACTAGTTTTTATAAGTAAAGGTGGTTTCTGACCACTGCTATTGGTAGTTGGATACTTGTGTTTAGGTGGTGATTTTACATTTCCATCTGAATCTATATTCAAATTTGCTAAATCCGGTGGATGTATATCAACAGTATTAGATCTCTTAACTCTTCTCAAAGATACCCATGAAAGTAACTTTGATTTCTTTTCTTCTTTTTTACCAGATTCTAAATCTTTTGTTAAATTTGAAACTGATGGTCCTAATGGTGGCGATGTAGTTGCATTATTATTATTACTGCTACTAGTACTACCACTAAAAGTAGATGGTGTTGAAAATGTTAATTTTAATTTTGATACAGATTGTGTGTGCTGAATAGGTTGTTTTGAAGGATTTCCACTAGATATCGCAGATGATGGGCTTGTATTGCCACTATTACTATTTCTTCTAAGTCCATTATGAGATATAGTTGAACCATCATCAGAGTTATTTAACTTTATAGGTTCTTCTTTTGACAAAAACAATGGTTTTTGTAATTCAAATGTACTTTTTGAAATCTTTAATGAACTATTACTCTTTTTCTTTATACTCTCATTATTTTTAATTGCTAATAAAATAGGTGATATTATAGGTTCTGTCAATGTACTACTCTTTTGATTCTGGTCTTCATTTTTTATCCAAGATGTGTCATTTCTACTTAATGATCTATTAATAGGTGGTCTATTTGCATAAGGTATTGTTGAACTGCTACTACTATTATTATTATTAGTATTAATAGTATTGTTGGGTATAGATTTTGGGGTTTTAGATAATTGTATAGTTCTAGTTGATGGTGAATAAGAGTGTTGGTATTTTTGTGCATATAAAGATCCTTTAATAGGTGAATGTGTTAAATCTAATGATTTTCTTCTAATTGCTAATGAAGGTACAATTGGTATGTTTTCTATAATAAAAATTGATAATCAGTCAATATATATAAATCAATAAAATATTTTAATTTAAAATGATATGATAAATACTTCTTATAGCTTCATTAACATAAAAATAATACTTTTTATCAGCTTGTGATATGATATTATCAAAATTTAATATCAGCTGATGATTTGAAGTACTCTTTGATCTAATTATTGATGAAACTGGTTTAACATCATTTGTATTCACAGTTGTTACTGTTTCAGTTGCATTTGTATTTGTAGTTACAGTTGTAGTTGTACTATTATCATTTTTCTTATTTTTAGTACTAAATAATTTAAATTTACTTGAAATGAGAGACAATGAGTTACTATTACTATTATTATTGTTATTATTATTGTTGTTATTATTATTTATGGTATTATTATTCGAAGAGGGTGTAGAAGATGCAATAACAGGTGATGACGATTTCTTTGATTCAAATAATCTCTTTAGTTCTTTAACATGACTTTTACCCTTGGATGTTGTGGTTGTTGTGGTAGTAGACATTCCAATAAGATTTACATATTAAGGTTGATCACCCTTGTTTTCAATCGATTTGTATTCTTTCCCTTATACTACAAAAATATCTTTCCTGAATGTACAAATCAAAAAAAAAACTTTGAAATAAATTTATAAAAATTTGATTTGGGGAGTAAAGCCATAATGGGGTTGTTTTTTCATTGAATTTAATTTACAAAAAAAATGAGGAAGAGATAATTAATAAATAATTTATTTTTTTTTGTTTGTTTGTTTGTTTGTTTGTTTGTGTCAAATTAAATAAGTAGAGTTATTGGAGTTACAAAAAGTTGAGGATTGGGTGGGGAAAAATATTTAGACACTGGTTCCTGAGTTGGTTTCAGTTTCATTGGTGAAATCTGAATCTTGAAATAGTGATGATATAGTTCTGGATTCATTAGAGAATGCTCTTGGTAAATTTGGTGAATAGGAAATTCTAGAGACACGAGAGAATCTCTTTGATCTCAGAGTTTGAGTGCCATCCATTACAGGGGATGATGGTGGTGAAGGTACTGGTGAATTATTGTTACTGCTATTAGTACTACTGCTGTTACTGTTACTTGTGCTGGTACTACTGCTGGAATTGGTATTCATTAATAGAGATCCTGAACTAGTGCCTAAAGCATTTCCTGTTGATTTTCTCATGTTATTATTGGTAATAGTCTTTGCAAATGCTTTAGGTGAACGAGGTGGAACCTGAGGAGTATCTGAAATGACATTGGAAACAGAAGGGTTTGTAGAGGATGTATCCTTGTCGCTTATAGATGTCTTGTCGGTTATAGACAAATCCTGAAGTGGCAGAGACTCTGGTGACTTGGGTTTGAGTTCAGGTGCGAATATATCATAATAGTGTACTATCAAAAAGGCGTTGATTGGCAGTAACTCAGACTCAAAAGATCTGAATAAAGTTGGTGAGAAACATATAGCAATGTTCTCTGGTGGCATCATATTCTCTTGTTTCTCTAGACTTATAAGATGGAGTAACAAAAAGAGTCTCTTAGCCAGAAGGTTTTCAATAGGTGTGAGATTGTCAATAATCTCTTTGTACAGTTTGATCTTGTCTGGGACGGTTGGTTGTCTATATGCCTGGTAAAATGATTCGTGTAAGACTTCTGGGAAGAGTGGTGTTGGAAGTTCTCTAAAATATGTTTTGAGGACACCAGCAACGGTATCGACATCGACATTCTCTGCTTTCAAATCCACATCTTCACCAGCTTCGAATCTGGCCTTGATCTTCTTGAGTTGACTTGCAGAGGCACAAGTTCTAAAGATACCAACAGATTTAGTACCACGATCAATCAGTAGCTCTACAGATCGACTTACAAGTAATGGAAGGTCAGGTTGATTGGTTCCACTTGCACCACTTTGTTTATCAGATCCAGCATTGGAGATGGTCGATCTTCCTGGATATAGAGGACCTTTAACAGGTCTCTTAATAGGAAGTGTTGAAAATCCAATTTTACTGCTTGATGAGGATGATGTACTAGTACCTGAACTTGTAATTGGTTTTCTCAATGGACTGGTCTTGACAGCAGGTTGTTGAGGTTGTTCAGGAGGTTGTTGAGTCTTGTAATTATTAATCACAGAATATTGTAATTCAATCAGAGTCTTTTGAAGTTTTTCTTGATTTTGAGTGGCATTATCATTTTTGAGGACATTTTGAATGTCACCCAGTGGAAGAGGTAACAGAGTTACCGAACGTGGATTACGTTTAATTGCATTTTTAATCATTTTCAATGCGGTCCATGTGAAATCATTTCCGTCCATTTTTACAGATTTTAAAGTTACGTTCTTCCAGAGTACCTTACATAGGGCTAATGCACCACTATCGCCTACACCGTTACCTGAGATATCGAGTTTAGTTAATGACTCATTCTTGAGTAGTGATACGATGAAAGGGACCAAGTCAGCCTTGAGTTGGTATTTTGAATTACCAGCAGCAATAGATAGACTTTCAATATTGTTATTGTCCTCTATGAGATTGATGACTGCATCTATAGCCCTTTGTCTGAGTTTAGATTTGGTTTTGAAGTTTCCATCGATACATAGGTGACGTAGGTTACTGTTAGGGTACATGATTTCACAGAGTTTCATTATACCAGCATCTCCAAGCTCGTTTTCAGAGAGATCTACATTGGCGACTTTGGTGAGTTGAGTGGCGGGGGAGAAGAGGAGCTTGAGATCGTCACCTGAGATTTGGGTTTTGGCAAGGGAGAGAGTGTTGAGGTTAGGCATTTGCTTGAAGAATTGAAGGAGTTCTAAGACACCTTCTTTAGTGGTACTTGGTCTGTTGCCACTAAAGTCTATGGAGAGGAGGGATGATGCGGAGGTCTTGAGTTGAGAGAATACAGGTGAAGTGTGACTAATGTTAAGTGTCTGGAGTACAGATGCTTTGCTGAGGAATCTACATAATGCAACAGTTCCAGGTGCCTCAAGTTTGTTGTTGGCGATATTGAGGTGGTTTAGTGAACTTAATACAATAGGTGCTGCAACAAGACATGTAAACAATGCTTCTAAACCCTTGGCACTGGACCCTGTAGATTCAATATTAAGGTAATTCAAAGGTGTTGTAAATGTCTGAATGGCTGCACCTAAAGTCATCAAACCTTTGTTTTCGAGGAAATTGTTATTTACATTAATGTGATTGAGATGTAAAGCCTTGTTTTCAGACAGTGTTGTAAAGAGGTGAATCATGGATTCTTTGGATACCTGGTTATTAGTGAGAGATAGTTGTTGGATACTGGTATTCAATTGGAAGAGTTCGGAGAGTTGTGTCATGTCCTCTGTCGACAATTTAAATGAATTCACTTGAAATGAGGTAAAATAGGTATTGTACCCTAATGATATAAGAATGGCTTTTAAATCAGGTGGTGAGTATTGATAGACTTCCGATAAATTGAATTCTCTAATGCCATTAGCAGGGTAGAGGTACTCTATATCCCAAAGTACAGATTGTAGTGGTTGAATACCTAAATAGTCACAAACTGATTTATAGGTGTTGCTAAATGATCCACAACCTGTGATATCCTTAAATGAAGTTGACTGAAATATCTGAACCATTCTAGATTCAGGACTAATTGAAAATGTCAGTGATTTTCCAATCTTTATACCTGGAAATGTTGACATGAGTGAACTGTACAATGCCTTCAATATAGTTCCAGAGTCACCTGAAACAATCATCTTAAATATAATTTGATTCTTTAATTTTACTACAATTTCATTTTCTAAACTTGACTGAATATCACTTAAATCCAAATAATGATATTCTTCTGAAATCTAAATGTATTTTATATTATATTAATATTCAACAAACCTAAAAGTCACTTTTGCTATTGTTCAAATAACCTTACTTTTCCTTTCTCTGAAAATAAATAAATTCTATTGGATCCTAATATTAATATTTTCTCTTCTGTTTTCTTCTTTTTTTCATTTATCAATTGAACTTTGGTTATAAGTTTAGCTTCATCTTTTTTAGATGTTAACACTTGTTCAATACCCTCTATTTTTATTTTAAATTTAATTTAAATGTTAATATTTAGTTTATAATCAAAGTCCATAGTTTAGATTAAATAAAAATATACTCTTTTCAACAGGAGTAAGTGATATTTGAGCAGACATATTTATATTTAAATAATGTACATATATAGTTAGGTTTATTTGATCTAAAAAATTTTTTTTTTTTTTAATTTATTAAATTTTGAAATTATTTGAAAATTGCAGAGTGATTGGCAAAAATTTGTGTGTTATAATTTTTGAAAAACCTCATTTATAATAATTTAGATTTATTATAACTATTGAAACACAGGAGATCAACATTAATGAATTTTCATTTTTTTCACACTTTGTGATGAATTTTTTTTTTCTTGGTTATAGCAATTGAATTTATGGTAACATCTAGGCCAATGTAAAGTACTAAGTATAATGAATAAATAATGAAGTACTTCTTGTATAATTTAGTATATGGAAAATATAGATGAGTGAATGTATTTTATTAAATTATTATGATAAATGATGATTTAGATATATTATTATGATTATTGGATATTTGGAATATAATTCAAGTAAAGTCATTTGATTTACCAAAGTACTTATAAGATAGATATCTACATTCACCCCTTTGAAATGAAACTCTTCTTAAGAGAGGCTCCTACAGGTAATATAGGTTTAAAGACCGATGGAGTGGGAGTGGTGGTGAGTGCCTTTTTTGGGTCAAACGATGGAGTTTGATTTTTAGTCATATCATAGAGGAGTGGAAGAATGGGAGGACCGTTATAGTACTCCTGAGAATCGACAGGTTTTTTCTTATTCAATTTTTCAATTCTGTGTTTGAATGGTTTGATGTTTCTTACACTAACTTTCTTATTTGAATATGTTGAAGGAAGATTCAATTCAACTACTTCATGAAGATGATCTTTTAATCCTTAGCCAATCTTTGGTGAATTAATAACTGTTTTAATTCCAAGTGTATCCAAGTATCTTGGTCACCAATACCATTTTCACACTTTGACAGTTTCACATTAAGGGTTAACATACATTTGTTGTAATGTTTGTAAAACAAAAAAAATAAAAATAAAAATAAATTGTGTATAAGCAAATGGCAAATATAGAAACCCACAAATTAAAATTTCCATGGTCAATATCAGAAAAAGAGTTTAGAAAGTTCAAAGATTTAAATAACTTCACCTCAAAATACATTGATCATCATTGTATTGAAGTTCCTGTGGAAACAAGTATAGATCTATCACCTCTTCTTCCTCTTTTACCAATACATATTAGTAACTCTGCACCAACATTTTCAAAATCTATACCTGAACTGATTAAGTTCAATGATCATCTCAACATTGAAACATTGAATAGATCAACTATCAATATCAAAATAATGGCTGATATTCCTACCAGACAGAATGGTCATTTGTATAGTCAACTTTGTACTTGGACTATATTAAATAATTTAGCTCTTCCCAATGACTCAAGTGCCAAATTTCATTTAATAGGAACTAATATAGACGGGAAATTGTAAGATAAATTAAAATATTAATAATATTTACTTATAATACTAACTATTTAATATTTAGTGGACCAGATGTTGCATATATGCCTCATGAACAACACATGACTATAAATATAGAAGAAAGAAAGAATCATACAATCCCTGTTCCACCAAGTTTTGTCATTGAAAACCGCTCCTATTCAGAAGGACCAATTAACAATAGAGATTATCAGATGAGTAAAATGGTAATGTGGATTGAATGTGGTGTACAATCAGGTATCTTGGTGGATGGTAAATCAAGAGTAGCTGACATCTATTGTAGACGTAATTTACTTCAACCCCAGATTGATCAACCTGGTTCATTTGTACATCCACAAGCCTTACTTCAGTTACAACAATCACAACTAGAATTAATTGAATTGCAAAATAGTATTGCTAGATTACAACAATCTCTAAATTTTATTCCAGTGGATATGGAGGGACGTCAAGATATTTTAGATTCTGTACAAGATTCCATCCAGAGAAAGCAGATTAAATTAAATATCTTGATTAGTAATAATCATTTGTTCTTTCAGAACATGACTGTTGTACCTGGTCATCCTGATGTATGCCATTTTTCAATTCCATTCTGGGACCAAGAGCAATATCAACCCCAACACGGACCAAATTTGATTATCCATTGTGTTGGGGATGTCAATGGTTTTCAATTGAATTTATCTTCTTTTCCAATGGTTTAAATACATTAATCAATATATTTAAATAAAAATAAACTTTGATTCACCACAAATAGAACATTTACTCATTATTGCTATTCTTCCATTCTTCAAAACAACTTCTGTTGGATCAATTATACAATCAATATCCTTTGTTTTCTTCTACTCAATTACGTTCTTTTTGATATTATAGTCAAATTGAATGAAATTATTTGATATGAGACTTGTATCAACATTCAATGTAACTAGATTTGGATCTACCTCATTTTATAAATTGAAAACTATTACTCTTTATTATCATTGATCCGTACTGGTTAATTCATCCACCTCTGCAATTTCAATATCTTCATTTAGAAATCAATGTAGATGCAGATTTAAGAATAGGTTAGATATTAAAAAAAAAAAATGTTTATTTAATATCTTCTTAGATCCAATCTTATTCAACACTAAATTATGACTAGCCTTCATGTGGAATTTGTTTAGATTATTGTTGTTATGATGACTGTTAATGTTATTTTTAATATTGTTATTAATATTATTTGAATATCATTCATGGTATAAATTTAAGTAACTTCTGGTGGTGTTCAACACAAAAAATAACTTAAATACTTTTTATATTTGAACAGATAAAAAAAGAACAGTGGCAATTAAAAAACTACAAACAGTTTAAAAAGTTGCCATTTCAGGGGTATTGATATACGTATTGAAGAATCTCATTGTGAGATGATGGATAACAATGGTCTTTCTATATCGTTCTATTGGAATCTATTGCTACTGCCTCATATTGAACAGTTGATTGTAAACTATGAACTCAAAATGCATGATCAAATTCTACATAAATTAGCAGAAGAGAGATGGTTGGGTATTACCTCTTGGGACTATGAAATTACATCATCATTCAGCTTCAAGTGGATTTTCTCCAACTGTTCATGCATCATCTTTATCCTCTTCCTTTGTTAAACCCACCATTGAATAATAATCAATTTTTATTTTTTTTTTATTGAAAAATCTTCTTGAAATGGATGAGGAATTCAAGTTGATTTATTCTTATTCAGATGGTGATAGCAACATTAAAAGTATATTAATTGAAAATCAATTACTATATTTATATAATAAATATTCAAAAGAAAATCAAACACTAGTAAAATTAAAAAATAATATACAAGAATTTGGAAGACGATACATACAACCTCTTGTTATATTAAAATCATTTAAAGAGTATTTAAATGATTCACCATACGAATCTTTTAATCAATCAATTTTAAGTATTTATAATAATCTTATAGTGGGGGTATTGAAAAATGATGGATTTCAAGTTGGTGATATTAAAGAGACTTTAGATACACTTTTGCAGTCACTAGTTATACCTGACCAAATTAAATCAGTTAATCAACAAAAGATATTTAATGATGAGGAATATCACAGATTGATGAATCTCTCTATATTGTTTAGAGATGGTGTTAGAGGGTTGCTAGAGATACTAGTTAGTGTTGTAGACAGTTTGGATAGTCGTAGAATGGTGTTTATTAATGACCATTTATTAAAGATATTTCAAGTGATTCTTCAGTACCATATACCAGTGGAGAGCGAACAACAAATTAGTGACCAAATACATTGGTCCAATAGAGATATATCAAATTGTAGTTTAAAACTATTAGATGTATATCAAAAGATACAAAAAAGACAAAACTCTGCATTTATCTACACACTTTTAGATGTGTATAAATGGAAATCAAAAGAATTGGATACCTATTTTAAAAGTTTACAATCAACGCAAGATGCCATGTGGAAATATGATGCCATTACTATATATAGTTTTTTTAATTTTATTAAATTTGTATATGTATGATTCAGATATATAAGTTAAATCTAAGATATATATCTCAATTTACTAATATATCTTAAAACTATTATAGATATCTAATTTAACAGAGTTTATAGGTGAATTTAAAAAAATGATACAGATTGTTATTGCAAATCTCATTGATTGTTCACAAAGAGAGATATCACATGTTGGTATTGAGATATTAGATTATCTAATCACCAATGTACCTAATGATCATGTAATAAGATCAACATTTAATCATTATCAAATTTACCAAAAACTTTTTAATTCCATTAAAATTGATGAAAGCGATATCTCATCTCAAAATGGAATATCATTACTATTTAGATTACTCTATAAACTGTATCCTTTAAATAGTAATTCAATTATACATCCAGGTGTATTAGTACCACCTATTACCCAAAGTAACACCACTAATATAATGGATATTTTACATCAACCTCCAACACCACAAAGTAGTACAGATCCACTTGTAGAGTACCAAAATATACTTCAACTATTCATTAAAATAATCAATGACAAAAGCAGTAGTGTTACTAGAAAACTACAGTTTCTAAGTGAATCCAAAGAACTATTTACTCACATGACTGTTTATTTAATACAACATCTATCACTAGTTCTAAAAGGTTTACTCAACCTAATTGAACATTCCATAAATGACAGAAAACTTATACTCTCTAGTTTATCATCACTATTGGTGTTAGTCAATCAGTGTAATCCTAGAATATCAGTACATTCCAGTATTATTCTATCAGCTTTAATACCACTTTACAATTACTACTCTGAAAACACTACACAATTCAATCAATACATTATAGAAATTACAAAATCTCTTTACCAATCCATTCAACAATATAATAACACAATTCTCCTACCCTCCTCCAAACCACCTATAGATATTCAACAAATACTCAACCAACTAAATACTCAAAATTCAATTGAAATATTATCATTTATAAACCATAAATAGATATTTTTAATATGATTTGTAAAATTATTATCATTAATAATTTTACAAATCACGCATTGTAGATACAAATAAATATCTTTTGGTAAAATTTTTTTCCTAAATAGACATTATGTAGAATTGATTGAAATTTGGTGAAAAACCCAGATTTTTGAGAGTTTTTTTTTTACAAAATAGATTTAATTGGTTTTTGAATTTCATTTTAGATAATGTATATTTTGGTAAAAGATAAACACACTCAATAATAAAATGACTGATGTTAAATTTTACCAAGATACAAGGA
This sequence comes from Tieghemostelium lacteum, assembly GCA_001606155.1. Classification (NCBI taxonomy): domain Eukaryota; phylum Evosea; class Eumycetozoa; order Dictyosteliales; family Raperosteliaceae; genus Tieghemostelium; species Tieghemostelium lacteum. Next base: position 775,541 of record LODT01000034.1, read on the forward strand.
CACCTGGGGCGAATGATGAAGTTCCTAAGGTGTCAGTAGAGCCGTATGAATACCAAATTGAATCGTACAAACATTGTGTTTCAAATAACACATTATTAGTCCTGTCAACTGGAATGGGTAGGATTCGGACACTTTCACAATTCATTTGAAATATATTTAATATTATGTATTTGAGTATTCATTCCCTATATTATATTTAAATAGGTAAAACCTTAATTTCAATTTTGACACTCATTCAATTTAGAAAGTATAATGGGTTATATAATGATAATGATGATAAAAATGAAAAAAAATATCAAAAGAGAGTAGGATTATTTTTAGTTGATAGAATACCATTGGTAGTTCAACAAGCAGAGGCAATTGAAACTATTGGTAAACCGTATGGTCTCAAGACTTGTTCGTGTTATGGTGAGATTAATATAGATTCCAAGAGAGAGGAAATTGTAAAGAAGGACTATGATGTTTTGGTAGCTACTGCACAGACAGTTGTCAATCTATTGGCTAACAAGAAACTTCAGATTGAGGATTTTTACATTGTTGTATTTGATGAGGTACATCATGCAGTTGATGATCATCCTTTTGTCAAGATTATGCAATTTGTTGAGAAATTGGACTACAATTTCAGACCTAGGATACTGGGAATGTCAGCTTCACTATGTTCAGAAAACACTGTTCAATTGAATATTGATAGAATTCGTAAAATTGAAAATCGTATGAATTCTTCAGTTTTTAGGCCAACACTCTTGGTGGGTGGTGATAACTTTACAGTTAAACATGAAATCAAGTCTTTTAAAACCAGTTCACAAGAACAAACATTTCAATACCAAGTCAATAACTATTTCTCTGTGTTGGTAAAACAATTTCTTGATATGGTTAATGGATATTCTGATATTGATCTAGATGATATTAATAATCATAATAGATATCTATTTGGTCTGAGAAAATTGAAAAAATATTTACTCAAGACCATTAACAATGAAAAAAAAGAACTATACATGAGAATCTTTGATCTCATTATGGATGTCTATGAGATATTTAATGTTCTCTTTGTTGAAGGTGTTCAAAAAGCCGTTATTCAATTATATAATATATTAATAGAGTCATCTCTCATTGAAATCTACTATATTCTACAGAAAGAGTTACATTTCAATACCACAGAGGACCCTCATTTGGCTAAAAACTCCAGTCGTTTTAATGCATTTTTAGAGGTTTTTAATGGTTTTTTACATGAATTTAAAACGAAAAATGTAATGGAACGATTTAGATCCATTGTATTTGTTCAGACTAGATTTTGTTCTGAAAGACTGTTGTCATTGGTTAAAAACAATCCCACGCTATCAGCATTCAACCCACATTTGTTTGTAGGACATGGTGGTGAAGGTGGTATGGAAACCAAAGAGCAACAGGACACCATTCAAAAATTCAAAAATGGTGATATTAAACTACTGATTGCTACCAATGTTTTGGAAGAAGGTTTAGATATTAAAGACTGTAATCTGGTAATATCATATGATGGTATAAGTTCACTTAAATCTCTTATTCAGAGAAGAGGTCGTGCTAGGTCCCATGTACATTCCAAATTCATTATATTAGCCAATGAAAGAGAATCAGTAGACACAGCGAATATTTTGAATTTAGAGACTGTAATGGTTAATTCCATCATTCATGTAATGAAAAAACGTCAAATAGAAAAAGAAAACTTGGCATTAATGGTTAATTGGAAAGAATTGATTGGGTACACTTCTGACCCATCTATTTTCTATCTCTCATTTTTCCACTTGAAAGATTCCGACGTTGAAGATATTGAAAGTATCATCTATGCAATGAGTTCATACTCTACAGTTACAATTCAAAAAACAGTAACACCTGGTCAAGATGAACCATTTCTTAAATACTGTCATGTATTTGCCATTAAATATATTGGAGATGAGGATTTAGATGAAGAACAAATGATTAAGGAAGTTCTTAGAGAAGTTACTCGATATAATTGGTGGGTAAGGGTACCTTCACATTTAGTTTCACAAGCTAAATTGAAATCACCAAATACCAGTGAAACCTCTCTGAGTCTGAAGAGTAATTCAAACATGACTACAACCAAAAACGGTATGAGAATCTATGGATTAAAGTTTCACTGCATTCTTGCAAAATGGCAATTTGGTAACTTTTATGAACCTACTGTATTTGTTAGTAACAATTCACTGAATAGTGATTTACACAATGAACTCCGTTTTTACATTTGTAAGAGAGAGCTTCAGGTTCATTATAGAAATTACATATTTTTTATGTCCTATGATGACTTGCATCCATATTGTGTAATTAATCAAAATGATACTGATAGAATTAAAATTTTTGAATTCTATCTATTTCTTCATAGACCTGGTAAAATTACTCGTCAGAAGGATCCACAGAAACCACCAACAATTAGGTCAGTACCACCTGTTAATATGTCATACTATGGAGATTCATTTGCATATAAATTCACCTTGGTTAATTACGGCCTTGATGAACAGAAGTATGCTAGTACTATCAAAGAGATCAAATCCAAACTAGTAAAATATGGATTCGAATTATTTTATGGTAACATTCAACAATCTACAATAGAACCACCAAAATTGGATTTTTCTGGTATTAAGCACAGAGATGCTTTGTATCTTTTCAAGTGTCTGGAGACACAAAAATCATTTGGACGTCCAATCTATTTTCAGAATTTTGTTGGTAAAATACAACAAATGCTAAAAGATAGGAAAGATACACAAGTGGAATTCATTCTCCAAGAGGCTTTGAATACCAAGACACTCTTTTATGATCTCTATAAACTCTTTGAAGAGAAGGAAGAGGAGTTAAAGTTAAATACCATATCTAAATATCCCCAAAAACCAAATTATATCCTTACAAGGGTTGTAGTCGTAACTCCAAGTAGAATGATATTTAAACAACCTACTTTCACTCAGAGTAACAGAGTTCTAAGATCTTTTGATCCAACTAGATTTTTACTCTTTCACTTTCAAGATGAACAGTTTAAAAAAGTTGCTTATCTAGGTGATGATGTTAAAAACTATCTAGAGAAGATTATTACTGAAACTGGAATAACTGTTTGTGGTGATACCTATAAATTCCTTGGTGGTAGTAATAGTTTAATGAAAAACGTAGGTGCATGGTTGTACAATGAAAAAGATACCACAAGAATTACTAGTATTGCAGGTATCAGAGAATGGATGGGTGATATTCCAAAGCATCCTAGAAAGTTTTTGAGATCACAAGCTATCTTATTTAGTAGTACTACTCCAACAGGTCAAGTGATTCCAGCTTCCTATTTGATTGAGGAAATAAAAGATTCAAACACTAGACCAGAGTTTACTGAAGGTTGTGGTACTATTGGAAGAGAGTTGGCTCAGACAATAAATTCGAATTTTGGGTACCCCCCTAACACTTGTTCCTACCAAATTAGATTTGGTGGCTACAAAGGAGTTGTATCTATCGATCCAAAACCAGAACGAAACAATGCACTCTTTTTGAGAGCGTCAATGAAAAAGTTTGATACATCTGCTCATAAAAGTGAACATAGAACATTAGAGATTATAAGTATCAGTACTGCCAGAACTTGTAATCTCTCAAAACCATTGATTTCTCTTTTATCAGGTATTGGCACTCCTGATAGTTACTTTTTGGATTTGTTCCATGAAACTCTTACCAAAATGACATTGCCTTTAAATGACACTAAAGTTGCTCTGAAGCAATTATCAGAATATTTCCCTGAACTAACTGAATATGAATTGGTAAATGATAACTATTTACGGAGAATTCAAAGCTTGTTGTATAAATTAAATTTGGGTAATTTACAATCTAGATTCAATATGGAATTGAAAGACAGTAGAAATCTATTAGGTATTGCAGATGAGACTGAAACTTTACCACCTGGTACTGTATTCATTCAAATCACTGAAAAGCAACCTGGTGAAGATAGAATCATTAAAAAAGTAATCACAGGTATTGTTGGTGTCACTAGAAATCCTGCAACACATCCAGGTGACATTAGATTCCTTAAAGCTGTCCAAAACAAAAAGCTTGAGGAACTGTATATGGACGTCATTGTATTCTCAGTACAAGGTAAAATTCCATCATTTAAACAGTCATCTGGTGGTGATTTGGATGGTGATAGATACTTTGTTTTCTATGACCAAAAACTTTTAGAATCTTGTAAAGAACATGAACCATCCACTAACGATGACCCTGAAATACCTATTGAACCACATTACATTGATATTTGTAGTTCAAATATTCTTGGAAAACAATTTTGCTCCAATTTAACTAAAGGATTTATTGGTGATCTTTCCAATGCATTATTGGCTGCTTGGGATTTTTATGGTGTAGAACATCATTATTGTAATTTACTTTCTAAGCAATGCTTCATAGAAGTGGATTTTCCAAAACATGGAATCAATGGTCAAGTACCCACTGTTGTTGCAAATCAGCTCAAGACTCGTGGATACCCTCACTTTATGAAAAAAGGAAGTGAAACCAAGACTTACTATCAAAGTGACAAAGTACTAGGTGTCATGTATGACCAGTGTTCACAGTTGTCTTGGATTGGTGACCAAATTCCAGAGATTGAAATCAACAAGGATTTGATTATAGTTGGTCATGAAAAATATCTAAAGGATGCAAAAGTTCAATATAGTATCTATAAATCTAGAGTAGGAAATTTACTTCACCGTTCTAATGCCAAATCTGAAGAGGAATTAACTATTGGTTTCTTTGAGAATCCATTAGTTAATTTAACACACACTAGTGATGCTAAGAAAGATATAATTCACCAATTTGAAAACATTAGAAAGGAATGTTCTCAAATCTTTTTATTGGAGTTCAATGAAAATGAGGGTTCGGAAGAGTTAACTCTTGCAAAACATCACAAGGAAATTGAACAAAAGATCTCAGCTTGGTATTCTGTTGCCTACTCTGACAAGGATGATAAAAGAACACTATCTTTTTATTGGAATGTTAAAAATTACCAGAAAAAGAAAGACAATTCCCAGGAATTGTCAAAATGGAAACATTTACTTACTAGTTCTATTATTGATTTATACAAAAGTAATCTTAAAAAACTAGAACCAATTTACAAAACCAGACTTCTGATCATTGAAGAGATTAAAAGACATATTCAAAGTCAACCGTTTTTTAACAATGTGGAATTTCAGTTACAAATGACAGGGTCTACTCCTCTACTTCTGTTTGACCCCGAATCCAAATCTGATTTGAAACTTTGCATTCTTGATAGTGATAACAGTGCTTTTATCTCAAAAAACAAAAATCAGTTGATAAATCAATTACATCATTCTTTGATGGGGTTCATGGAGGAAATCAGAACAAAGGAGAATGTAATACTTGGTAAATATAAATCCACAAAAATATCAATATCTACCAATATAGATTCACTCAAGACTACAGTAATGCACCAAAATTATATGATTAAATATCCATTTCTCATGGTATTTCTCTCTTTAATTCTCAATTGGGGAAGAGATTCCTATTTGGTCTACAGTCATTGTAAACATTTACAATTTGAAAGACAACAGAAGATCAAGAAAAGAACAAAATCCGATTCTCTGACCTATTTGGAAAGTGATCATTTAATATCTCTTACCATGAAATATTGTATTGATAAAGGACTTATTAAAGAACTCTTAATACCTAAAGAAACAATGACCAACAAACCTTGGATCCATTTTGAAAATCTTTCCCAACAATGTCTAGAGAGCGATTACTTTAATATTGATAATCAAGATCTCAGTGAGAGTGATTTACTTGGTAGCAAACTATTAGAGTTTTTCAACTTTTACAATAAGCATCTTCTCGATGTACTTTGGAAGAAAAACCAAAATTCACCCAATAATTTTGCAGAGTTTGTACAAACTGAAAATAGAGCATCTTATCTATTCTTCCAAGAGACTTTCTTAGTTGCCTATCACTCACTGTCACATTCTAAAGACTATAGAAAATTCTTGGAAAATTGTACCTCTATGAAATCAACTCACATTAAAATTAGACTTAAGACCAAATTCTTAGAAAGATATGATCTCATCAAAAGGGAATTGGATAATATTCTCCACTTTACTCATGAAGTTATGCCATCACTCACAAAACCAAACACTATCGTCCTCAAAGGTTCACAAAGATCAATCTCAGAGGCATCTGATATAATTAGAAACATTTTAAACAAATAAATAAATAAATTTTTAGAAAAACATCTCTCCATTTTATAGAACTTAAAATCTTGGTGTATGTTGTTGAATTTAAATATTTAATATTCTTAACCACACGCATTAATTAAATATTGAAGAACAAATTTACTTCAAACCCAGATTGATCAAATCAATTCATTTGTACATCCACACGCCCAACTACAGATAAAACAAACACAACTAGATATACTTCAATTACAAATAGTATTACAGTACATATACATTTTATTCCAAAAGATATTTAATTTAATCTTCTATCTCTAAAAATATGTATCCAAGATTCCATCCAGAAAAAGGAGATTAAATTAAATATCTTGATTAATAATAATCATTTCCATCATAAAAAAAACAAACTAATTTGGATTCATTTGTTTCACAATTTCCTCATGAGAACAAATACAATTAAAAAAATACAAACTAATTTGGGTTCATTTGTTTCAACAATGAGTTTCCCTCGATTAATATTTGTTAAAATATTCAAATACTTTCAATTCAATGAACCTGATGGTAGAAAGTATAAAGTTTATAAATTGATATCACTTTTAAATAGAGAATGTAGGGATATCATTGCACCTTTATTTTCTTACAAAATAACAATTGACAATTACAGTCCATATAACGATTTCAGTACAGTTAGAACTTTCTTAAAATTTAATCATCAATATGATAAAGCAGAGTTAACATTAGATACAACACCTTTGACTAGTGTGGAAGATATTTATAAAAAATTTAGAAAAATATATCTATCACATAAATACAATATAATACCACTTGTTAAAAAGTTAATAATTCGTAAATATCTTCTCTCTTGGTTGGACTACTTTGGACCCAACAGCTCTTCTCAAATAGAAAGTCTAGAAATTCGATATAAAGAGGAAATGGGTGAAGGATTTGAGAAATATCTCTTTGAAAATACTCCTTTCCCAATTTCACCTGATCATTTACAAACACTAAACATTGCCAGTTACAAGGATTTAGATGTTGATCCAATATCACAAATATTCCAAAGATATCATCATTTAGAGAAACTCATCTTTAGTTATCGTGGTAATTATCGCTGTGGTCCAGAACTTAATAAATTTGAAAAACTCTCAGTTCTATCTCATCTATCTCATCTGGAATTAGATAGAGTAATAATATCACCAAATGAATTTATTGAATATTTATCAACAACCACATCAAACATTGAAACTCTCATTCTAAACTCTATAATACTAAAAGACATCACTAATAATAACGATATCAAAAATAGTAATAATAATAATAATAATAATAGTATTGGATTGGAAATTATAATTGAACAAATATCACATTCAAAAACGATAAAAACTTTAAAAGTTATAAATCAACATGGAGTAACTTTTCCTTCTATTGATATCAACAGTATCATTGATTTGATAAACAGAAATTCAACTTTAGAAACTATAATCTATGATACTATTAATAACAAAGATAAATATAATCGATCTCCAACAATAACATCAACAATATCCAATGATAATATCAACAATCAAACTCTTAAACATCTAAAAATCAATCAATCTCCGATTGATATTCACACATTATGGATATCAAATTCAAATTTAAGAACAATTAGAATATTGAATGAACAACAACCAATATCATTATTTGAAAACCCACAAACATTCCATCACCAATCCATTCAAAAATTACATTTTCTATTCACAACAACTTGGCAATCTCTGATTGAAATAATACATCTCCATCTTCCAACTCTCACCACCATTAAAATCAGTACTCAGTATAATAGGAAACAATATGATATTGACTTTGAAACAGTATTTACAGCAATTTCCAATAATAATAATATTGATTCAATTTCGATTAAATGTTGAATTAAAATCGAACAATTTCTAACATTAATCGAAAGAAATATCAAACATCTCAGAAAGATTCATGTGAATTTAAAATTTACTTCAAAAGAAGTTGAAAATATTGAAAGTAAACTTAACCAAAACACCAATATTCAAGAATTTTCATTAGAATCATGGAGCGATTTAGTTTAATTTTTGATATGGTATTAGTACTTTTAGAATATAAACATTTAACATCAATTAAATGTCATGGATATGGACCCTGTACCAGAACTTTCAGTCCATATGTATTTGCACAGGTTTTAAAATTAAATTTAGATCATTTATTAAATATTCAAATATATTTTCAACATCAAAAACTATTTAAAAACATTTTAGATAAATATTTTATACAGGAATAATCAATAATTTTCCCACTATAATATCCGACCTATTAAATTAATTAAATATATATTTGTATCCTTGACACTTATTAATATTTGTTTTACATGTTCCGATGTTTTGACTTATTTACATAATCTAGAATCATTATATTTAAAAAATGGACTATATATAAAAAGATGATATTAATAATTGAAATGTAATACTATTTAAAAGTATTCTGTATAATACAAACATTAAATGATTTGAAAAATAATTTGATAATGTAATCTTTTTGTTGTATTTGTCCTCTTCGAAATCTAATTGACTGTTTTTTTCAAATTGAATTATAGTGTCACTGTTGTTACCTGGGTATTGAGAAGACTGATGTGAAATGGTTGGTGATCCTAAATGTTGTTGTAATTGTTGTAAATTTTACATGACATAGCCAATGTACAAAAATACTAACTAATGATATTTATCACCAATTTTAATTTTTAAAATTCACTCATTTATTGCCCGTTTTGATTAAATTTTTATTTTATTAATAAAGTAAATTTATAAATAAAGTAAATTTTTTAATATCACAATTCAAATATTATTCTTTATAAATAAAATATAAATTGTGTTTATGCAAATGGCAAATTTAGAAACCCACAAATTAAAATTTCCTTGGTCAATATCAGAAAAAGAGTTTAGAAAGTTCAAAGAGTTAAATAACTTCACCTCAAAATACATTGACAATCATTGTATTGAAGTTCCTGTGGAAACAAGTATAGATTTATTACCTCTTCTTCCTCTTTTACCAATACACATTAGTAACTCTGCGCCAACACTTTCAAAATCTATACCTGAACTGATTAAGTTCAATGGTCATCTCAACATTGAAACATTGAATAAGTCAACTATCAATATCAAAATAATGGCTGATATTCCTACCAGACAGAATGGCCATTTGTTAAACGAACTTTGTAATTGGACTATATTAAATAATTTAGCTCTTCCCAATGATTCAAAAGCCAAATTTCATTTAATTGGACCTAATATAAACGGGAAATTGTAAGATAAATTAAAATATTAATAATATTTACTTATAATAATAATATCTATTTAATATTTAGTGGACCTGTTGTTGCATACTTTCCTCATGAACAACATATGGCAATTAATATAGAAAAGAGAAAAAAGAATACCATACCCATTCCACCCAGTTTTGTCATTGAAAACCGCTCCTATTCAGAAAGTCCAAATAATAGTAGAGAATATAAGATGAACAAAATGGTTATGTATATGGAATGTGGAGTTCAATCCGGTGTCTTGGTGGATAGTAAATCAAGAGTAGCTGATATATATTGCATAAAAAATTTACTTCAACCCCATATTGATCAACCCAATGTATTTGTACATCCACATGCCCTACTACAGATACAACAAACACAACTAGATATAATTCAATTACAAAATAGTATTGCTAGAAGCCAACAGTCTCTACAATTTAATCCCATGGGTATTGAAGGACATCAAGATATTTTAGATTCCATCCAGATAAAGCAGACTCAATTAAATATCTTGATTAATAATAATCATTTTTTCTTTGAGAACATGACTGTTGTACCCGATCATCCTGGTGTATGCCATTTTTCAATTCCATTCTGGAACCAAGAGCAATATCAACCCCAACACGGACCAAATTTGATTATCCATTGTGTTGGTGATGTCAATGGTTTTCAATTGAATTTATCTTCTTTTCCAATGGTTTAAATACTTTAATCATTTTATATACATATATCAAAACCCACCTAGCCCTAAAACATATTCTGATAAATCAAATCCAAAATTTCTTAGAGATAGTCTCCATTAGGAAAAATAAAGACATTTGCAATGATATAATTTTTAAAAAAATTTTTCAAACACTTCTAAATTAAAAATGAAAAAGGGTGTGATATATAATTTGAACATTGATAATCACTTGTCTACTGCAGTTAGTTCTGTAGTTTATCAAAATATAGAATGTACTGACATTAGACCAAATGGGATTTATGTTTTGAAGTTTATGTACAGAGAATGGGTTGGAACATTGAATCTATTGACTACACAAAAATCATCAATTAAACTTTCAATAGATCCCAAAGAATTCACAGTAACATGTTTACACACAGATAAAAAGAAAACGGTATATAGATGGGATACAAAAACAGCACAGGAATCTCAAAAAACTACTGATGAAAACAACCCAATTCAGTACAGTACCTTTACAACTCATCCTTTTAATCTTGATAAATGTAAGGATAATCTATACATGAATATTCAAAGTAATATATATTCTAATTTTGTAATTTATACACTTAAATAGATGTGAATGATCTTTTTACAAATCATTCCGATCAACATGTAACAAATTATGTAAATTATTTAAATGATAGAAAGATGGGGTGTATTGTACAGCTAAAAAAAGATGTATATAAGAATCATTTAATATTTATAGCAGCATCAAAAGAGATTGCCAACTCCGAAGTGGATATGTTGGATTTTAGAAATTTGGTGATGGATTATGGACAGTGTATACAATCTCTTCAAAATAGTTCTATAAACTGGGACTATTATAACAGTAATAAGAGTTCAAAGATTGAATACGACACTTTGAATACACAAACTAAACCAATACAATGGTTAACTAGTGCACCTAATGAATTGGAATTAGCGATTGAACAGAGAGAATTTGAAAATGCTGTAGGAATAGTAGAGAATATAAACAAGATTTACAATCAAAATCCAAAGGTTGAAAATGTAATGCAAACTCATCCACTAAAGGACCAGATTGAGTCTAGAATAAAGTCACTCAGTGATAAACTAATGAATGAACTTCGATCACCTCTACTGAAACCCAATCAGATTAAAGAAACTATATCACTATTGGTTAGGTTAAGTCAGAATGATAAAGCCAAGAGTATCTTTTTAGAGAGTAGAACAGTGGCAATTAAGAAACTAGTTAAAAAAGTTGCCATTTCAGGTGATCTTTTAAGATATATATCAGAACTCACTAAAATCATATTTAATAATATCAATAGTACCTGTGATGATTTTACCAATTCATTTCCATCTTATATGAACTCTGGTCTTATTAGTTGGGTGATGGAAGAATTAGTCTACATTGCAGATCTTTTTAATAGACAAGTATTTATATTGGATAATTTCCAATTGATCAGTCAGGCTATACGTATTGTAGAATCTCATTGTGAGATGATGGATAACAATGGTCTTTCTATATCGTTCTATTGGAATCTATTGCTACTTCCTCATATTGAACAGTTGATTGTAAACTATGAACTCAAAATGCGTGATCAAATTCTACATAAATTAGCAGAAGAGAGATGGTTGGGTATTACCTCTTGGGACTATGAAATTACATCACCATTATCAGCTTCAAGTGGATCTTCTCCAACTGTTCATGCATCATCTCTATCCTCTTCCTTTGTTAAATCAAAGTACTCACCTAATCAGCAGTCTAGTAGCTCCAAGTACCCCAACTACAACCAAAATTCATCAAATAACATTCATGATAATGACAGTAAATTGAAGTTAACTGATTCAACTATTTTCCTAAACACTATAATTCAGAGATTTACCAATGATATCTGTCAGATTCTGACACCATCTCTTACAGATTTAATACCAGTTATATCTAATTCGTTGTCCAAGATATTCAAAGAATATGTGATATATCTAAACAATGAAATTATTCAAAAAGAGAATCTATCAGATTTACAATGTCTAGCTATTATCAGTAACAGTTTGTTTATAGTTGAAGATTTGGTGTTTAGAACAGCCAATAAATTTGAAGACGCTACTGACGGTGAAAGACTATCTAACCTTCCTCAACTTACTGACCAACTCAATAACACTTTTGAGTTAATACAAGAACAATATTCAATCAAGAAAGCTAGAGATATACTAATCAATGTAATGATTTGGGATGAAGAAGACTATCGTATAGAAGATGAAATTGAAGCATTCCCTAAAAAGTTTATTAAACTCTCAGAGTATTTAGATCAGTTGGCTGAAATCATTCAAACCAATGTAAACTCTGATTGTGTATTACCAATTATTTCCAGATTAATTTCAGAAATTGTTATTATAATCTCACAACGTCTGGAGAATAGTTATACATTGTTTGGGTATGGTGGTCTTCAATACTTTGTATTAGAAATGAAATATCTCTCTACATTTGCAGGTAGATTCTCGGTTGAAGATGTAACATTTGAACTCATTAACAGTATGATTGAAAGTGGTGTTAAGGCATACGCAGAGATTAACAATTTCGAACCAAATACAGTTCTTAAACCAGAAGAATACTTTAGTAATGTAATTGATAATTTAGTATACCAAAAAGCTGTTTATAAAGAATAAATAAAATATTTCATGAAACTTTTTTGTTTCTAAATTTAAATTCTTTTTAAACATTAAGTTTAAAAGGATATACCTGATATTATCTACTATTTAGTATTTATTTATTATTCATTGTTGTTATTTGACACCTTTGTTAAAAGTTTCCATTCACCATTCATATTACATTTCCACAGACAAACATTTCCATCATCACCAGAGGAAGCTAAAATTGTACCTGTTATATTCCATTCTACTCTCCAGACTTCAGATTTATGATCGTTTTTATTCATAATCTCTTTGAGTTCTAATTTTGTTCTATCTTGATGATTTGAAAGTTTCCAAATTCTAACGGTATTATCTTTACTGGCAATAGCTATCAGATGATAACTTCTACCCATATTTGGTGCCCATGCAATATCATGAATCATTCTGTTCTGCTCTTCAGATTGGTCATCTAAATTACTTAGACCTCTCTTTAAACTATTATTATTGTTATTATTGTTATTGTTATTGATGATTGAAGATTGTCCTTGTCCACTCGAACCTGAACCTGTGTAAGATAAACTAGGTAAATGTGTATCAACTTGAACCCATTTTCTCTGACCTTCATTATACTCCCATATCTTTATAAATGAATCATTTGAACCAACAGCAATCATTGGTTTATCATATGGATTTGGATTCCAAGAAATACAATTACTACTAGACCCTTTTTGTGATTCAAAATCCTCAACAATGGTCCATTGTGATAGATTCATAATATCCATTGCTTCATATATTCTAACATATCCATCTAATGAACAAGTAGCTAATCTAAGCCCAAAGGCTTTTGGTGAAAATTTAATATCTACTACTGAATCTCTACTATCTACAAGTGGTGCTTTTAATACCCATTTCTTTTGACCTTTATCATCTATTTTTTTATAAGTTTTTTTTTTAGTTATTATAGGACATGTATATTAGTGAATCTATTTTGTAGTTGTAGATCTATTCCTATTGATAAATACCTTCACATTCTTCCCAAATACAAACTGTTCTATCAAATGAACATGATGCTAAAACCTGACCATATTCTGGATGTGCCCAAGCTACTTTCCAAACAGACCCAGAATGAGCTTTCCATTCTGCAGAAAGTTCCCATTTACCTGTATCTGAAAGGTCCCAAACTTTAATCTTTTGATCTGATGAGCATGTAGCTAATCTTTTACCATAAAAATCATAACTGACATCATGAACTAAATCCTCATGTTCTGTTGAAAATTTATGAAATACTCTCATGTCTATATATATTTATAAATGAGTAATATTAAATAATATCTGTAAATACAATAAAAAAATGATCAGAACTTCTTTTGGTTTTTTGAAATCAGTGTAAAAATCGTATTTTAAAATTTTTTTTTTTTTTTTTGCATTTTAACTTTCAAATATGAACTATTCTACATTATGCAAAAATGTGGGACACTCTCTGATGCAATCACAGAGATATTATACAACTCAATCATTTTTCAACATATATAAATCATCTAGCCCTTCAATGAATGGAATATTTAAACAATATAAATTCAATTTGGATGGTAGTTTGAAATCAACTCCATCTGCATTGTCATTGAACAATATTACTCCATCTATTCAATTAATACCAAATAGTTTATTTTTATCATCACCAAAATCTATAGAATTACCAAAATCCTCATTAAACCTACCAAGTAATATTACCATTCAAAAAACTTGAATATCAAAGACGTGTATATATTAATATAAAAACTATTGTAGATTTTGAAAAATTAAATATTGAAGAAACAGAGGAAATTAATAGCAATAACAGTATCACACCAAATACATTTGAATTATCTAGTGTTGTCAAAAAGAGAAAATTAAAAATGAACAAACATAAACAAAGAAAACTTAGAAAGAAGATGAGATCTCTAAAGAAGAGATTAGGAAAGATTTAAATAAATACCAACAAGAATTTAGAATTTATCAATATTAGTAATAGTATAAAGTAGATCAAAACAGGTTTAGATAGAAATATAAATATACAGTGTAGTTTTATTGAAATTTAGTTGGAGGATCTTTAAGTGATGCCTCTAAACTAGTATGATAACCATAGACAACATCAACTAGAGAACGAAAAGATAAATTCAGAGCTAAATTATCCTTTTCATAGTTGGATTTTAGATTTTCAATTTTCTCAGCCCATTCATCTTGTTGTCTTCTGTTTTCTCTAACCTTGTCATTGATATCCTCCGATTCTTTTTGTAAAGAAACTTTTTCAGCTTGTACTTCTTTAATGGTGTTATTCCATTGATCCTTGTGATTCTTAAATCTCTCTTGATTCTTCTCAATAGTTTCTTGTGTGGATTGTATATTGTTATTGTTCTTATCTACTTTATGTGTAATATCGTTGAGTACTTTCTGATTATCAGTAATCTTTTTCTGCAAGTCTTTAGACTCTTGTTTCTTCTTTTTAAATGCCTCGTGTTCTTTTAAAATATTCTCAGATTGGATAATAGTCTTTTGCATATCTTTACCAATCTTTTCCAACTGATTTAATTTACTTTGTAAACGAGTAAGAATCTCTCTGTCATGAACTAAATTCTCTTTTTCACTCTTTAAATTAATCTCCATATCCTCAATCAGTTTCTTAATTCTCTCAGGTGACTTTACAACCATTGTATCAATTCTTGAGCACTCTTGTGCAATAGTTTGTGTTGAAAATGTACAGTCATTCTAATATTTCAAAAATTAATAAATGTTAATATTTTTATCTTTAATTAAATATGAATGAATACCTACAATTCTATTACCAAGATCTTCATCAATAATTTTTAATTTTTTAATATAATTTCTAAGGTCACCTTGATCACTATTATGTTTCAAAAGAAGTGTTTCCAATTGACCGTATTCTTGTTGTGCACGTATAATTTGTTTTTCTCTGTCATTTTTCTTTTCTCTTAGTAATTCAATGTGATTTTCCATTCTACTCTCATCATTTTCACATTTATTCTGATGTTTCTGTAGATCTTTAATTTTATCTTCAAATTTGTTAATGTGACCCCATCTTTCATCTCTCCATTTGATGGCATTTATAATTGCACTAATAATTTTCTTTGCTCTTGGAAACTCTGGTTTATAAATATCTTTTGATCCGAAATCTGAAACACCTATAGTTCTCATAAACCTTGTACTATTTAAAATGATATAAATATTAGCATCTTATGGGCTATACCAAAAGGTCTTGAATCAGGTTACCTTACATTTTCTTTACAAATATAATATCATTTGCAGAGTCTTCTTGTAACTCTGGGTATGACATAATATCTTTAATTGCAAATGGTAATGGTTGATCTTTATTATATATACCAAATAATTCCAATACATTGTAAAAGACTTGTTTCCATAACTCTGCTTGAGGTTTGGTTATATCCTCCTCTGTAAATCTGTACCCATGAACCAATCCATATTCACCACTTAAAAAGGCTAAAATCTCTGAGGTTGAAAGGATTGGGAAACTAAATACCATCTTTTATATGATAAATGATAAATGCAGCTAATCAATTTAATTTAAAAAAATTTAAAAAAGATTTGATAAATTTTGTAACGATCAAATTTCATTTTTAAAAAAAGGCGCAATGCATAATTTTTTATTACCAAGGTAAATTGGTTTCTTGTTCTCCATAATAATTACCAAAAAATCTACCAGTACCTACAGATCTTGTAGTGATTTTATAAATTGATAAAGCGCTTTCATCAGGTTGAATATCACCTTTACTGTTCATATCAGTAAGAACATGACCTGGATGAATACAGTTTACTTTAAACCCTTCATTTCCCATTTCTTTAGACAACATTAGAGTGAAACCATTCAATGCCATTTTACTAGTACCATAAGCCAAATAGTTAAGTTTATATAAACTAAATTCAACATAGTTTTGTATTTGCAAAGAGGCAGAATCTGAAGAAACATTCAAAATAACTTTCTCTTGACCTTTTCTAAGTAGTGGAATCAGTAATTGAGTAACTTCAACTGTACCAAAAAAGTTTATATCAAATGTTTTCTTTAGAACTTCAGGGTCATGTTCAGATGGTTTCTTTCCAGAACCTGGAAGGAATACAGCTGCATTGTTCACTAGAATATCCAAGTATCCAGCTTCTTTAGTCAATTGTTCAACTGCATTCTTTATACTTTGTGATGACTCTATATCCAAATGAACAAATCTAGTATCAGATTGTGGATTTAATTTAGAGATCTCATCTCTAGCTTTTAATCCTTCTTCTTTATTTCTAGCACCTATGTACACAGTATACCCATTTTTAGCAAATATCTCTACAACTGCTCTTCCAATACCCTTATTAGATCCTGTAACGAGAACAATTTTATTTTTATTACTGTTATTATTCGATGTTGACATTTTAATATTAAGTGTTGAAGATCAAAGATATAACCACTAATAAAAAATTTTTTTAATTTTAATTAAACACATCCTTTCATTTGTTCTTTTCTTCTTTATAATCTTTGCAAAGATTCTTTTCTATTTTTAGAAAATTTTATTGTTTAATATATTCTTTTTGTTTATTTATTAACCATAGATGTGTACATTTCCCGACTTGTATTGTTTCAAGAAGGCTTTTGTATGATGGTCAAAAGATTCGAGTGATATTTCACGTTCTAAAACTGACAGTAATTGACAAATTACATTCTTACAAGCTAAATGAATTTAATTAGATTAGTAAACAGATATAATGAGTTAAATTGTAATTTTGAAATACTTACTGTATTTAATATTGAGAATTTGAGGTTTGGCAATATTTAAAACACCTTGCATACTATTTGCTAGTTCTTGGGATGGATCATTAAATAAATGATAGGATCTATTAACAGTTGATTTATCAACTAATTGAGGACCCATTGTTTGTCTGAGTTCGTATTCTACTTGTTCAATCTTTAGTATCAGTTGAACTACTGTTGTCATGTATCTCTGAATGAACTGATACTGATGTAGTGCCTGTATACTTTTATCTTTTTCGTAGGCATTCAAAATCAATGCTGATATACCTTGAATTGCCCATAATATACTCTGTGTATTTGACAATGCTTGTCTCAATTCACACTCTAGTACATTAAAATCCAATTTATCACTTATAATTTTTTTAATTCTATTTTTAAGACCTTCGAATATATTAGGTGTTGCTTCTTGTTTTTGTTGTTGTTGTTTTTTATCAAATCTCTTTTGTTGATGTTTACTTGAATTATTTTTAATATTATTTAATTCTTCTTCTGAAACTGGATTCTATTTGAATTCATTTATTAATAAACAAACTTCTAATATTAGAATCCGCAATCACATATACCTACATTTAATTTCATAATTAAAATAAATATCAAATGGTCAAATGATGCTAGAATTTTCAAAAGGGATGAGTTATCAGATGTATCATGATAGAGATAGTTTCTTCTAGTTTTAGAGAATTTAGATAGATATAAAAAGTCGTTCCATGCATGATGCTATAAGTTTTAAATATAAATTAATAGAGTTAGAATACGATGGATGGTATAGGTAGTATAAATGGAGATATTAATGTTACCTGGATAATAGGATTTATAGAGTCGATTCCAAGTGTAAGGAATACATTTGGATTGGTAATTTGTTGATTGATTCTAAATCTGTCATGTGCAAATGAGAATGTTCTGGTATAGACTAATTCTATGAGTCTGACTCTAAGTAAATGTTGGAATATCAATAACAGTGCAAAGAACCAAATTTTAAATGAGAATCCAATCACTTGAAATAGGAAAAATATAAATGAAAGTCTTTTGAATAGTATAAATACTACAAAACTTCCAATAAATGTACTAATGAATACATAGTGCAGACTGACATAAAATGATGTCCAAAAACTATTATAAAATATATTCTTCATACTTAATGCTATTGATACCTGTATTGATAGTTACAAAGTGGTTAATATAAATATGATAATTAGGTATAAGATTGATATTTACTTCAACTTTTGGGAATGAATATACCAATTCTTGGTAGATATAGGTACGATATATAATAATAGAGCTAATGAGAAGTGATGATGTAAACAGTAGCAATGAAAATGGATTGAAATAGGTTGTGCAAAGTATCAATCCAATTTTGTTTTCAGTGCAAATCTCTTCGTAAAATGAAAGTGAGAATGTGTTTCTACTGATATTAAATAACATTAATAATAGTAGATAATTACTAACTATCAATGATCCAATATATGTGTAATGACTGAACGATACAATTTTTGTAAATATTTCTTTAATTGTTGCAGGTACCTGTCTGTAAACTGAACAAATTTGATTGTAAGGTATGCATATCAATAATTGTATTAAAACATATCCTAAAACTGTCAACAATTGTATCCCACCTATTAATTTACAAGAAATATTAGTATAAGATTAATGATTTGTCTTCAAGTCATTCATTCCTTGCCATTACATACCAGAGAGTAATTTTGCAACTAATAACATCTGAACAAACAATATACATGCTAACCAAAAAAACACTGATATTAAACTATAAAATCTCCATTCCGCAACTTTGGTGTTAAAAGAATCGGCTATAAGTTCTTCTGGACTAGGCACTGGCTGATTATTATTAGGGTTAGAGTTTCCCTCCATTTTTTAAAAAAAATAAATGATCAAAAAATTAAAAAATATTACAAATTGTATGTACATCAATATTTTCCAAATGTATATATGCACGCATTCATAGTGTTAGTTTACATTGAAGAAATTATAAGAAAAGTATACACAATTTGGATCATCCAACAAGTTTAGAAACATTTGGGACATTTTCTTAAGATTATACCCTTCAACATCTTTAAAACTATTTAAATAATAATAAAGTATTTTTCAACACATAAAGAATTAAAATACATTTCTGAAGGCATTATTTACAAAGTTACCAACCTTCAATTTTCTAGACACATTACTGGTTATATCTACGTAAGTAACTAACTTCCTATTATGTATATTTAGATTAATTCATAATATTATGGAAATTGATGTATGCTATGCTTGAGTCAAAGCGAAAAATATTAAATGTGGAAATGGTGATGACCAACACTGGAGTGTCCTTAGCAGACAAAGGATTAAAATTGATCAAAAAGATCTATTTGAATTTATTTATATTATATTTTTGAATTAATAAAATAAAATTTGGTTGTCGTTCGGTTTTTTTAAATATTAATTTTTTTTAATTTTTATTTTCTAATCATTATTATCACAGTTATACAGATCAAGAAATGGTACATAAGAAGAGCCAGAAGCAAAGAAAAAGAGTAGATGCATACAAATTAACACAAGAGGCGCATGAAAAAGAGATACAAGATCAATTAAAATTTGGAAAACCAGCAGAGAAAAAGAGTGATAAAGAGTTATTTGTTATCGATAAAAAAGGTACTTTAGGTGATGTAAATGATACTCTAAAGAAAGAATATACACTCAGTTCCGATAGGATATTAGCACCAAATCCAAATGTAGAAATTGTATCCAAAGACACTGAAATGAAACAAGAGTCTAAAGATAAGACATTTATGCACGATATCAATAATAAGAGTAGATTCCTAAAGAAACATGCTAAACAGTATTACGATAACAAGGCTAATGCAAATAATAAGAATCAAAAGAGAAAATTAGAGGATTTGTGGTCAGTTGAGGCACCAGTAATCAGAGATGTAAAAGAGAAAATACAGAAATTAGATCCTGAAATTCAACCCTATCTCGATGCAACTTTAGAGGATACAAAGAAATTGGTGGTACCTTCTAAGACTACTCTTGCTAAACCTTTGGCTAGAAAAGTTAAATCTGTTGCTATACCTGAACCTGGTTTGTCTTATAACCCAGATCCAGAGGAACATTTGGATGTATTGGCAATGGAGAAAGTTAAGAAGATTAAAGAGGCAGATGAAATTAAGTTTTTTGAAAGATCTTCTAATCCTAAAACACGTGATTTTGATGCTTCAAAGTATTTGAATCAGAAATCTCAAAAAGATCTAGAGGAACTTGAAAGAAAAGAAAAGGAATACGAAGCATCATTGCAACCATACCAACACGAGGACAAGGAAAGAATCACTAAAAAAGAGAAAAACAAGAAATTGAGAAGAGTTGAGTACCAGAATAAATTGAAACAATTAGCTGAGGATGATAAATTCAATAAGCAAATTGACCAATCCGAAGCCTACTTGCAAGAGATTAAAGAAAAAGAAGAGAAAGATGCTAAAGAAAGAGAACTACGTAACGAAAAGAAGCAACAAAGTAAATTTGAAAAGACACAAAAGGTTGGTCAATTCGCAGTTAAACATACCTACGAACCAGTTTTGAATGTAAATGAATTACCAAAATCTCTAATTAATTTATCCAATGTGAAACATAACCCTCTCAAAGAGAGATACCTAACACTACAAAAGAGAAATATTATTGAAGGTTCTGGAAAGAAATCACCATTTGCTCCATTACCATGGGTGAAAACTTTTACAAAAAATAGTTGGAAAAATACTACTTCATTGTAATTATAATAAATATATATTATAATAATAATAATCTTGATATATACAATTTTTTTGATATTTATAATAATTATTGAATATAAATAATATTATATGACACCTGTTCAGTGGTAGTGTCTGCTTGTGTATATATTTAACTTTATTATTATCAAACTAATAATATTGATACTTTAATTTTAAATTTCCTATTTTTCAATGCCATTGGTGGTTTTCTAATCTTTACATTTTCCTGTTATTTGTTATTTGTTATTGTTATGTATATGTATTTGATGTCTATTTAAATTATTTCTTTCTTTTCTTTTGTTGTTGTTGTTCTTGATCTATTGAGGTTGAAAATATATGCAGTTAGATATTGAAACTAAAAATTTGATATCTAATTATAATTTTGATACATACATTTATTAGTTGCTACAACATGATTTATAATTCTACTGGTAGCATCAACATTTACTTGTACTTTTGCTATAATAAACGTAAGAAATATTAGTATAGAGAATGTTTAAAAGTTGGTGTATAAATAGGAATACAAACGTTTTTCTTCTTCTTCAGTTGATTTATTTGATAGGTTTCTAAGTTTTAAAAAATATGGTTTAATTCTCTCTAATTCCGATTTAACTGGATGTTCGTGTGGTGATATACCTTGTGTTTGTAAATACACTACAGTATAGGATTATTAGTAGTTGTTTTCAGTAACAATGACTAAGAAGAATACAAACTAAAAAATAAAGCGTTTAATGCATATGCTACTGTGACATTTAATTTTGAAGAGTCATTTGGTGAGAGTTTTTCCAGGTGTTCTTTTAATGGTATTCTAAAAAATGGTTCTAATTGTGTCTCTAATTTATCAAGAATAGATTCAAAGTTGCTAATGTCTTGTTGTATCTGTGTTGGTAATACTTGATCTGTCATTCTTTATATATGTTCGATTTGATTAATCAAGTATGAAAAAAAGAGGTGTAATCTGATGAATGAAAAAACTATAGTTTGAAAAAAAAGTATCGGTTTGTTTAACTCAATCTAGAAAAAAAATTATTTTAATTTAATTGATTAATATTGTAAATATAGTAAATTCTATATTGAGAATATAAAATAAATTTATTTTAAAATAAATCAATCTCATTATCTGATTGAAATCAGGATATGAGGTAAATATATATTTAATATAATTTTTTATTTTTTTTTATTTTCAATTTTCATCTTATCGCACCTGAAGAATATGATGATTTGATAACAACAAATACAAATGTTTCAATATTTTAATATTCTTTCTAAAAGATTAGTACACAGAATATTTTTGTTTCTGGATAAAAACTATTATTTCAGGTTACATTTACTCTATTTTGTAATTGTTGGATTCCTAGGAGGATGTATATTGAAGGGTTGTCAAAGTGAAGCTAAATTCATTGATACTCTTTACATTAGTTTCAGTTCACTCACAGGTACAGGTTTGTCAAGTGTAGACATTGCAAAATGGAATACTTTATCATTAGTTATTGTAATGTTACTTGTGCAACTTGGTAGTATTGTCACTCTGACTCTACCTATTATCATCATTCGTAGATACTATCTCAAGAGATTGATAGATCATGTTTCAAAAAAGAAACATCTAGTAGGTCACCGTGATGAGACTGGTCAGATTATAGTAGACGATGAAGAATATGATTATGATGAAAACTTTAATTTCATCATTGATGAGAATAATCAAGAGTACCATATAGACTTGAAACCTCAATTTATTCTAGAAGATGACAGTGTAAATGAAAAATCACCAACATCAGCATCATCAATGAATACACATCTTACCAATACCAGTTCAAATAATATCATTGATAGTAACAATGTATTACAGAATAACAATAATACTCCACAGCAACAACAACAACAACAAATACTCTCACCAAAAAGTGGTCAAAGTGGAGAGAGTTCAAGTCAGAATGCTATTGTAGATATTAAAGAATCCGATCATATTTCAGAAAAGAGAATTAATATAAAGGGTCATGTTGATATAGAATATAGAGCATTAGGTAAACTTGTAAAGATTATATCCATTTATCAATTGGTTAGTTATATGATTGGGTTTTTGGTACTTGGTATCTATATATCAACCAACAAGTACACTAAAAAGATAATGAAACATAACGGTGTTTCAACATGGTGGTTTGCACTCTTTGAGACATTATCAGCATTTAATAATGCAGGATTCTCATTATTCTCTGATAATGTAGTACAACTTAACCAGTACCCTTTTATACTTTTGGTTTTGTGTATATTAGTTGTACTTGGTAATACATTGTTCCCAGTAGTCCTCAGAAGCCTATTAAAGATTTGCAAGAGATTCTCAACTGACAAAGAACCATTTGAATATCTACTAGGAAACTCTAGATCCATGTTCACCCATTTGTTCCCTGAAAAAGACACTATGATTCTCTTTTTTATATGGTGTACTTTTAATCTTGCTCAAATTAGTTTAATGGCAATTTTAGAGATTAATGAAAACGCATTCCTTGGTATGTCATCTTATATCAAATTTATAAACTATTTATTCCAATCTATCAATACTAGATCAAGTGGATTCAATTCAGTGGATATATCCAAGTTGTCTGATAGTGTCTTAGTACTCATGATGGGACTTATGTTTGTTAGTAGTTACCCATTTATAGTTCAAATGAGAAAAACTACAGTTAATGGTAAATACAATAACCAGTCAGAGGTTATGAAAGATATCATTGTAAAGGATCTATTGACTCCCTATTTAGCCATTCTCATCATTTCCATCTTTGAAGAGTCATCTTTGGAACATATAAAAGAATTCACAGTCTTTTATGTCATTTTTGAGGTAATTAGTGCTTTTGGAAATGTTGGTTATTCAGTTGGTTTTCCAGGTACATTTACAAGTCTTTCTTCTCAATTTGGTGTCGTTTCAAAACTTACATTAATTGTAATCATGTTACTAGGTAAACACAGAACTCTACCAGACTCAGTTGACAAATCTGTCTCCTTAAATGAATTCCGACCAGTTTCAAAAATATATAAAAAGATTCAAAGAGGCACTTAACTCTTTTAAAACAAGGATAAATTTTTTTCCAAATAAGGTATATCCATATAAATATATACTCAATCAACTCGAGTGGCTCCAATAGGTAAGAGCGTTCAGCTGTTAACTGAAAGGTACATGGATCAATACCATGCTTGAGCGAGATCATTATCTTTTTTCTACATTACAACCTGTACCCTCTGAATTTTTGGTGTTTTGCTCCTGGAATGCCCAGTTATGTATTTATATGGTAAAAATACGAAATACAAAAATTTGGTTTATTCTGTCGTAAAAATCAAAAATATCCAAAAAATCTTTTTTGTAACCTTTGGAGTGAATCTATTTTTTTTTAAATAAGCCACCAAACTAAATTTCTTTGCTCCACTGTGGCTCTCAAACACAAATATAATTAATTTGAAATCACCTATATATTTTTTATTTAATATTTTTAATATAAATTTTTTTGTATCATATTATATTTTCTTAATGAATAGTAGTTATAATGAGAGTTTGGTAAATTCACAGCAAGTGAATGATAGGATTACTGATGGAGATACAGCACAAGAGACGAATGAATTTGAAGAAATTGAAGCTGGGTTACTTTTGCCCAGTCTCTCACAAATAGCTGATATTAGAGAATCTATAGTGGTGAATGAGCTGATAAACAGAGAGGAGATTATTGACACAGAAGTTATAAGACAGGCTGAGAGTAGTATGTAGCAATAATAATAATAATAATAATAGTAATAGTAATGATGAATTTGTTAGCACCCAGGCAATGTTGTATGAAGATATTATAGAATCTTACCCTGATTTGTTAAGCAAAAAGAACGAGGCACTAATGAAAAAGATATTTGGATCCAGACAAGCACAGGAAGCACTTACAGAAGGGGACCATTTAAAAGCTTATCAAGCTGAATTGGACAGTTTAATTGGTTCGAAGGAAGGAGAATACTTTTGTAAAGTGGATGGCTGCCAAATAACAAGCAAGAAAATGTATAATGCTCGTAGACATGTGTGGAGGAATCACTACACTCTAGTACAAGAAAAGAGAGAACAGATACCTTTAATGCCAGGAGCTCCCAAAATCATAGTTCCTGAGGATCACGTTAAATGCGAACATATTGGATGCAAAGTAGTGGTTGTAAAAAGCAACTATTCCAACCATAGTGTAACTGAACATCATGGTGGTGTTCCTGATTTCGATTGCTCTAGTTGTCCAAAGTGCAATAAAATAAAATATAAAATATATAGACTTATTAATCTTAAGAGATTCAACCAAACATCCAATACAAGTAAGTATAATTACCAACCAGAATTACAGATGTAATATAATAGGTTTTAGCTAATGACATAAACTCTTAGATCCATCTCTAGAAACAATTGCAGCTTTCAAAATAACTAATAGAATACCAGATCACAAGTGGGAAAAGAGTTTAGTGCATATGGGTTTAAGCACAGTGAAGTACAGTTTAATTGCTATAAAAACCTATAATAATAATTTGATTAGTCAGGGGTTAAGTTTAATAGGATTTGAGAAAGGTATTAATTGGATCGATTGGTAAAACTGGATGTGATTTCATACCAATTTTCATTTTGGGTGTTGATCCTCCATATTTATGGTGAATAAGGTTATCTTTGTGGGTTCTCCATTTAAAGAAGCATTGGTTACTAAAGTTATTGATTGATAAACTGTAACATTTGCAATGTGCACAACGGTATTCAGATTGTGATTGATATACTGCACACAGTCCCAAGATAACAACCAGCAACGCGAGATCAAAGCTAAACAATGTGAACACTTTGTATTCCTTTTCATCAATAGTAACTAACTTATATCCTATTCTATTACCACTGGTCGTTGTTAGAATGTTTGTCGATTTTAATAGATGTTTACGGGTAAACTCTGACATTCCACTTGCCAATTCTTCAGTAGTCTCTCTACCAAGGTATATCATGAAGATATAAGAGTCTTTCGGTGATTTAACAGCTGCCAATGTTTTATTATTATCAGCAAATTGAAATGTTGCAATTACTTGCTCATTGGTCCTATTCTTTGTCATTGTAGCACCATCTGCATGTGCAATCATCACAATGATATCTTCGTTGTTTTCCAGACCAAGTGATCTGTAGTGGTCAAATCTAGGTCCTTGCCTTGGTTGAAGATGATTTGGATACTCTTCCTGAAAGAATTTAATAATAGTCTGTTCAGTTGGCAGGTATGAAAATTGGTATGAAATCACATCCAGTTTTACCAATCGATCCAATTAATATAGTTATTGATGATTTACATATGACCATGGGTGTAGTAAAATTCTTTTTAAAACCTCTTTTGGAAGGTGTTGATTCAAACCTTGAACTCACAAAAGATCTAGAGTCATTCTTTAAGAAAAAAGCTAAATTAAATTTGTCAGGTTTTTTTAGTGCTATAAATGTAAGAACCGGAACAGTATACACATTGAAAGAAAAATTTACAAAAGCAGCAGTAAATTATGGAGAATATATCAGAACAATTGTCAGCAATGTACAGTTGATGGAGGTTTTTCGCAAACATAATCACTTTGATGAAATAAAATTTGAAAATGTAAGTATATTCAAATATAGCTTCTATAGTATTATTATGATGATCATTTACTTACTTGCTTCTGTTGATGTTAATATAGATATCTAAATTATTAAAACAAGTTCATTTTCTACTTGCACTTTGTAAATGGGATCACAAACCAAATACAATATTTGATTATCAATGGTTGTATCTCACCAAGATAGTGGGTGATCAATTACGACTTTCATTTTGTAACTTTAAAGAGTTGTACTGGTTGGATCACTATATAGAAATATTACCAAACCATTTTTGTAAAAAAATAGTTAAAAAGAAGCGTCAACAGCAAGCTAGTGAGAATTCCAACTCGGAGAAGAGACTAGCAACTAGTGTTCAGTCTACTTTACCAGTTGTAACATCATCCAATGTACCATCTCGAGCAACTATACCAATTATACTCCGTTCCAATACATCTGCTACACCTCTATCATTATCATCTAGATCAATTACACCCATTGATCTCTCTTCCAATACATCATCTCCATTTCCATCATTACCACCAACTACTACACAAAGTGTTATTGCATATAATTCTAATAATAATAATAATAATAATAGCAACAACACCTTTGCTAATTCTACTACTACCACTACTACTACGACTACACATGAATCCATTCCAGTACCAAATGATGATGTTGATGATGACACTTTACCCAAAGGTCAAAAGGTTTCTACCTATGTTCATTATTTTTTAAAGCACACTGGTTTCTATCTTGAACATTATGGCTCCCTGACTAGATACTCAATGACTTCCACTGAGGGAAAACATAAAGAGAATAGGGTTCTTAAAGACTCTTGCACCAATAAATATAACTTGAACAAAAGAAAGGAAGAACAAAAAAAAACCAAGGATATAACCAGTCAAACAATTAAATTGTCTGCTCTTAGTTCCATTCATGCCAATCATGCTACCAGTAATGAAATTGAATATATCTCCATCACTGATGATTCACCTGTTGATGATTTTATAACCAAGTTTATGAATCCATATGACCAACAACTCTTTTCATTACCCTATCTATTCGGTATTCAAAGATTATCTGAGATTCCAAATCTACCTATTTCTCGTCCAACCTATTTATTGGGTGATAACATAGAGTGTATGTCAATTCTTAACGATAATGACTATTTAGGATGGAACAGTGGGGTGGTTATCAATTATCAATATATCAATAATAAGTTTTCTTATTCTGTTGTCTATCATATGTTAGTATTTAAATTGTTTAAGATGATTGTCAACTACCATGACTGTTTACTAATTACTAAACCTACCAATCTCTTCTAACAACAGGGATAATAACCAAATAGAGACCAATATTCCACAGTACAGATTGGCATTTACCCCAGAGGGGATTATTCCATCATTAGATAAAGTCGATGTCAATTCAGTGATATTAATCAGTAACCCTAAACCTATAAAATATTATGCTGCAAAAGTTCTGAGTAAAGATACCGACAATAACACATTCACATTTCAATATCTTCACAACAAGAAAGAAGATAAAAGAAACTTTGATCAAAGTAAACGTTATATTCTTCCACTTCTGCACAATGATATGGCAGACTTGATATATTTTTTTAACAAAAAGTGAAAAAAATAGAAAAAAAATTGAAAATTTTCAATTATCTTACATGTAATATTACACTCAAACACAACTTTTACATTTATTACTTACATCTTAATCTGAATCAATAAAAATTGCATAAATATATAATAAAAACTTAAATAAACATTAGAACCTGATATTTTTTATTTTTCTTCATATTTCCGAAAAGACTATATCCTTGTTCCCTTACTTTTTACAACTCCCACCAATTACAATATCCTATTGGAATCTTATACCAGTCATCACCATATGATGAATGGAGTATTATTCTCTCTATAAATATACAAATATAACTATACCTATAAAACTTGTAAATCTCATTTTCTAAATTATGCATTTTACAACCAATTTTTAAAAAATCAAGATATTTTCGAATCAAATTTTTTCAAATATGCAAAAATATCTTCCGGAGCAAAATAATTTTATTTCGAAGGGAAAAGTCGAGATCTTGAAAAATCTGAAGTTTTTTATTTACCTAAAGATAGCTCCGCAAGAAATTTAAAGAGAGATTCTAGATGATCAGTGGTATTATCAATTTTTTTACTCTGTAAGGTTAATACTTGTTCGATTTGATCTAGTTTAGTTTGATCAGAAATTGTGTTTTGCTGTATGATATTGGATTCTGTAGATTTTTGTTTTTGTTGGTTGATACTATCGATTTGTTTACTAATCTTATCTATATTACTATCGAAAACCTGTAGATTATGATCAATGGATTTGAGTTGTTTGATATAGTCAATTTCCAAATCCGATAGTGGAGTACCTTGCTGAATTGTTTGAATGTTCAAATCAATTTGTTGCATTGTGGTATCCTGAATCTTTTCAATTATTTTACTCTTTTGAGTGAGATCTACATGATTTAGCTTTAGTCTCTCAAAATTAGTTTTAAACATTTGGAATTGTTTCAAATGATCTAAATTCTGAATTTTCTCTAGTTGTTGAATACGGTTTCTAACCTCAGAGTCTAGTTGATTGCAATATGACAGCTGAACAAATATGTGATCTTTAAGAGACAGTAAATGAGACATAATCAAATCTCTATTGAGCTTTTGGTTGTGGTTAAGACTTATTCTTGGGATTACAGGGGGAGCTGTAGACAACTGACTTTGTAGGGGTGATCTAGTTTCAATTTGGTCGAGTTTATTCAAACCTTGATAGATATCTTTATCCAAAGCTTTAGTATCACTTTGTAGAGTACTTAGTCTCTCTTGTGATTGAATGATAATGTCTCTTTCAATGATTAATGGTGTGAAATTACTGGGTATTACTAATAAGAATTTACCAAATCTATTACTAATAATACTATCTAATGCAATGATATTATTGTTACCAGACTGAATAATCTGTATAAGAGATGTTGAACCACTGGGTTCAGTTTGAGTTCTTGTCTTACTGTGTATCATTTTATCAATTTCTGATAACCATGGGAAATGTATAGAATAAACACCACTATTATTATAGGCAAACAGAGTCTCGCTAAACTCATCATATTTCATACCTCTATTAGCTAATGATGATGATGATTTATGCTCTTTAGTTCCTAGATCCAATATTTCATATTCCACCAATTCCATAGAATTACTTGTGTTGTTTGGGTTGTCAATTGTAAACATTGGTTTACTATCAAAAGTAGATAGTAGTACCAACAGTTTTCCAGATTGAAATAGTATAACTAAAAGGAATGCTGTAAGCTTCTGTTGTTGTTGTTGTTGATGTGTATCTAAAGGAGAGCTAATGGTTACTAACTGAATTGGTGTTTCTTGTGGCAATGAACCATTACTATATATAGGTCCTTGTAGAATAGGTGTATTGGTATTACACTGACTTGAAAATCTAATCCATTTACCAAAATCATTCTCTGTTTTTCCATTGACAGTTGATAACAGTAACCATTTATATTGTTGCTCATAGTATTTCTCTAGTTGAGTTTGTTTATCTACTGCTGCCTTTAATTTGTTTTTAACTATATCTGATTTCAATTGTTGATAGAATTGGTAGTCTACTACACTATTGTTAGGTACTAGAGGACATATGTAATATAAAACTCCTTTATCAGTCACTAAATACATTGTAAATCTATTCCATTGACTACAATTTCCAAAACTAAATGAAATAAATCTCCTGTTATTTTTAGTGCTTTTATCTGTACTTTGACAAACATCTATATTATCTAAATCCAAGTCTCTTTCATATTGCTCTTTTGAAACGTTATATATTCTAATTAAAGAATGTATTAATATTAAAATTTGGAATATTATAACCCCCCGATTAATATACATACTTTAAATGATTATTTGAATATAATAAAACCAAATGGTTTTCGCTTAATGGATGCCATTCAATTTGTTGAATGACATAGGATACTTGATAAAACTGTGATTCTTTATCAATGGTGATGATAGATGATTCAATAGCTCCATACTGAATGCTATTATAGGTACTAGATTCAATTTCATTAGAAAACAATGAATCTATAAGCAAAGGTCCAAGATCTAGTATATAGCAATTAGATATAGAATGAATAGCTAGGTATCTGTCGTTATTCGAAAGTTCAATTTTGAAAACCTGTTGTTGAAGATTCTGTTGTATATTTAGTTTAATTTCCTATATTCAATGCTTAAATGTTAGTCTGTAACTCCTAGTAACAACATTACTCTTTAAATCTACATACTTGATATTTTAATTTTAATCTATTGTCATTTTCATCTTTATGAATTTTGCATACATAGAGTTTAGTCTCAATTGGTGAGAAATAGTAGATTTCTGAAGTTTGTTTATTTATTGTAAGGTAATTCTTTAATGACTTTGGAAATATTTCATTTTCAGATGGTGGTACTGTATTATTAAATTTCTTTGAAAATATATTTTGGCTTTCTAATAAACTAATAACCTCTTTGATCATTCTTTGAACACCAATAATGAAAAAAATGAATTTCAAATTTTTAAAAAAAAAACAATGCTTATGAAATTTCAATAACTAGAAATATTTTAATTCAATCTTTATTAACTTTACAATTATTAATTGGTTCAAATTTGGAAATTTTAAAAACTTTAGCTTGATACAGTAACTTCATAGAATTGTAAAACACTATTATTAGATTTTTTTATTTTTTTATCTGTTTCTGTAGCTTGTTAAATGACTGAAAAATATTATTGTAAAGACTGTAGAGTTTTATTTATTATCGATGATAAGGATGTTCATAAATATCATTGTATTGTGGATTACAATAACTTAAAAGAGATGGTTTTATCCGAAACTGAATTATGTATGCAGAAGATAAAAGAGAAAGTTGATAACATTCAAACTCAAAAAAATAAGCATGAAAAATACTTTAAAAACGAGGTGAATAGTCTCTACGAACAACAGATTGATTATATTTCTTCGCAATTTCGTAGATTACACGATGAACTTCATTGTAAAGAGGTGGAGTTAAAAAGAGAATTGAAATCATTTCACGATGATAACCAACTAAAGTACACAGAGATAGAATCAAAATTAGAGTTTGAAGAGTCACAATCATCAGATTTCATTTCTCACCTTAATGCGCTACCAACTGATCAATTAATTGACCACTTTGTTGATTTTCAAATTGATCCTAATACTCTATCATTTCAAACAGCCTCTAAAAACAAAAGAAAGTTTGATCAGATTGAACTACAACTAAAAGGTAGTTTGAAGCTTGATTCTACGACAATGCAGATTAGTAACAAGCCTAAAACCTCTTTAATTGGTCCTTGTCAGTTTCAGAATGATCGTTTAACTCTACAAACCCCATCTGATAAAATTATTCCTGGTAAATTCTCTACTACTTCTAATCCAAGTTTATCTCTTACCCTTTACTTTAAAAACATCTCAAAGATACATGTTTGTATTTTAATACAATAATTATTTTACTATATAAGATTACTAATTCTATTAACATATGTATAGTATTCTGAAATGAATGATACAATCACAATTTCACTCATTACCACCAACTATTTAATTGAGAAAAATTGGATGTTAACAAAGACCTTACAATCTAGTAAATATACTTGTCATAAAAATAATTTCTCAATAGATTATTAACTATATCATGGTACTTAGACGACGAATTAGGACTATCAAATATAATATATTTAAGTGGAATCAATAGAGATGATTTCTTGGACATTAAATCAAAATTAGAAACAAAAATAACATTTCTAAAGATTAATTCTACAGAATCTATTTTAAATCAAATATATTCTCTTAGTAAACCAAACAGCAGTAATAATAATAATAATAATAATAAGAAAAAACCAACTATAAAAAAAACTCATTTATTACATCTTTTCAGTGCCTATAAGCATCAATTAATATCGAAAGAGGTTCTAAAAATTCATTTAGAATTATTGTGGGACAAGAATATATCTAATGAAAAATATAATGATAACTATATCAAGACAAAATTAGATACCAAATCAATTGATAAATTTCCACCAATACAAATGGATATTAAAGAATTATTATCTCTTACCAGTACAATATCAGAAGATACCAATACCGACTATAATAACTATAATAATAATAATAATAATAATAATAATAATAATAATAATAGTAATAATAATAATAATAATAATAAGAATGATGATGTGATTGCTATAAATAATAATTCAGATAATATTTATTATGTTTTAAAACTGGATGATTTTTCAAAGAAAAATTTTGAATTAGTGAATAATAACCACTTGTTTTCATTCAACAATGAATTTAGAAGTCCATTAAATAATGGTTTGTTGGACAATAATAATTATATTTTTAGATATTCTGTTAGTAGAGATATCTTCAAAATATATGATATAAAGGCCATTTCTGCTAAACTTATCCATGAAAAAGGGTTTGATCTAAAGGGTATATGGTTCTACCAAGACAACTATTTTTCCGAAAATGTATACTTTTTTGCACAGAACAATATTCACTATATAGAGATTAACCAATCGCCCCCTTGCATTGAAACCTTTAGTTACCCAGATATATATAAAGTTAATCTATCCATTACATCTTCCATTTTTGATGGTAAATGTTATATTTATATCGTAGGTGGTTTCAATGGAAAGAGCTCCCTGAAATCAGTGTATAGATTTAATCTTAACAATTTGAATTTCGAAAAACTTTATAATCTGGAAGTTGGTATCTATGGCTCATCATTGTCTATATTCGAAGATAGTTTATATATAATTGGTGGTATACATCATTCGACACACCATATCTATACCAATGAGATAATCAAATTGAAATTTATTGAAAAAGATGTTTTGGCTGAGACTCTATTTTCAGGTGAGAAACATCAAGAAAAGCTTAATCTTATGGCAGCAGGTTGTTATAATTATCGTAATCAATCCATTTATTATATCTCTGGTAAGACATTAAAATTCTATAGATTTGACACCATTACCAAGTCAACTAATGAATTAGCATCTTTCCCATTTGTCATTACCAAATGTCCAATGAAATTAAACTTTGATGGTGCCAATTCTATTCGATTACTTGTTAGTAAAGGAGCAACATTATATAACTATGACATTATATCTAATCAATGGTCTATAATTTATGTACTAAGTCCAAATGGTGATTTTTCAAATGATATGATTTCTTTTTATTATAAATAAAGAATCCTAAAGAATATAAATTATTTTTAATAAAAGAACAATGAATTAAAAATTAATTTGTTGTACAAAAAAAGAAAAAAGAATGCAACAGAAACAGAATTCTTTTTGGAAAAAATTTTAATATAAAAGAGAAAAGTGCACTTTTCTCTTGCAAATATTTTAATTGAAATTAAAAAATGTCAAGTGTTAAAAATGTATTTGTTTTAGGAGGAACAGGTTATATTGGTGGTTCAGTATTACATAGATTATTAAAGAATTCTGATAAGGATAAATATAAATATACAGCATTAGTTAGATCTAATAACTATGAGAATGAAATGAAATCACTAGGTGTTGATACTGTACAAGGTGACTTATCTAGTTTAGATCTTCTATATGAAACTGCAAAGAAATCAGATATAGTAATCAATTGTGCAGATGCTGATCATCTTGAATCTGTACAAGCACTTGTAAATGGACTAAAAGCTAGAAATGATAAGAATTCAATATACCTTCACACCTCTGGAACTGGTCTATTAATAGACCTTTTAAAAGATGATGAGGATCCAGTTGATGACAGTGACATGAAACAGATTCTAAATATACCAATGAAAGCTCTACATAAAAATGTAGATCAATGGATATTTGATAATGCTGAATCTCATTTACAATATGTAATAATTGCACCATCAACTATAAATGGTCTATCAAGTAGTCCATTTAAAAAGAATTCAGTTCAAGTAATTACAATGGCTAGAGCATCTGTTGGTGTTGGAAAAGCAGGATATCCTCAGTCTCATAGACATGGTAAAGATCGTTGGAATAATGTACACATTGAAGATTTAGTAGAATTGTATAATTTAGTTTTACAAGGGTTGATTAGAAAATCCATTCCCTCTGGTGTTCAAGGTGGTTTCTATTTTGGAATTACAAATGAACATACTTGGGGTGAAGTTGCTCACCACCTTGCTAAAGAACTTAAAAAAATTGGAAAAATTCAAACTGAAGAAGTAATTGAATTTGACAATGATACAATGAATAAATATTTCAATAATACTGGTTTTGGTGAATCTAGAGGTGTTGCTAATCGTGCAAAAACCTTAGGATGGAAACCAACTCATCCAAATGTTTATGAAACAATACCAGAGGAACTTAAATATCTAGTTGAATCCAAACAAATTTAAAAACACCCTGTATCTATAATTAAACCATTCTTATCTATATATAAATCTTTTTTAAATTAAAAATCGAATAAATATGATAAAAACAATTTCAAAAAATCTCAACAAACATTTAAGTTGTGTTTTTCCTCAAAATTTAATTTTATTACTTTTAGAATTACACAATATGAATGCATGCACTAAAGATACTCACATATTAGAAACAAATTTATATTGTAATACATGTAAATATTCTATATGTGCAAAATGTATTAGAAATCATAAGATGCATGATATTGTAGATTCGGATTCAGTTTATGAAGAGTCTTTAGAAGATGCAGGTAAATACCAAGAAAAGTTAAAAGAGATTTTAATGAATAGAAAAACGGATATAGAATCATGTGAAACCTCAATGCAAGAGATAACAGCACTCTATGAGAAACTAAAAAGAGAGATTGATATCATGTTTAGAGAATACGTAGACATGATTCATTTTAGACAAATTGAAACCAAAAGAGAGTTACAATCATTGTACGATGATATACTTGAACATCATATGATGCAATTGTCAAAATTAGAAAATGACAGTATCTCTATTGATAGTTCACTACTACAAATCAAACAACTTTCAGACGGTACATTAGAAGACAAATCATCATTTGTTCAAAAATTTTCAAATCTAAAGATATCAAACACTGTCAGCGAAAAGAGTGAAATTGACAATGCAATCTATTCTTTACCTGTTAAAATTAATCGTAAAGAAGTTCAACAACACTCTGAAAAATTTCAATATCTAAAAATTATGGATACTCTTGTTAAACCAATTCCTATTCAGCCTATAGTTGATATAAATATTAATGGTAATGGAAATGATAAACCACCAAAATATATGTATTCCACAGATATTCTGAGTTTGGAGATTTGGGATTTGAATAATAACAAGTCAATAGTTATTAAATTACCACAGACTACATTTTCAGTGGGTAGGTACTTGATTACCCAAAATCAGATATCTACACCAGATTGTATATATCTATTTGGAAGAAGTCATGGAATGAGATTAGATTTAAAGAAAGAGATTTATCAATGGGAACAAATTGATTATGGGGGTAAAGTTTTACCAGAATACACATCGACTATATATCACCCAACTAGAAAAGCTATCTATATTATTGGTGGTTTGACTGGTGGTGGTAATTTACCTGAAAAGAGAATTTTTAAATATTTTGTTGATCTTGATCAACTAGTTGAGATAAATTGCACACTGATACAACCTACACAATGTCCAAGTTTATCTTTTGTTGATCATTATATTTATATTATTGGTGGTAGTACTCTTATAAATCGAGATATACAAAAATTTGACACTATTGAAAACAGAATCTGTCTAGTTACTAATATGGATATTTCAAGCCCCTTTAGTGCCTGTGTAGTTTATAATGCAGTTTATATGCATGCCTCTAAAGATAATTCCTTTCACAGGTTGTTCAATAACCAAATATATACTCTACCGTCACCACCGATAATTGTCAAAAATATGGCACTCTCAAGACTATACCATGACAATGATGAAGGCTGTATATATCTCCTAAATGCATATTCAGGTGATCGTCTCTACAAATTTGATTTACCAAAGAGTCAATGGTCAATTGCAATTCCAAAGCTATCCAATAAAGTTATATCCTATGATAATATAATGTTCAGTAACTTTTGTAATAAAATAAAATAATAATCTATTTAATTTAACATTTAAAAAAATGAAAGAGGTTTATTATAATTTATAATGAGTTTTAAATGGAATCATATTTGGAGAAAATGGAAATTTTTCTATCTAAACTACAACACCAAATTTCGAATTTATTTCCACTGAGTGGAATAAGAGCTGAAGAATGTATAGCTTCTTTATGAACTTTTTTAACATGTTCAATTAGTCTTTGATTGTTTTTGAGATCAAACATTACCATAGTACCATCAAAACATGAACCCATAACAAATTGAGAATCCAATTGTAAGACATGAAGAATTCTGCTGGTTGGATTATCAATCTTTTTCAAGAAATCACCAGTGTAATAGTTGTGTGTGAATATGGATTTCTCCGAAACAGACCAAATTTCATTTTCAATTCTCTTTATAGAGTGAATTGGGTTATTGATACCAGAATGTATATGTGAGTTATTCCAAATCATTTGGAATGATGGATAATCATAGACACCCAAGAAACCTTTATCAGTACCTATCCAAGCTTTTCCTTGTATACTATGAATGTAGAAACTGGTAATTTGATGAATTTGTGAATCCAGTGTCTTTACAGGAATTAGTTTTTTGGATTTATGTTTTGTCTTACTGATTACTCTTAAATAGGATCCTGATTTTTCTTTACAATTGGCCAAAACATTTTCATTGTCGTCTAATAGGTAACTGACATAATTCAGTTTAATTAATTTTAACATTTTATATGGAGCTTTAGTCTCGAATACCAATATACCTTCATTGAAATATGCCCATACTTGAATATCATCTTGATCTGAAGCCTTATTTAAATTGTTTAAGACTGCTTTGGCACCTGAAACTTTCTTTTTGACAATAATCATTCCATTGATTCTGGAGGCTTCGGAAATCTTTATAAGATGTACTTGAGCCTTTGTTACAGAGTTGTAAACTGCCACACTTCCATCTCCGAATCCAACCCAAATCTGACTGTCTATACCTACAATTGGTTTAGGTACGTGTAATAGACAATGAATGGAGGAGTGTAAAGTTCCAGGTTGAACCCAGTTACTAAAAGAGAGAATTTCATTGGCATAAGATGCAGATGATCCGTTGGTGTCACTACTGAGGTTACTAGAGTTTGTTACATTCATATCAATGGAAGATGTAATCATTTTATCAAATGAAACTACGGAGGTATCTAAAGGTGTTGATGAAGAAGATAGGTTTGGACCTTCATAGGTATAACTTCTGGATCTTGAACTACCGGGTGTAGAAGGCATGTCAAATGAGTCATTTTGATTCAAAGTAGATTCTAAATCTGGAAGTAGAGGTACAACCAGTTCTTTAGTTGCTTGGAATTCAACTTTTTCATTCAATGAAAATGAGGATTTCATAGATTCAAGTCTATCTAGAATGGTCTGGAAAGATGGTCTTTTGTTAGGGTCGCCTGACCAACAATCTGCAATTAATAGTCTCATTAGTAACGGACATTCATCTGGTATCTTTGGTCTGAGTCCAGCCATGATTTTTTCCTCTAAAATAGAGTTCCATTTATATTGATCATATACGTCTTCAAATGGTAATTCACGTGTTATAATCTCCCAAAGAATGATACCATAGGAATAGATATCAACCTTTTCAGTGTACTGCTTATTTAGCATAATCTCAGGTGCCAACCAACGCCAATTGAAAACAGTTCTACCTTTGACTTCGTTACCTAGTAAAGGTTTAATTGACAATCCAAAATCTGAAACCTTTGCATAGATATTGTCCTTATTAGGTCCACCAAGGAGGATATTAGCACTCTTTAGATCTCTATGAACTATAATTGGTTTACAACTGTGAAGGAAGTTCATACCCTTAGCTATATCCAATGCAAGTTTGAATACAAGATTCCATGTGAAAGGGTCTGGTGAATTGTGAATATACTTATTCAAATCACCAAATTGTAAAAGTTCAGTTACAATGCAGAATGGGTTCAAAGTTACACATTTTAGAGACACTATATTTTCATGTTGCAATTCACCAGTGATTTGAGCTTCATTTCTAAATTCACGGAATTTTTCAGAGTTATCTCCATCTTCGGTATTGAGATATTTGATGGCAACTTCCTCTAGTGATTGAGTCCATTTACCACGATATACAGTTGCATAAGAACCAGTTCCAATGGTAGGACCAACAGTAAGATCACTGAATGGAACAATAGAGAATTTTGTAGATCTCATAGTGAGTTCAAATGCCAGTTCACTGATTGCAATCTTATTTGTATTTTTACAATAGACGTAATCTTTACCTTGACTTGCCTCTTTTTCTAGATGATCCATAGCAAACAAAGTAGCACCTTGAATACCAGACTGAATACAATGACCACAAACAACAGACATTCTTTCTAAACGACCTGGGAAATACCACATTACAAATGATGAAATGATATCTGTGAGTGATTTTAGAAGTTCATCGTTTTGGTCATTTCTAATGGAGAATTTCAATTTGTATTGGTTAGGGAAATACTCAATAAAACATTGACTATTGGAATTGGATGATGCACCACCCCAAAGTTCTTCTTTTGATAAAACCATACCACTACTCCAGATATAAAGTGGATTGTAAAACTGTAAAAGCTTCACAGAAAGTCTAGAAAAGAAACCTTTTGGAAGAAATTGGAATTCATAGACTCTCTGATGTTCTTTGGTGTAAGTTGGTAGTGTAACTCCTAACATTTCCAGTAGAGATAAATTAGCTTTTGGTGAGGCACCAATGGAGTTGTTAGCTTCAAAAGTTGGCCATACATCAGACATGGATAGAGGTCTTTCTTCAGAGAACAGTAATGGAATGACCATGGAATTATCCTCAACTGAGTTGTGAAGCAACTCAAGTTTCTCCAATAACATTGGTTTAAAAGTACTCTGTGGATAGTCATCCCAGACATTTTTGATTTTGTCTAGAATCAACATACCATTTTGGTGACGTAGTTTATGTATACTTGTAAAGAGTCTGGACATCCATTGACTGTCTAAGAAAACAAGATTCTTTAGGATATCTGCATCGGCTTCATTCATAAACATTAGAATATCTCCAGTTTGGTAGAGATACTTTAGAGCTTCTTCTATATCTCTTGGTTCAAGTCCTAAAATTCTACAATGTTTCTTTATGGATTGAATGGTGGCTATAGGCATTTTGGAACTTTGTGATCCAAAGTCTCTAATGGATTCTGAAACTTGATTTTTCAAAACAATATAAGGTATTGGAATACGACTCTGGAATGGCTTTTGGTGACTTGTTTGTTGTAATCTCATAGCTAGTTGTTTGATTTGTTTTAGATTTCTGTAGTTACATGTAGAGAAATCTACAATATTACTAAATCTCTGGAATGTCTCGTAGGTGTCCAATCTATAGGGTATCTTTGTACGATCATCATTGACTAAACCAACTAGATATACAAGTGAACCTTTAGATTTTGTGTGAATAATTTCAAGCCAATATTCAATAGTTCCAATATTCACATTTTGTACATTGTAAGTAATGATGAATATAGATTGTGGACTGAGGAAGAATGGCAGTACAGGTTGATACAAGTCACAACCGTTAAAATAAAATAATTTAAATGTTGTTTGATCCATCTGCCAATCATGTACAACTGTTGATGTCTCTAGTAACATGGTAGTCTGAAGATCTTGGAAGGATTCACGTGGCTTCAAAGTAGATCTTCTTAAACTATTATAAAAGCCAATCTTTTCATTGGTCTCGTCACCAACGATACATAGTTTAACTTGACTATTTATGCAATAGTCATATTTAGTATTACAAATGTGGGTAATCTCCTGAGAGATGGTATTGGACAAAAATGGTTTTTCATTATTACTTGGACTGGGGGTGTTAGGGGCATTGGCCAGAGTGTTTAGATAGGATACATTTACATTGATATGATCAGTATCGATAGGTCCTTTCCAAGTGACAACAAATTTTGATTTTACAGGTGAGTTTTCGTGGAGTGTCTTTTCAAGGTTACTAGCTGACATGGATTGGTACTCAACTTTTGTAAAATCATCTTGACCTTCTGCCAAAGGTACAAAAGATTTAGTTGCCAAAAGAAACTCATCACCAACATTGATTGAATAATCAGAGAGTTTACTGTGATTGGGTAGAAACATTGGTAAGAAGTTATTCTTACTAATGAGAGCTAGTGAATAAGTTTGGTAGTT
This sequence comes from Tieghemostelium lacteum, assembly GCA_001606155.1. Taxonomy (NCBI): domain Eukaryota; phylum Evosea; class Eumycetozoa; order Dictyosteliales; family Raperosteliaceae; genus Tieghemostelium; species Tieghemostelium lacteum. The sequence goes on from LODT01000034.1 coordinate 816,836, forward strand.
TTTAGAGTTTTGAATAAATGATTGCATACTGATACCTGATGGTGACGATTGTACAGCATTAAATTCAGCAGAGAGGCTATTTACAATGTATTCAATAGTCTGATCAGCATCAAAAAGTGTACTTGCTGATTTTGATTCATTAGAGAACTCAAAACTGTGTAATGGTGCAACTTGTATAATATCCATATTTATAAGTCTATTGTGATTAACCAATGGTATTTCATTAGAGAGTTTTTGTGTGTAACCGGATACTGAAGAATTAGTAGGTGACTGGTCGGAACCCTCACTGGTATTAGTGTGGAAGAACCCTAAATGTGATGGATCGTTAAGAGACATGAATTTTGACAGTTGATTATTAATTATATGCTGTGGAGTTGAAAATGGGTCGACATTGAGTATACATGATTTTGCTGAATTTGGAAAAATGAATTTCAATTGCATTGTTGTTAAATTATTAGTATTATTGTTGTTGGTTTTTAGAGTGGGTTTTTTTGGACGGAAGAAGAGTGTGGTGTCAGATTCGATATCGTACATCCATAAAGGTAGTTCAGGTTCACATAGAATTTCACCGTCATCTGTTTGTACTTTACAAGTGTCTTCATTGTATTTTACAGAGATTTCGTAGTCTTCACCTCTGGAACCTATGTTTAGATCAGAGAATTCAATATCACAAATGATTCTGTTGATTAGTGATTGAATGGTAAGACTGGATGGAACAGTTACTTGGCGACTGACAATAACGCTATCAGACTGAATTTGTATCTGCACAGTTGTGTTCTTTGAGTATTTTAAATGGAGAATTTGGCAACGCTTTCTATGTGATTTTCCAGAGTAGGAAGTTTTCAATTCATCAGCTGTGAATTTCTTACTGAGACTTATGGATCTGTTTCCTGGACTATTGGTATTCGAAGAGCCAGTACTGAAATTTAGGCCTATACCAAGTGAAGTGTCTCTACTCATTAATGGGTTTTTCAATGTCAGGAAAGGGTTCATTGAATTTCTACTGTTATTACTGCCGCTGTTAGAGGTTGAAAGTGGTGGAGGTATAGGTTGATAGGCACGAAGTGAGTGTATAACCTCTTTATAGAGGTTAAAGTATAATAGACACTTGGAATCTACAGTAGAGTTTTTTCTAAATACTTCTTCAATACTGCTAAACTCTAATTTAAAAATACTAGTTGCTGTGATATAAGCTTCCTCTTTGGAAATGGATGGTGTGGTTGTTATATTGTTGAATGGTGTGGCTTCAGTACCTTTTCCAACTAATTTCAGTATAAACAATTGAATTTGTTCGTGGGTTGTTGCAGGTAGTTTATGTACAATATCTTTCTGAGAGAGTACATCGTTGAGTATCTTACTAAGCTCAATAAAGATTTTACTGATGATTGGTTGGGAGGTACTGTTGGCTTTGAAATTGGTGACAATTGGACAAATGAGTTTAGTGAAAAACAGTCTCTTTATAATGTCAATTGACAATTGATCATTCCCACTATTTTGTGAAATCTGACAATCTACAATCTTAAACATCTCTACAATTACATTTGGGATCTTTTCAAAGGATCTCAAGACGGTATTGATTATCGAACTGGTACATTTCACCAATTCATTGTGAATTATTTCAAAATTATATTGTGTTGTTGTGTTGGTTGTGGTTTGTGGGTATGGTGGTGTGGAAGATGTTGATGTTGACAATGATGATGATAATGTTGAAGGTGTAGATGGTGATGGTGGTGGAATTGAATTACCACTGCCACCCAATGATGCTGATCCTGATCCATTGCTACCTAATGTCAATCCACCTCCAAAGCTATCAGCATTATGTTCAAATGATAATATTGACTTACTACTTGGACTGGGACTGCTATTAACTAGTGTGTTGGAGGTTGTGGTTGTGGCTACATTTTGTGTAATTTGATTTAGTTGTGGTAATGTTGCAATATATTCTTGAAAATGTGTCATTTGTTGGAACAGAATTTTCTCCATAACACCACCTAAATGATATTTCAAATAGGTTGCAATCATTCTATGTATTACACTATAAAACCAGTGTTATTATTAACACTATTTGACTAAATCTAAATAAAGAAATATACATACTTTTGTGGTGATTGAATTGAATTTATATCATTTTCATTCAATGATGAAGTTAAATTTGCATCAGCAAGATTAAATTGTAAAAATTCTTTTAGTAAAAATAAATATTGATCATCCATTAAGACAATCAAACTGTTGAGTATCTCTGTAGATTTTTGTGCATTTATGCATTTATTAAGTGCATCAAATAGGGAATATGAAAATTTAATATCTGTCAATAGTAATAGGTTTTTGAAAATAACGATTTTTTCCATTTTTGATATGAGCGATGATGAGTGTGGGGTATGAAAAGTGTCCAAACACTAACAAATATATAAATAAAATTATTTATAAATAGAGATGATGTAAATTTAGTTTTTGACAGGTCTAAAGGGGGGTATGAAATGATTATAAAAACTTCAAAACATAAGGAGATTTTCAAAATACTTTCGATAAAACAAATAAAGTCGAAAATTTGAAAAAAAAAGCAATCAGAATGACAAAAAGAAAATTATTTTTTTTTTAAAATCTGAGGATGGAACTGAATCCAATTTTAGATCAAATTGTACTACATAGAATTTTTTTTGATTTTAAAAATATCGCTGGTGTAAATTTAGATTCACCACAAAATCCACCCGGTAATGTTCACTACATGAATCTATTGTTAGGTACATGTTAAATTTCTTGTTTCATTTCTAAGAAAAAAACCTTGACTCAAGATAAAACATTAATATAAAATCTATAGAAATTTAAAAGATTAGTGTCTACGATATTATTAATATAAAATTTAAAAATACAGATGTTATTTTTAGCAGTTTTCATATTGAAAATTTAAACTCATCTCTTCATCTGCTTCATGAAATTCTGTGTTTTTTTTTTTTTTAAATTGAAAAAAACAAAAAGTTCACCATGTATCAAATCTATAGTTCTAATATCGGATATGGTGTAAAGAATGATAAAACGAAATTCAATTCCAAAATTCTCTTTATAATTCTCTTGGGAATTGTTTTTCACTCTATATATACCCTTAGTATTTTTGATATCTATTTTCGTTCGCCTTTGGTGCATGGGATGTCCCCTCACCAAGTTACACTAGCATCTCCATCCAAAAGATTAATTTTATTTGTTGGTAAGTAGTGTCATCGGGTGCAAAAATAGATTTGATACTTTATATCTTTTTTTTTATACATTTATATTCTAATCTAAGTACACCATGTTATGTTACACTATAGCTGACGGTTTAAGAGCAGATAAATTCTATGAAATGGTGGAAGGTGGAGGTAACAATACAGTAGGTGAACAATCTAGATCTCCTTATTTAAGAGGAATTGTAGAGAATAAGGGTAGTTGGGGTGTATCACATACTCGTGTACCAACTGAAACCAGACCTGGACATGTAGCATTGATAGCAGGTTTCTATGAAGATGTATCAGCAGTCACAAAAGGGTGGAAATCAAATCCTGTTGAATTTGATCACTTTTTCAATCAAACTACTTATTCATGGGGTTATGGTAGTCCTGATGTATTACCAATGTTTGCTGAAAATGTCCCACAACTCACTACTGAATCCTATCCTGAGGAGGCTGAGGATTTTGGTGGTGATGCTTCTAAATTGGATTTGTGGGTTTTTGATAAAGTAGAACAACTACTTAAAAATGCCTCAACCGATGAGGTATTGTATAAAAAATTACATAGTGAAAAGGTATCTATTTTCCTGCATTTGTTAGGATTGGATACCAATGGACATGCATATAGACCCAATTCAGTAGAATATTATGAAAATATTAGAGTGGTTGATAGGGGTATTGAAAACATTTGTAAACAAATTGAAGAATTTTATGGAAATGATGGTAAAACTTCATTTGTATTCACAGCTGATCATGGTATGAGTAATAGAGGTAGTCATGGTGATGGTGAACGATCAAACACTGAAACACCTCTAGTTGCATGGGGTGCTGGTGTTAGAGGACCACTTTCAGTACAGTATCAAATGGAGAGAATAAAGAAACTACGTGGAAAAGGTAACGAACATATTCTTGTGAATCCTGAGACTCCTGAGAATTGGAAATTGTCTCATTTGATGAGATCTGATGTATCTCAAGCTGATATTGCACCACTGATGAGTACTCTTATTGGTGTTCCACCTCCTTTAAATTCAGTAGGTGTACTTCCTACTGAATATTTGGGTACTTCTGACCAATACACTACCGATGCACTATTAGCTAACACTCTCCAGATATGGGAAATGTACAGTCAAAAGTCATCTAGTAAAGAGAAATCCAGTTTATTGTTTTACTCCCCTTTTACTAAATTACAAAATGGTCCAGAGAAATTAGTGAAGATTGATAAACTCATTTCAGAAGGTCAATATGAAGAAGCACAATTCTTGTGTTTGGATTTCATTCAGTTGTGTCTTGAGGGATTGAACTACTACCAAACTTACGATAGACCCATGTTGATGACTGTTATAACATTGGGCTATACTGGATGGATTGTAACTGTACTCTTGTATGTACTTAACAATTATTCTGTCATTGGAATGACAACTGATAGAGCATCATTGAACAAGTATATTCCAAAATTTGAAAAATACTCTCGTGTCTTAATGATTGGTGGTTCTGTACTATTTTTTGGGTACCTTTTCAGTAACGATTCTCCTTTATTGTACTATTTGTACTGCTATTTTGTAATTTTCTTTTGGGGTAAATGCATACCAGCTAATATAGTTCCATTGTATATTTTCCTAAAAGATACTCATTCAAAGACCTCAATGGACAAGAATAAGATTATCAATCAGTTCATTCTCTTGATTGTAGTTGCAATTGCAGTTATGGAACTTCTAGTAGTTGCCTACTTTTACAGAGCTGTTTTGTCACTTTTATATTTGATCTTTGGTATTCTATCTACATTGTTCATGTACAAAGCAAATACCATGATAAAAGTCATTTGGTTACTGTCATGTATAGCAATGTCTGTATTTCCATATCTACCAATTGATTTTGGAAGTTCAGTGAAACTAGTTTGCCTAGGTTCATTTTTAGTCATTGCATTAGGAATATTCAAACAGAACTACAACATCTCCAGAAATCCAGAGAATATTTTCAAAAAGTCTCAATGGTCAAAATGGAAGCCAATGGAAGTCATCTTACTAGTTTCTATTCTATTTTCAACATGGTTAGTCTACAATACCGATAAATCGCTTGAACTTAAAGTTGGTCTACCCTATTTCAATCAGGTCTCAAGTTGGCTTCTATTAGTTTCTAGTATACTGATATTAGGATTCTACAAGGGCAAGAGTTACTATGATCATTGGTCCTTTATTTCATTATCTCTCTCTATCCCATTCATTCTACTATGTGTCTCTTATGAATCACTATTTTTAGCCTGTCTAATATTTAATTTGACACTTTGGAAAATCTTAGAGTTATCAGTTTACAATAAGGTACCAAATCTAAAATCACATTCCAAAGAGCAACCATCTCAATCTAGTAGTAAATCATCAATGACTGATATCTCACAACATGATATTAGAAGAGCAATTATATATGTATGTAACAGTGGAATCAACTATCTATTAAAACAGTTATTAATATTCAATCAAATTTAAAAATTTAGATATTCTTTTGTTATGTAGGATTCTTTGGTACAGGTAACATTGCATCGATTAGTAGTTTTGAAATTTCATCAACTTACAGATTTACAACTATATTCGACCCATTTTTGATGGCTGCACTCTTATTGGTAAAAGTATTTATTCCATTATTATTAGTAACAGTATCATTCAGTTTTTTGAATAACAGTTTAGGTATTGCCAGACCTTCCAGTTTTTTGGTTGTAATTGCTCTATCGGATATTATGAGTATTAATTTCTTTTTCCTTGTAAAAGATACTGGAAGTTGGTTAGAGATTGGTACCTCAATCAGTCATTTTGCAATTTCAAGTGCATTTATTATACTCCAATTACTATTATTTGCTGTATCATCTCTATTGGTACCAACTACCAATACCAATGCTCACACAATTAAAAATAAATAAAGTGACACTAGAATATTTGGTATATATTCTAAACCGTATTTTATTTATATTTCCTCAGAGGTATATTAACCAACAACAACTTTTGCGAATTTACCAGATTTCTTTTTCAATTGTCTCTTGTGTTCTTTTTCATCATATTTTCTTTGTTGTTCAGGTGTCATTTTAGAGGCAGCTTCTTTTTCTTTTTGTAATTTTTCATACTTCTTTCTTTGAGCTTCCTCTTGTCTCTCGCTATGCTTTTGTTTTATAGATTGTTCTTTGGCTTTTAATCTTAACTTTTCAGCTTGTTGTTTGTATGGTTTTGGTAATGGTGTAGTTGCAACCAAATCAATATAATGCATCATCATTTCACCTAATTTATATAATTTATCAAATTCTGATTTCTTAAATTTGAAAACACCTTGAATAACCTTTGGACTGAGATAAATAGTGTAAGTTACTTATTTCTTCACTGTGCTATAATAATCATTCATTATACTTACTATTTCTCATTGATTGGGCTATGATCAGAAAATAGAATAGATTCAACTAATGACTCACTATTATTCAATACATCGATAACTTCATTCTTCAAGAATAATGATGGTAGAACATCAGTATCACATAAAACTGCATAGTTATTAGACAAATTGGTTGATCCATATTTTGAACAATATAAATCCTACAAGTAGATATTGAGTTGAGAACATTAATAATCTATGTAGATTCTAAAAAATCCTTATTAATACATACTACATCTTGATGGTCAGATTTGAATTTCTTTAGAGCCTTATTACGAATGACTGCAAAAATTAAAGGATCCATTGTATTATTAACGGCAATTTCAATAGTCATTTTATCAGGTTCTTGATAACCAACTAAATCTAAGAGACAATAGAGGAGATCTTGTCTCTTTTTGAGATTTAAAGTAACCTGCATACCAAAACAATTTAAACGTCCAGAAGAAACAACTTGATAGGTATTGTTATCGGCTTTCTGAATAGTGAATAAATCTCTGTTTCCATTCTTTGCAAAATTGTCGATAAACAATGGTTGGAATTTCTTTCCCCATGCTTTGATAAGTTCTCTGTTGGCATTGGCGCCAATGTAGAAATTAACAGCATATGCTACTAAAAATATAATAAAACCAATCTCCATGTAATAGTGTTGTGGTCCTTTTGGTTTTTCAACTTTTAATGGCATTTTTTCATCTGTGCTAGATTCATCAACATTTTCTGTTGAGGTTTCTTCAACATGTTCCTCTTGTACTGGTTTTTTTACTTCAAAACCTTCGAATTCATCTTGATCATATTCTTTTGGATAAACACCAATATCATTTAAATTCTATATATAATCCCCATTGCAATGGCTGAATTAATATTTGGGAAATGTAGTTTTATCTATATTTGATACATACTACTTTTTGAGAAATTGTAATTGTTATCAATGTTGTCAATAGTAGAACTATTAATAACAATAATTTTGAGTTTGTCATTGTTTGTTGATCTTCTTAATTCTAGTTCAACAAATAAAATGAATGTGTAAAAAAAAATTTTTTTTTGCACAAAACTTCAAATCGACGATAAATCATTAAAAAATATATAAAATGTACAATGGATTAAAGAGAATAGGAAGTAGTACATATGGATATATATCTAGAAGATTTTATAGCACCACTGGTGTAAATGGTGAAGGACAATCACAAAAACCACAAGAAACTACACATTTTGGATTTCAAACAGTAAATAAAGAGGAAAAGGAAAGTATGGTTAAAGGTGTATTCGATTCAGTTTCTAGTAATTACGATTTAATGAATGATTTCATGTCTATGGGTATTCACAGACTTTGGAAAGATGAATTGATAAAGACACTTAATCCAGTACCAGGATCACATTTACTTGATGTTGCTGGAGGTACTGGCGATATAAGTTTCAGATTCCTAGATAAAATCAAACAATCAAAATACTATTTCCCACAAATTAATCAAGATGGATCAGGACAGAGTTCTACATCACTACCAAGTTCAGCAACAGTTTTTGATATCAATCAATCCATGTTGGATCAAGGTAAAAAAAGAGGTATTCTCAATGGATACAATGACACTACTGATCCATCCATTGATTGGGTACATGGATCTGCTGAACAATTACCATTCCAATCGGACACATTCAATTGCTATACCATTTCATTTGGTATTAGAAATTGTACAAATATCGAAAAAGTACTTCAAGAAGCACACAGAGTACTTAAAAAGGGAGGTAGATTCCTCTGCCTTGAGTTTAGTCATGTTCCAAATCCACTCTTAAAATTTGCCTATGACACCTATTCATTTAATGTTATTCCAATAATGGGACAATTAGTTGCTGGTGACAGAGACAGTTATCAATATCTCGTAGAATCCATCAGAAAATTCCCAACACAAGATAACTTTGCAAAAATGATTGAAAATGCAGGTTTCAAACAAGTAACTTATAAAAATTTATCTTTTGGTGTTTGTAGTATTCATAGTGGTTTTAAATTATAAAAATTCCTAAAAATAGTGAACTAATAAACAAACATTAAAGAACACATAAACTATAATATAAACAAGTTTATTATAGAAAATTGTACAATTTAGATGCATGCATAACCACATTCATCAATAAGGCAACATTTTTTACCATCAATGCAGGGTTCTTTTTCAAGACATAGATCATTAAACCAAAAGCATTGTTTGCCTGTTTTTAATGGATGAGGACATTTATTTATATTAACAATATCACCCATATTTACTTCTTTTTCTTTGAGATCTTGATTTTTTTCTGAAAGATTTTCATTTTCTCCTTTTATTGAGTTTACTAAGAATAATAGAACACATAGTATTAATATTATTTGGTATATTTTCATTTGATTTAATTTTGAATATATTAATATATTAATTGATTTTTTTTAATTTAAATACGAATTTGAGTGTGACATTTTTATTAAAAATAAGTCAATTAGATAAATGTGTGTTTTTTTATTACAAATTTTAAATTGGTTTTGTAGATTTTAAGTTTGTATATCAACTTAAATACCAAAAGATATTTTTATCCTATAATTTTTAATTTTAATTGGGTGGAATAGGTTTTTTCAAATGAAATTATAACCTCTATCATTTATGTTATAATAATTTTTTCCTTCATGTGTTTTAGTACTTTTACAAATATTTCATGGGTTATATTAAATAATGGTTTCACATATCTTGATTTTACTAATTAATTTACAAAAAAAAAGATAATAAAAAAAAAATAAAATAAAATTATTTATATATAACTCATTTAAAAATAAAATGAAGTTTTTTATTAATTTTTAAAAATAAATAAACTTGATTGAATTGATACTTTATTTAGGAGTTTTTTTTTGATTTTCATTATAACTTTTTGAGGATATTGATTTAGTGTGTGGTTGGTGATAGAGTATAAAAATATTAAATAATAAATGTTCATTGAATAATACATTAATATTTTTTATATCTAATATAAACATTTATATGGATTCAGTATCAAAGAACACCACAATATAAAAATTTGGAAAGAAAATGACCAACCAATTGTTTGAGGTTTTTTTATAGAAAAATTTGTATTGTAGAAATTTTTACACTTTGCAAACAAATGAATATTGATAATAATAATACACAACCAACAAGTTTTAACTATATCGATATACCAAAGGAACATTGGAACAATGAATCAGTTTTAAACTGGTGTGAAGTCATTGGAATACATGAAAAAGATTTATTAATTATTAGAAAATATGAGTTAGATGGATTTTGGTTAATATTTAAAAATAATAGTGGAATTTTAGAAAATGAATTAAATAATTTTGGTGTATCCCTCCCTTCTTCAGCTAGAATTATTTCAAAATTCAATCCACCTCAAACACAAGGTAAACTATTTTCTAGCAAAAAGATTGAATTTTAGTATTAATTGACAAATGTATAAAAATAGTTCGTTTGATTAATCCTGAGGATTTTAATGTTGAAATGTATCTATGTGCAATAAAAAATGAGGGCATTCATAATCTACAATCACCTCTTACTCTTTTCAGAGAAGAACTTTGCATGAAAGTTTTAAAACATCTCGATACCAACAATGTTACCTTAATTAGATCACCTCCATTCACCGGAAAGACATCATTTGGACAGATTTTCCATGAATATTTAAAGAAAACTAAGCAGAAGGTATATATTAGAAGAGTATCTGTAATCTGGCTTGAATATGACGGAGTTGAAAATTTTCAAAATTCGTGGAAAATGTACACTGGTAGAACATTCTCTGATTGGTTTAAATTTGCTAAATCGAATGATGTATATTTTATTTTGGATGAAGTTCAGGTGTTATATGACACCTCATTAGCAATATATGATCTCTTTTGGAACAAAATCAAATCTTCTTTTCATAGAATAACTATTTTAATGTTAGCTGGTTATGGTGAAAAACTAGGAAGCCAACATTCAACCCCCATTTCATTGCCTCACTATGAAGATCCACAAATCTTATTTTTAAAATTATCAGAGTACCATGAACTCTGTAAGGTGTACACAAAGATCCATTTCCCAATACCAGAGCATGCTATCTCTGTTATATGGGCAGAAAGTGGTGGCCATATTGGAATTATATTTGAAACATTGTACAGAATCAAGCAGAAATTTAAAAATTCTGGTGTAGATGAAAAGAATTTGGTAGCATTTCTTCGATCTCAGGAATTTGCTAATATCATAATGAACACACGTTCTTGCCCAATTATTGAAGACTCTAATGGTGATGCTCTCTTGAGTAAAGAGGAATTAGAAATACTTGACCATGTAATAGATTACAAATACTTTGAATTCAAAAAGCTAATAAATCCAGCACTCTCAAAACTGATAAAAAAAGGATACTTGATTAAAATAGGGAATAAAAATGAATACAAATTTCCTTCTCCTTGGTATTATAAACTCTATCTTCACCAAAGAAATACAAAAATCTATGAACCATTTTGGGGCAGAATACCTGAAAACAAGGAAGGAATTATTTTATTACTGATAGAAGCTCTGAAACGTTTTCGTCTCTTTAGAGCTGCACACACTCTTTCTGTTGGTAGTAATAATAGTATTTTAGAGTCCTTTTGGCACAATGAACTCTTTGCCTCTTTAACAACATATTTCAACATACCATTCATTTCATCTGATGTAGGGAAGTATTTTGGTTCTAATGGAGAGGTTGACTTCTATATCAACTCAGATCACCAATGGGCTATAGATATTCTACGTGATGGAATCCAAATTGAGGAACATATGTTAAGATTTTTACCTACTGGGATTTATGGTGCTGGTCTTCCTATAAAACAATGGATAGTATTGGATTTTAGATTATTAGCAGGAAATATTCCTTTGCAAGAACAACTCCATGAAAATTATATTCTTATTGTTGCCAGTAATGATTTTCAATATTTTACGCTTTATTCAAAAGAATTTTATCAACTTAGAGTAAATTCAAATGGCAAAATTATTTAAAATTTTCTATCTTAGAAAGTATTTCAGATCATTTGATTGCATCCTCACTAGAAATTTTCTCATCTCCAGATTTATATAAATATAGTAAATAAAATTAAATTGTTTATATATACAATTATTAATATATTTTGTTTTTATTTGTTTTTTTTCAATATAACCTTATTTGTAATATTTCATCACCAATATCAATAGAAACTGAAATAAAACTATTAATAAATACAAATAATATTAAAAAAATATAAACCATTAAACAGAGTTATTAAATTTAATATGAACAGGTTGGTTATTGTATTTTTTTATTTGGGTGTTGGTTTGTTAAAAGAGATCAGAAATTAGGTCCTCAACTGGTAATGCTTTTTTGGGAATATCAAAAGCCTCTACAATGTCAAGGAGATGGGGTGTCAATTGGTTGCAAAGATCCATTAAAATGAATGGAATAGAATTGGCCAATTCAACAGAAATGAATTGATTTGAGATAAACCATGCAAGATCATCTTGAATCTTTGAGAGAGTATCAATGTAACAGAAATGTGGAAGTGGTTGTACCAATTTCTTTTTAATGAATTGCATGGTATTCTCAAGAATGATAGTTTCCATATAGGCATTGGCTGCTGATTGACCCCATGGAATCAATTGATTGTATGCTAAATAGGCATTCTTTTCAGATGATGATTTCAAAAGTCCACGTAATTGATCAACTTTGAGTTCAGTACGGTAACGGAAGAGATCTAAGATTTTTGGTAGATTAAACAAGTCTGCAGGTTTAACAAGTCTGACTAGAGGTAGATTAGTTTGTGGTTTTTGAGCCAAGAGGAATTTGGCAACTTGTTGCATGAGGACTGTATTGTCACCTTCATAGGTTGCAGTGATATCAACATCTGACTTGAATTCTGAGATTCTGTTACTTGCACGATATCCTTGACCTCCACAAGCTTCTCTACAGACTTGAAGTGTTTTAATGCACTCCCATGAGTAGAGTGCCTTGACACCAGAACATTGAGCATGGATAGTTGATGGTACTTTCTCCAAAGTGAAATCTTTTGCGAGTTTTTGTTGGAAGAGGTCCAAAACGATGGTTTTACTCAATGGGACTATGAGTCTTTGTCTTTGTGATGAGAGGGTGATAATTGGTAATTCATTGTTTTCAGTTGGTCCAAATTGTTTACGAACATGTGAGAAACGAATGGCAATTGCTAGAGCACTTTTTGAAGCACCAGAGTTTACTTTAGAGATACCTAATCTTCCAACTACAAAAGGTGCCATAGTAGCTGCAAAGTTTTTAATTGGTGATGTGAAGGCACTTTTATAGGTACCATCTGCAGCGACATCAGAGAACTTGTTAAGAAGATTCTCTCTTGGAATGTGAACTTGATCAAACTTAATCTGACCGTTATCAATACCATTCAAACCTAGTTTTTGACCACAATCTTTTATTGTGATTCCTGGTAGTATTTGGTTGCTGTTAGTGTCTCTGATAGGAACTACAAATGCATGTACACCATAGTCTTTAGAGTCAATAATTAGTTTAGCAAACACAGTTGCATAATGAGCATGTAAACCAGCACCACCAATCCAAAATTTCTGTGAAGTGGGTGTAGGGGAATTTATAATAAATTCTTGAGTTGATTTCTTATAAGTTGCAGTAGTTTCAATACCTCTTACATTACTACCATGTCCAATTTCAGTCATTGCAAAACAACCTGCAATCTGAAGTACATCAGCAGGTGCAATATATTTCTCATGTCTCTGTGTACCTAGTAATGTAATTGTACCTCCAAACAGTGTATATTGTACACCCATTTTAGTGGTAATGTTATTATTGTACATTGAAAAGATTTCAAATGCACTAGTCAATCTATATACATTATCACGTACATCAGTGAATCTTACAATACCATTCTTTGCAATAGAACTAATTTGTTTCAGTACCAATTCCTTGTAGTTTATTGGGTCTAAATTATAGAAATTGGTAGTAAATGATGGTTCCTTTTGCAGAAACTTTCTACACTCATCCTTATACACTTGTGCCTCTGGTGAATCAATAAGCTCCTTTAAATCTTTAATATTAATTTTATCAATACCAATTACTTTACTAACTTCATTTTCATTAGCTGTTAAATGATTCTTTATCTATATACATTTAAATTAATATTAACTTTTAAAAAAAAACCTTAATTTTCTAATAAAACTAACATTTTCAATTCTTAAGTGATACATGTTTCTTTCAACCCACAAAAAGTATTACTTAATAAAAAAAAAAAAATAATTACTTTTTGTATTGGAACACTTCATTTTAAAAAATCTGTTTTTGAAATTTCATGAGTTGATTTTTGACGATATTTTTTACCATTTTTAGAAGTGATGGTATTTAATACTAATTTGTAGGATTATATTTATTTCATTTGTGTTGGTTCTCTTTTTGATAAAAAGGTTTTATCTAAAAATTCAGTGGCAGCATTTGAGAGTGGTGTAGAGTTATCTTCGTATATTTGAATAAATGGTTTGTAGGAGTTGATCATTTTCTCTAGATCCTTATCTTGTTCTATGCTATTTGAGATTCTAAGTTGATCAATGACAGAATTTGGAATGTTAGTGTATACATGCAACCTCTTTCCAACCAGTACGTGGAATTGTGTATCTCTAGTTGCACGCATGATCATACTCATGGATTCAGGTGACAGGTTATTAGTAACTTTAATTAGATTCTTTAAGGTGTAAGAGACTATATGTTCGTTATTCCCATTGTCCGATTTAAGAGGTTCCCAAAGTGTAAATAGTGCCTGAATGAGTTTTGTTCTCTTGAGTTCTATAGGTGAATAGTTCATCATTTTATCGAGTTTGTAAAACTCTTTGGTAATCTCATGAAAGGTATCGACGTTGGTTATGGCAGGGTACATCAACTCCAGTGCCTTTACAGCCAAATCAAATGAAAACTGGTCTTTTTGCTCCATGGTTCTAAAGTAATTGTAGGCTTCTTCAGGTGGCTGATTATTCAATTTCCATTGCAACACCACATTCATAATAGGTGCAAATGCAATAGGTTTCATAGAATGTTTATGAGTGGGACCATTTTTTCGTTTTTCTTCAAAGAGATGGTTGATTATATAGTTTACCAAATTCATGACATCTTCAGTCATTTCATGATTATTGAATACTCTATTGGCAATGGTATTGTAGCATTGAATAGGTAGGTCTTTATCCATCATCTCCAGCGCAATCTTAATGGCATATTCAGTGTGAGACTCAGATGCCAGTTTATAAAGTAAAGTATTCCAAATGGATTTACTTCTCAATATAGTGTCTCTATCTTCTAGCATTAGATACTCTATCATCTCATGTGACGATGACATTCGTGTATATACATTACTATTAAAAGTAACAGGTTTATACAAATCTGGTACAATTTTAATAAATTTTTTGTACAATTCTACATCTTCACCTATGTCACACATTAACCTTATCAACTGTATTCCAGGTGGGATATTCCCACTTTGGAAATAGTTACTCTTCAACCAGTTCATTAATTTTCCATGAATTAGGAGATTTTGAGTTTTGGTAATGTCATGTAAAATGTTTTGGTGGGGTTCAGTTTCCAAGGAAAGTTTGTTGGCTTGGTCGACTTCAGATTCAGAGTCTTTAGGTAGAACAATAGAGATGGGATTGAATGTGAACTCTGTTAGAAAGTTCTCAATCTGAGAGAATATCTGACCAATGTCAATGGGGTGGTCGATATAGGTTTTCATCCTCTCCTCTACCTCTACTATTGTATCGTAGTACTTGGTAGTCCATATAGTCTTACAACCGGCATTGTCAAATACCTTAGGATCGCTATCCAATCTATTGATGTGATACTGCATAAAGAATGTAACTGCATCTCTTGATGGTGGTAACCCATAATGAACAGTTCTCTTGCAATGCCATTCCAGAGCCTTTTCATAATGGTTATAAATGAGAAAACAACGTATGGCTGTATCTATAATCTCCTGTTGCACTCGTTTACTTTGACCATACAACTGTTTCTCAAGTTCCTTATAGATATTACCATGCTCTTTGGGAGTACTAGACTGTTGTCTCTGAACACTATTGTAAAATATCAAATATGCAATCTCTTTAGGGTCTTTTGTATTCAAAAACATAACCTCCACCATTTTTCTTAAAAACTCACCCTCGTGCATTTTAGCACACATTTGAAAGAGATTTTGGTAGATTGCAAAGTTTACATCAATGTTATCTTGTAACATCCAGTCTAGAATGGTAATGCATCTCTTTATCTTACCAGTCGGTATCAGTGACTGAATGAACTTTGCATATATATATAGACTTGGTTTACCACCTTCTTTTATATAGTGCTTGTATATACTCATTGCTTCATTGAAATTTCCATTCCAAAGATTGAATATAACAAACCCTATATGCACATTACCATTCCCCAGTCCTCTATCTTGAAGAATTTTATAAATTCTCTTGTAAACATCTACTTTTGTTGTGTTATTATCACTATTTTCGGTTCCTTGTTGAATATGTAGTTGTGTGGTATGTAGTGATTTCAAATATTCTAAAAACTGTCTGTTCTGAGGATACTCAGTAAATGTTGATAACCATTTACTAAAAAACTCTATAGATTCTTCAATACCTTTAAATTTCAACAAAGAAATCAAAATGGAATGAAATATATAGTAACTTTCAATACTAGTTGAATCTGGTACATATTTAGTGAAAATAGATATTGCCTTATCAATATCATCAACCTCAATAAAGAGATTAATCAATGTAGTTGAAGACTTTAATAACTTGTTATTCTGTACATCCACAACTGTATTATTCTCCAAATGTTCATAAATCTGATTTAGTAGTTGTTTTTTTTCTTCAAAATTCTTTTGTGTGGGTTCTAATGAATATAAATAATTTATAGTACCATTAATCTCTTCACTGTATATTTCCAATATACATATTAATAATCATTATCTATATAACTAAGCATTTTAATCTATATATACCTTGTTATTGAATTTTTATTCAAAGTTAATGGTGATTTTGATTTTGTTGTTGTTGTTGTTGTTGAATAATGACATTTTGGATTGTTGATAATTGTAATACCAGAGTGAATTGAGGTGTAGATTGATTTTATAGATGGGAATAGAGTGTCTTTGGTGGTTTTGGTATATTGAAATGTGATATTATTTATGTGATTAGAAGTTGATCTATTTGATATTATTCTATTTATAAAATATTTTAAATTTTGAGATTTTAAAGTTAAAATTAACTTATTTGGAATGTTGATCATGGAAAACGAGTGGTTGTCTTCAATCCGAAATAAAAAATTGATTAATTTTTTTTGGTTTTTTTTATTAATTTGATGTGTTGTCATAGGAATATGACAAATGGACTTTTTTAAATTCTTTCAAAAGGATAGTGAATCTTTGAAAAAGTAATTATATGATTGTTAATCTTGGTATCCACGTGGAGATATTCTAATAGTTGATCAAATTGTAGCAAAAATGAAATTAGCAATGAACAGATAAGATTCATTATTCAGAATCAAAATTCAACAGGTGTACTCTTTGATACCTTTCATATAGACAATATGAAGAATGCAAAGAGTACTGGTTCAAAATCAGTAAATAGTAAAACACAAACACTACATGTCAACTCTACCAATGGGCCATCTACTACAGTAAATCCCAAATCAACAATAGGTGGAGGACAGAGTCCTTTGAAACAAATGGTAGTTAATAAGAATGGTAGAATTGAGATGTTGAGAGAGATGATATTTGGTACTGTTCCTATGAATGTTCAAGGTACAACAACAAAGATACATTATCTTCATGACAGTCAACAGATATTATTAACTAAACTGTTTACTTTAAATTTTACAAAAAGATTGCAAAAACAGATAGATCTTCAGAATAGTAATTCATCGAGTGTGGAATCATCTCCTAATGGCAGTGTAAATAATTATGATAAACTAGTAAATATGCCATCACATCAGAGTAGTAATAATCTAATGGACCTTGGAAAAGAAAGTCAATTGAATGGTTCTAAGCACAATCTCACTCATAGTGAGAATGGTAATAGCAGTAGTAGTAGTATTAGAGCACGATCATCATCTTCATCATCTTCACCTGGAACACCAAACAGCAGTACAAACATCAATGGAAACAAGTCACCTAAAGGAGGTACCAATAACACTAGTACACTCATACCATTGTCTCAAATCAAAGTTAGTAAACTAACTGTTGCAATGTGTCTAATTTTAGGACCTTCAACAAGCAATCAACCTCAACAACAACAACAACAACAACAACAAAAGGTTACAAATGTCGATCCATTGACATATCATACACCTACTCTTAACGAAGAGGTTAAACAACAATTATCCAAATTTCAACAATTTATCATTACACACTACCTCTTAATTGATCTAAGGATCAAATGTATAGTCAAACTACTAAAGAATCTATTATATTCTAGATTCACACAAATTAGTAATAGCAGGTCAGGTTCATTATCAAGTTTTACAATCACCGAAGCCAATCTACTTTACACTGAAATTGAGAAATTCAGACAACACATTAAAGAACTCTATCAAGCACCAAGACTTGAAAAACCTATATGGTTAGATATCCTCACAAGTCCTAGTACCAAAAGACAAACCATTTCCATTTTCTTAAAAAACCTAAGTGAACTATTGCCAATTTATAATACTCCAAAATCGAATTTGTAAGTATCTTTAAACTTATCATTAAATAATAATAATATTTTAATACTTTAAAACTCAAATTTTATAAAAACTACAGTTTTATATCAAATTTAATAACAAATATATTATCAAGTAATTTAACATGGTTAAGTACAATGATTGGTACAGAACCTAATCAAATATGTTATTTATGTACATCTGAAAAGTGTAATCAGATGAACCTCTATCAGAATCAGTTTTTATATCAGTTATCACAAATGTATGGTTACAATGGATGCTTGTCCTGTAAGAACAGGCAAGGTAACCACAAGTTATCCAAATGTCTTATTATTTCACCAAAAGAGGAACTCAACAAAAAGTTTCTACAAATTGCTAGTTACTTTTGGAGATCCTTTGAATTGGTTGTAAATAGAAATTTTCTGAATTTTAAAACACAATTGTATCAACAAAATGACACTATTCCTGTTGACAATCAATCTTCAACATCTTCTATGTCCTCTTCACTATCATTAGTAAATTTGGAAAATGATGTTAATCTCCTAAATTCCACTTCATCTTATTCTGATCATCAACATCTTAATAATAATAATAGTAATAATCATAGTTTAAATATAAAATTACTTAATAATCACTATAATGAGTCTATGGATCAATCAAACTCAGCAAAGAATACAGATTATATAATTGGAAGTCAGGATCTACAGGGATTGCCTAGCTATTATTTTGATTTAACTAGGTCGCTTATGGGTGGATACTCATTGAAATATATAAGTGACTGTTATCTATTGGGTCTACCAAATAGACAAGATCCAGAACTTATACCTAGGGTGATTGATGATCTTCGAGTTTGGCTTGACCATCACCCATTCCCTCAGGGAACTGTCCGAGAGACTCAAGCCATCATTGCAGATGTCAGTAAATGTAAATGTGAAGTTTATGTGTGTTCTAAAGATAACATATGGAATACTAGTTCACCCTTTGTTCACAATGGACACACTTATTCAGATATCAAATTAACAATGAACCAACATTCTGAATATATATCCAGTATACTATCATCGATTGTCTATTTCTGGACTATTGGTATGCCACCAGAGTCTTGTATGATCTATCTAGAAGACCAATTAAGAAACCTATTTAATAAGACTGTGGTATTCAATGAAACTCTAAAATATTATGCATCTGTAAATCAACCATTTCCCAGTAGTTTTAATCTCTTTCAAAATACTACACCATCTACCAATATCCAATTACCTAGTACTGTCGTATCTCCAATTTCTACACCTAAACACTCACCAAATACCTCAATGAAATACCAAAACGAAGAAAATGGTGATATGTTCATTTTGGAAAATATTTATACATTTTTAAATAATACAACTCTCGGAGATAATAGTTTTGAAAATAGTATTAATAATATTAACATTAATAATAACAACAACAACAACAACAAAAACGATAAATAATAAATTACATGTTGTAATTTTAGTAAAATTACCATAATTCTAAAATGGTATTATAATAAAAACTAAACACCCCTATTTAAGAATTTTCTTTCAGATAAAATATCTATATTTTTTTCTTCTTTTATTTTAACTATTATATTTGACATTTACTTAAATAATATGTCTTTAGAATGTTTGATTAATTGTTCTTTGAAAAAAGAAAAGAAGGTAACATAATCTTGTTTTTAATTATAGTTTAGGATGGCGAATAGGAACTATCTGTATCTATGGTTCACCAAATAATGTTTTTGAAATGGATTTAAAACTAAAAGTATCTTTGTTTGTTGATATAGATTGATTGCATTTGTTGTCATTTGATGGTTTTACTACGGAATTTGTTTTAGTTTGTGGATGTTTAAAATATTGTAGAGAGCTTTTAAAAAAATGTTCCATTGCTGGAAACAACAGAGGACCTAAAGTATCCTCAGCAAATTCACTTGAGCTTGACATTATTATTGGATTTTTATAAATGTATTTTCGAAAATAGATGTATTAATGAGTCTATTTGAATTCTAGTATTAAAAAAAAAATTATAATAAGTTGTTGATAAAAATACAACTCGGTTATGTTGTATTATAGAATTAATTTATATATATATATATAAAATTTTAAATAAAAATATTTTTAATGGTTATTTAAATTTGAATTCAACAGTTAAAAAACAATATTCTTTGTATTTTGATTGCTATTTATTGAGATCCAATAATTGTACAGTGTAGTGTTAATTGATAATATAAAAAAAAAAAAAAAAAAAAAAATTTTTTTATTTATAGTTGTTTTTGAAATGACTTTAGGTTATTTAAATTTCCTTTTAGGGACATAGAACATAGATGCCCAAAATAATGTAAATACCGGTTACTTGGAATTTCTGTTTTTTTAGAATCTTAGTTTAACTAAAATTAAATATACAAAAATAGAATTTAATGGTTCCGGATTGCTCTATTCTTTTTAATATTCATATAATTAGATTCAAAATCAATGAAATAAATTATATTTAAATTAATTCTTAAAATTTTATCAAATTAAATATGATTTTCAATACTTTTATTTCAAAAAATTTTTTATATTATTTGTCAAACTCAAAACAATGTCAACTATCGAAGCTTTTAGAATTCAAAAAATTAATTGAAGATGTTAAATATACAAGGTATGGGTTATGAAAATGAAATTGGACCAAATAGAGAAATTTTGTTAACATGATTTTTTTATTTGGTGTTTCTTTATGCAGAATTGAATGTGATTGGATAAATGATCAAACTGAGGCATCATTCAAATCAATGATTGAAAAGGGAGAGAATGATTTCTTGTATTTAGAGTTAGTTTGGGCTATAGGAAAAGAGTTATCAAATTATGTAAATGATATTCAATGGCCACAGACTTGTGATAAGAAAGAGTCTAAACAATTATTAGAATCATTTCAAGTACTGTTGAAACAGTGTGATTTGATTTCAGCATCACTTTTAGCCAATCAAAATACATTTGAAAATAGATTAACAATTTTAGAGTCACTATTCTTGCAATTGCAATTGTTACAATTGGATTTGTTTAATGATGAAGTCGAACAAGAGGAAGATGATAGCAAACGAGATGGAAATGAAGAGGCAGATATAGAGATGAAAGATGTAAATGATCAACAGATTATGGAAGAGGAAGAGATTGTAAACTCAATTTCAGTACTCTCAGAGATTTTCTCTGTGGAATTTCAGAATATAAGTAATCTAGCAACTACACTTCAAGATATTTATCTAAAGATAAAAGAGACATTGGTGCAACTTCCAGAAGATTATATAAGTGAACCTTTCTTTAAAAATACTGTATTCTCAGACTCTGAGAAAAAAGAGATTCAAGAACTCTCTGAACAACTTTACAATGACTATCGTATGAGATTTGATGTTCTCATCAAGAGAATGAACGTAACTGTTGATTCTCTACTATGGTCTGAGAGAGTAGAAGGTAAAGTTGAAGACATTAAGAGATCTGTTAAATATCTAAAATCTAGTTTCCCATCTATAACTCAGTATACATTCCTCGACTTGATATCAGTGCATAGAGATATATTAAAAATCATTAAAACATCCTCACAATCCAATGCAACTAAACTCACCAACAGTGTCATTATAGGAAAGGTTCCAGACAGAGGTGGACGTCCAGGTGACAGAAAAGCTGCCATGCCCTCTTTCCAAAAAAGAGTAGAGTACAGTAACCAACACCAACATAATAAAAAAGGAAAAAGAAACAAATAAAAAAAATCCTGAAAATACAATAAAAACACTGTGTGAGATACAATTTCATACTAAAACGCCTCAAAATGTGTTTCTGACAATGTTTTGTGATATTTCAAACAAAAAAGTTTTAATGATAAAACTTGTAAATTCATTGAAAATTTTAAATAAAAATTATAATCACACAACCTTTTTTTGATTTGGCTTAAAAATTCAAATTTTTTACAAAAAACAAAAATAAATTGTTTCTACTACCATTGAGACCTTATTATTGAGTAATGTCAACTGAGCCCACTAAATTTGGAGGTGTTCCACTCCCATTTTTTAAGACTCAGTCAAAAGGTGGAACTATTCTTAAACCTATACCATCTTCAACCACACCAGATACAGATAAAAAACAATCTAATACAACAACGACACATCAACAAGCACAATCACCATCAGATGATCCCAATTCGAATCAAGAGGAATTAAAAAAGAGTAAGATATTTATTTATCAAATATTATTACATAACAGTAAAGTGTGTTGACTAACAAGTGTGTTTGATTGCCTTTATCCATTAGAAAGAAAGTTCTCTATAAAAACATTAAAAAGGGATAGTAGTTCTAAAAAAGAACAAAGTGAATTTGCAATATCAGCACCAGTATTTAAATCATCAACATCATTACAAATTCAAGATGGTGAAATTATATCTAATCATATTAATCATGAAGGCGAACAAACACCACTGTCACCTCCTCAGCAAAATTTAACACACCTAGCAAAAATAGCTTTAGGCAATTCACCTCCTTTGTTAAATGTAAATGGTACCCAAACCCATAATAATAATAATAATAATAATAATAATCATAATAATTTAATTAAACCTACTTCACCACCTAGTAGTAACCCAATTACACCAGAAAGAATTTCACCTAGACCACCAGTACCTAAAAAAACATATGAAAGTTCTTCTATTAATAATAGTCCAAATCAAAGTACAGCAACTTCTCCAACAATAACAACTAATCAAAAACCACCTATTCAAAAACCTCCAGTACCAAAGAAAACTTATGATACATCTAGTATTAATAACACACAAAATGATAATCAAACAACAGTATTTAAAGGTAGAGAAAGGTCACAGTCAACACCTAATAAAGTTGAACAAACGCATACTAATAGTAGTGGGGTAACATCACCACCTGTACCTGCAAGATTAAGTCTAAAAACACAACCAGTTAGTAATAGTCATACTAATAGTAGCGGTATGACATCACCACCTATAATACCACCTAGAAATAGATCACCTAGTACCTCAAATAGTAATATACCAACTTATAATAATCATAATAGTAATAATAGTTATAATAATACATTGGTTATCTCTCCAATGAATCTAACACCATCACCATCAAATACATCACCATCGAATATATCACCACCATTGAGATCATTTCAAACTAAGCATTCAGCTTCATCTGTACCTATAGTAAACCAAACTGATGATGACAGTAACAATACTTTAAATAATAGTAATGAAAGTAATAGTAGTGATCAAAGAAAGAAAACAATGAGAATGCAATTGTTGACTAGAAAATCTGCAACTTTTAATCTATCTTCTGATACTGTAAATGTTGATGAAGATGAAGATACTTATAGTCAGGATTTAGACGATGATAGCTCCAATACAACAACATCATCATCGAATAATGATGGTAGTAATATGGAATTGGTGGATGTTGTAGAACAGGATTTGGATAGTTCAAATAATTCAGCTGGATCAGGTCACAACACTATTGGAAAGAAAAAAAGTTTTTTTGGTGGTAATAATAAATCTAAAGAGACATTGGACCAGATTCGAGAGATGGTAGATAGATTATCTGTGGATGTAAAAATTGAGTCACGTAGATCACAACTACCGAAATTTGATCAAATCAAACAGATTTCCAATAGAGTCATTGTAGAGATTATAGAAACTGAAGCTGATTATTTAGAGGATCTTGAAATAATCATTTCACTCTACCAATCTGCCATGAACAGTGAAATCATTAAAAGTAACACCAAAGTAACTGATACAGAGGTACAAACAGTATTCTCAAATGTACAAGACATCTATAACCTAAATGACAGATTTTATCAAATGCTTCTTCAAATTATTCCAGAAATTCAAAAAGACCAAGACTATCCAAATATAGAAGATATATTTTTTAGAAATGCCAATGACTTTCAATTGTATTCCATCTATCTTTCTAACCAGGAGTCGTCCATTAAGTTACTGAAACAATGGGAAAATAACAGTTTAGTTAATAATTGTCTTCAAATGATTAAATTATTACCATCTTCCAAAAATCTTGGAATATCCAGCTATTTAATTAAACCAGTACAAAGACTATGTAAATATCCACTCTTACTAAGAGAACTTAAAAAATCAGTACCAGAAGAGAATCCACATCATAGAGCCTATGAAAGATCTGCTAAACTAATGGAATCAATTGTCTCTGCAATCAATGGTAAAATTGCAATGGAAGAGAAAATCAATTCTCTCATTCAAACTATGGGTAAAGAATATGAAAATATTTTAATTTCCAAAATATTGATAAAGTAAGTTAATAGACCTATTCATTTCTATAAACAAAAAAAACATATTAAATATTTTCTAACACATAAATTAAAAATATATAGGGAAGGTAAAATGAAAGTATTAAATGAAGAAACTAATAATATAAAGGAAATAATGGCATATCTATTGGAAGATAAATTGATATTCCATTCCAAAGGTAAATTTAAAAAGAAAGTAATTGTATTATATTTTGAAAAGATATTAAATATTCAAAATAAGGAGAATCTAGTACAAAATGGTATAGATATCACTTATATGGTAGGTGAAATTGAACAAGCTTTTAAATTAATATTGTCTTGTGAATCATATTCATCAAAACTCTTGTGGATACAAGAGATTGAAGATAGTATACATGCTGATAAAATTCGTAAAGGTAAATTTACGAGTAGTTATTAAAATTAGTGGCAAATTAATGTACATATATATTTATAATAAATCTAAAATAACTTACAAAAAAAAAAACCAATAAGATTTATTTATTTATCATTATTTTTAATATCATCAATATATAAACTGTGCAGTTAGAGCTACAGCAAAAACTGTAAACAATAAAACCAAAATCTTCGATTTAATACTAGAGTAATCTTGTTGTGATTGTTTTTCAAAATTTCTAATTAGATATATAAAGCCAAAGCATTTCCAATTAAAATTGCAAATTATGATAAAAATACATAAAAACTATAGTCATCCAAATATTTGTTGAAAAAATCTTAATGCGAATCTGGGGAAACAGAAAAAAACAATTTTGGTGTGGGGGTTAAAATGATTAGAAAATTGATTGAAGATTTGACTTGGTGAAATTTGTGGTTATTTTTATATTACATTTGAGATTTTTTGATATGACATCGATATTATTTTTTTGAATGTTTTGCTTTGGGGTTTGGAATATTGTACTGTTTCTCCATACCTTTATCCAATTGCAAAATGAAATTTACATACCTGATCTCTTTGAAACCTTCTGATAATGTAGGTTCAACTAGATTGGAATTAAAAATGTGATAAACCATCTCTGGGATATGTTTAACACCCAATGTTCTCTCTCTGAAATAATTCAAATGCATTGCCAAATCTTTTGGAGTTTGGAATTTAAAACATCTGACATTGGCACCATGTAATCTTGCCAATTCTATCCACTGTTGTCGTGTAGCTGGACTGGGGTTAGTGTTATCTATAACAACAGATTGCTTATTTGCCAGTGCATTTGTAGCATGTTTCTTTTGAGCTGGAAGTGCACCTAATGTATCACCATTTATAATAGCATAACCTTTAGGTCCAAAATACCTTTTAGCTAATGTTGATTTACCACTAGCTGGATATCCAACAAAAATAACCATTTCAAAAGAACTTGATGTCAAAGACCCTCCTCCAACTAATATATCACCTGTAGTTTCTGCCTTGGGTATCAATGAGCTTAGATTGGCATCATAGGGTTTCTCACCGAGGAAGAATACCTCAGGTGTGTGAAAATCAATTCCAATAGTTTGTGCAAATGATGAATCAGAACTAGAGAAATCAGCAGCAACACCAGGTTTCCAACCAGCAGGTCTACCAGCTGCATCACCAATGAAATAACATTGAGTTAAATCTACTGGTTGGCAATGGTCACCTTGAGAACAATGGTTAATCATCAGATCCCACATTGATCTATTAGGTTTCTTCATTGAATTATCACTGGTTGCTATAAATGCATTCAGTGGTATCGTTAATGTAGCTGCTATATTTCTAATCTTACTAGTAATGCTTTTGTACTTTTCTTGTGACATGTAAGGTCCTGATTTTATTCCACCCTGGTTAGTGAATATCACAACATGATATCCTTGTTTATGTAGCTGTACAAGTTTACCAGGAACTACTTTATCCCACCACATCCAATCTTCAGTACCCTGTGGATGAACTTTACCAGATCTAGTTTTTATCATTGTATGATCCATATCAAATGCTGCAATCTTTGATCTGCTTATATGCTCATCTAAATAAAATACACAAGTTTCATAAGTAATCCATTTATTCAAATCAAATTTTGATTTTTTCTTAACTGAATTTGTTAAACTAATAGTAGTGGCAGTAGTGGTTTTTGTTGTTGTGTTTTTAATTATTGGTGTTACTGTGGGAGGTATTGAATTTAGAGTTGGTAAATAAACAATTTCACCCTCAGAATCAGTATCTCTATCATCTTCATCATCAGGATGTGTATTTTCAAGTTTTCTAATTACATCTAATGGTAAATTTGTGTATGTTTTAATTATCACCATCAACTCTAAATTTTAATCATTAAAATAAAAAAAATTAAAAAAAAAAATATAACTAAAATAAATATTTTTAATATATAATAATATGTAAGACTTAAGTTATATTAAGGATAGTTATATTAAGTTCTAAAGTGTTATATGTATCTTTAACGTACTATAGACCCTACTGAACCACAATGGTTTAATGTTTATTATATATGTTTATTAGAGACCCTAGATCTCTCAATATTACTATATATGGAAATGTTACTAGTTTTGTCTATTGTTCTATACTAAGACAAGTTACCTAAACAGACCAATGTCTGACAATCCCCCCTTTCTTCTTAGGATGGAATGTAAACTTCTGGATCCTTATCTAAGACTTGGAACAGCTTTTGTAATAGTACACCACCACACTTATCAGACAGTACTAACAGTGATGTCACTACTTGATCTTTGTATTTGTCTTGCAGACATTCTTTCACAATATCTTTGGTAGCTTGTGAGACATTTGATTTCTCTTGATTGTAATTGACACTATCCTTGGTATAACCTTTGTCTTTAAGTTCTTCTGAGCTGATCCACTTTTTCTGGTTAGATATTTGTACTAAATATTCTACATGTTTCTTAGCACTCTTTCTCTTACCAGTTACCCATCTTTTAGCCATTATACGTAACATTCCAACACCCATTCTAGAGTTAAGTATCTTTTCAACTAGACTAGCAATCTCTTTAGTCTTGGTTGGCTCCTTTTCCTCTAGCTCAAATAATTCTATAACATTATTTCTCCATTTGTTGGTTCTTTCGTCTTTTTCTTTCTTTAGAATTTCTATCCATTCTTTCAGATGATTTGAGTTCTTTATATCAATGTAAGATTCCAATTCTATCTTCTTGAACTTCTCAATATCCATGAGCAAATCATCCAATATTCTATGAGCAGCTTCTTCATCACCATTTCTGGAATTTCGTTGAAGATACTCCATCCACCTTTTTCCTTTGGTATTTTCAGATTCTGTAGAGACACTACTATCCAATGATCCCATAATGCTTTTACCTTGGACTCCTGCTAACTCTTGGTGCACTACATGTTGTAAAGTCCCAGATTGATAATCGTCACCATCAACCTCGTCTACGAGCATATCAGTCACCCTTTTAGCCCTGTCCTCCGGCAGTAAACTTACCAGTTGTTGGTTTACAACCTCATTTACTACCCTTTTACCAGCATTATCCAATTTTCCTTGTAGATCTACTTGCATTTGATCATTGTGAAGTACAGGTTGTTGACCTACAACCCCTTCTACCAACGTTATATCCTGTAGTGGACCCGGTTGAAGACCATCAACTCCATCTACTAACGTTTCGTCTTGTAGTGTGCCGGTTGAAGACCATCAACCCTATCTACTAACGCTATATCCTGTAGTGGACCCGGTTGAAGACCATCAACCCTATCTACTAACGTTATATCCTGTAGAGTGCCCGGTTGAGACCATCAACCCATCTACTAACGTTATATCCTGTAGAGTACCCGTTGAGACTATCAACCCTATCTACTAACGTTATATCCTGTAGAGTACCCGGTTGAAGACCATCAACCCTATCTACTAACGTTATATCCTGTAGAGTACCCGGTTGAAGACCATCAACCATCTACTAACGTTATCTTGTAGAGTGCCCAGTTGAGACCATCAACCCATCTACTAACGTTATATCCTGTAGAGTACCCGGTTGAAGCCCATCAACCATCTACTAACGTTATATCCTGTAGAGTACCCGGTTGAGACCATCAACCCATCTACTAACGTTATATCTCGTGTTGCAGCACCATCGGTCCCATCACTACAGTCCAACACAGCATCTATGTTCTCCCATTGCTTTTAGTAGGATTCAGGTCTGTCAGTACAATATCAGTGGTTCTCGTAATATATTTATTCCATAATTCTCTATTGGCCTCCTTGCCAATCTTCAAAGGTTCATCAACCTCCATATCATATGGTATATTACTATTACTATTGACATCCATGTCAATCTGCAGAGATTCATCAATCTCAATACCCTTATCGGTATTCCTATCCAGACCTTCAGGTCTAACCACCGACTCCACATCATTAATTATAATAGGCACATCTACCCTAATCTCTTCGTACCAAACTCTATCTAGCGAAGCATCAGCTTCTATGTAAAATCTCTTGTCATAGTCAGGTATACAAACAACCCTTTTTTACATACCAAATCTTTTACCACTATATAAAAAATTTTTCCCATTTTTAATAAATGTTGACTTTTGAAAAATAATTTTTAACAGATAAATAATATGAGGTTTTAAAATCCTAAGTTATCGCCATGTAAGACTTAAGTTATATTAAGGATAGTTATATTAAGTTCTAAAGTGTTATATGTATCTTTAACGTACTATAGACCCTACTGAACCACAATGGTTTAATGTTTATTATATATGTTTATTAGAGACCCTAGATCTCTAGATATTACTATATATGGAAATGTTACTAGTTTTGTCTATTGTTCTATACTAAGACAAGTTACCTAAACAGACCAATGTCTGACAGACAATAATATTAAAATTATAATTGATATTAATGAATAAATATACAATTAAATAATCATTAATCATCTTTTAAAAAATAAGATTATTTTTTCATAAGTTTTAAATTAACAGTGTGGGTATAAAGAGAATCGAGAGACAGTATTGGTATATCACATTAATATGAATTTCAAATGAACTAGAGTGATAATTTAAATTGGTAGTTTAATTATTGAATTTATTTTTATAGTTGAATTATTTACATATTTCTATATCATCTTCTTCATTTATATCAGGATATTGATCTTTAGAATAATTTTGTGGGATTTCATTTTCATATTCACTTTCGCTTATTGTTTCATTTTCAAATTCAAAGTCATCTTCAATCTCATTTTCATTTTCGCTTATTGTTTCATTTTCAATTTCATAGTCATCATCGCTTATTACTTCAATGTCAATTTCAAAGTCATCATCAATCACATTATCAATCTTCTGAGAAGTAAAATTATTTCCATTTTGAGAAGTGTTTTTTTTTTTTAAACGTTTTTCTTCATCTTCATCGTTTTCACTATTATCAATTCTATTTCGCTTTTGAGGTGGATTATTTTTTTTTTTATTCATCTTTATAGCCATTTAACAATGTTAATGCATTAGGTACCAAACTTAAAGTGGGGAAATATGTTTCTTTGTCTGGCTCCGCGTTTTGAACCAAGTTTACATCCTTTTTCAGAATATTTTTAATTATTTGTTTTGCTTTTTTACTTTCTGACTCAACTAATTTTCCATTATATTTGATATAATTATTTGTAATATCAATAGAGTTAATGTTTTTTATCAATATTTTAGAGAGTTCAGGTGAATTAAAACATAACTATATCAAGAAATTAGTTAATTTATCTTTTTTATTTAAATAATATAATTACTTACATATACTCCTGCATACAAAGTATGGACAAAATTTCTATTTGCATCACCAATACAAATTCTACCTTTATCTGTATCAGTAGAGATCATTAGTTTTTCATGTTTATCTTTTTTTTCTTTACCATTGTTATCATTTTTCCAACTTTCAATATTAATGACACCCCATTCTTTTTCATTAATTATTGATGGAATTGGAACTCTCGATGGCTGTTTCTGTAATATATTATATTTTTTCAAATTAATTTAGTCAAATATTTAAAGAATAAAATTCTTCACTTACAAAAGTTGATACTAAAAATATAGATTTTTCCCAAATTGAAATCATGGTAAATGGATCAGTGATGGAGCATGTTTTAACTTTGTAAAATTTATAATGTTTTTTTGAATCTAATTTTGAAGATTTTACCTGGTCTCTTAATTTTGAAATATCCATTAAATCTTTTACATTTCTCTGGGCTGATATTAATATTAATTCATTTCTAGATGTTCTATCCAAATTATATTTAGTTTTAAATTGGTCAATTTGACCAACACATGCGTCAATTAGTTCACTTATAGGTTGTTTAATTGGGTTCTCTAGCCATTTTATAAAATGGTACATCAATAGGATCTGGAAGATTCATTGAATGGTTAATAATATATCCATCACCATTTTCAGTGTTTACAGTTATTAAATACTATTTTAAAAAAATATGTAAATATTTAAATCTATTTATATATATATATATATTTGATTTATCTTACTTTTGAGTGAGAATGTCTATAATTTTCGTGGATATTAGGACTTTTTGGTTTTATTGTGTCATGATACCAAGTTTGAGAAAACATGTTCTCATTACATTCAGAAGTTTTAAAATTCACATGAAATTCATCTGGACATTCAACATATTCTCTAAACAATTTTTCATTATAAATAAATGCTGAGTAAATGTGAATATTTAACATATCACTAATTCTTTTAGTATCAGTTGAAAAATCTTGAATTGTATTAACAATATCCTTTAGTTCCTATTTATTTACAGGGTTAGAAAGATAATAAATTAATAATTACAACTTATATTTACCTTAATGATTCCATTTGAAACCACCTTTAACTTGACCTTCTTTTAGATTGTCTGACTGATATGATTTTACAAAAATAAACCACCAATCAGTGTATTTACTATTATATCCAATACATTTTGGTTGTACTATAATTGAATTAGAAATGTTAGTATTTGATATTTTACTATATTAAACCTAATTTAATATTCTAATTTCATATCCATTCACAAATAAATATTTACCTATTGCATTTGTTAAATATTGAGTTATATTCAATAAGAATATAATTACTACCTTTCTCATATTTAACATTATAACGAAATATTATTTTTTGGCTGTTTTATAAATTTATTAGGAAAATTATTTATTATTCCGAGCTATTAAAAATATGATGATCGTTTATTTTGTCGAAAATCAATAGAACCCATAGTTATATTTTTTATTTATTTTGAATTGAGAAAAAATATTTATCTGAAATGTTATTAAATCTTTTGTGATTTCCCAAGTATATTTGAAAATTTAATAAATGATCTAAATTTAATTTTAAATCTTGTGCTATATCTTCTTTGGTAAACCTGGTATGGGATCCATAACAATGACATTTAATTGATGTTATATGTTTACATTCTAAAAGTATTATTGCCAAATCAACAATTAATCTATATTCGCTCCATGATTCGAATGAAAATTCTTGAATATTGGTGTTTTGGTTAAGTTTACTTTCAATATTTTCAATATCTTTTGCAGTGAATTTTAAATTCACATGAATCTTTCTGAGATGTTTGATATTTCTTTCGATTAATGTTAGAAATTGTTCGATTTTAATTGAACATTTAATCGAAATTGAATCAATATTATTATTATTGGAAATTGCTGTAAATATTGTTTCAAAGTCAATATCATATTGTTTTCTATTATTCTGGGTTCTGATTTTAATGGTGGTGAGAGTTGGAAGATGGAGTTGTATTATTTCAATCAGAGATTGCAAAGTTGTTCTGAATAGAAAATGTAATTTTCGAATGGATTGGTGATGGAATGTTTGTGGGTTTTCAAATAATGATATTGGTTGTTGTTCATTCAATATTCTAATTGTTCTTAAATTTGAATTTGATATCCATAATGTGTGAATATCAATCGGAGATTGGCTGATTTTTAGATGTTTAAGAGTTTGATTGTTGATATTATCATTGGATATTGTTGATGTTACTATTGGAGATTGATTATATTTATTAATAGTATCATAGATTATAGTTTCTAAAGTTGAATTTCTGTTTATTAAATCAATGATACTGTTGATATCAATAGAAGGAAAGGTTACTCTATGTTGATTTATAACTTTTAAAGTTTTTATCGTTTTTGAATGTGATATTTGTTCAATTATAATTTCCAATCCAATACTACTGTTATTATTATTACTATTATTGATATCGTTATTATTATTGTCAGTGATGTCTTTTAGTAATATAGAGTTTAGAATGAGAGTTTCAATGTTTGATGTGGTTGTTGATAAATATTCAATAAATTCATTTGGTGATATTATTACTCTATCTAATTCCAGATGAGATAGATGAGATAAAACTGAGAGTTTTTCAAATTTATTGAGTTCTGGACCATAGAGATGTTTACCACGATAACTAAAGATGAGTTTCTCTAAATGATGATATCTTTGGAATATTTGTGATAATGGTTCAACATCTAAATCCTTGTAACTGGCAATGGTTAGTGTTTGTAAATGATCAGGTGAAATTGGGAAAGGAGTATTTTTAAAGAGATATTTCTCAAATCCTTCACCTCTTTTCTCTTTATATTGAATTTCCAGACTTTCAATGTGAGAAGAGCTTTTGGGTCCAAAGTAGTCCAACCAAGAGAGAAGATATTTACCAATTATTAACTTTTTAACAAGTGGTATTATATTGTATGTATGTGATAGATATTTTTTTCTAAATATTAGATCTTTATCTCCTTCAATTACTACTAATCTAGACAAAGGTGATGTATCTAATGTTAACTCTGCTTTATGATATTGATGATTAAATTTTAAGAAGGTTCTAACTGTATTGAAATCGTCGTATGGACTGTAATCGTCAATTGTTATTTTGTAAGAAAATAAAGGTGCAATGATATATCTACATTCTCTACTTAAAAGTGATATCAGTTTATAAACTTTATATTTGTTACCATCAGGTTCATTATATTGAAAGTATTTGAATATTTTAACAAATATTAATCGAGGTAAACTCATTGTTGAAACAAATGAACCCAAATTAGTTTGTTTTTTTTTAATTGTATTTGTTCTCATGAGGAAATAATGAAACAAATGAATCC
Organism: Tieghemostelium lacteum; assembly: GCA_001606155.1. NCBI lineage: Eukaryota > Evosea > Eumycetozoa > Dictyosteliales > Raperosteliaceae > Tieghemostelium > Tieghemostelium lacteum. The sequence continues at coordinate 850,528 of LODT01000034.1, forward strand.
AAATTAGTTTGTTTTTTTTAATCGTATTTGTTCCGAGCTAAGAAAAATTTAGTTTTGCATAAAAGAAATACAGAAATGAAGCATATAAAGCATTTCATATTCATTAGTTTACCAGATTCTCTAAAATATGGAGAATGAGATTTTTATATCAACAAAAAAACAAAAGCTAATTAAATAATTTTTATGCATATTGTTTAATAGATATTTTAATTTGTAAGAATTCAACTTCAAAACATCATTGGCTTCAATTGATTCCTTGAATCCAAATTCATTTTTAAGATCTAATAACTTTTCAAAGTACCAACTTTCAACCTCTACTAACAGCTCTTTTAAAATCACCACAGTTCGACTTGCATATGGTGTTTTGAGTTTTTGAAAAAGCGACTTCTCAAGGACTTGCTTGGCACTGAGGGTTCGTTCTGTGGGAGTTGATTGAGTAACAGGACTTACAGGAGTATTTACAAGAGGATTTACAGGATTTTCAGGAGGATCTAACCTTGGAAGGAATAGAGAGTTACTATTTAAATGAAAATAGTTTTTGTTTGATCTGTACAAGAGAAATTAGTATAGAATTTTTTTAAATTTACAACAAGTTCAATATACACACTTTATAACCTCTTTAATAGATGAGGTCATGGAGATTCCATTCTTTTAGTAAATGCTAATGAATTCTTTATAGCTATTGTATCAACTTGATCTACAATTTAAATATATATTTTAAATGTGGTTAAAGTAGTATTAACAATACTAGAGATATTAGATAATTGTTAATCGCTTATAATTTCATATTCATATAGTGCCAGTTTAATGGTTGATAGATATGATTAAATTCAATTATATTAACAAGTTATTGAATTGAAGTATCAAAATCACATTGACCAGTTATCAACTCTAAATGTGTTACATTTTGATTTTGTTGAATTGCCAAGTCAAAAAATCTATAGTTTTAGATGGCATGATGCTTTTAATTTTTTAATTGTTGGATGTTGTAATTTCAATAATTTTAATATAACTTCACATAAATTCCCTACAGAAACTGAACCTCTTCTAGAATAAATTATACAACATCAAAAAAGGTGTTTGTATTGTTTTGCATAAGTGTATCTACAAAGGCTTGTGTTACTAATATATTTACTTCTTTTAACTTTAGATGTACTATAGAGCTATTCTGTTTATTTTGTAGAAAATCAATTAATAGATATCCAATAGTTATCATTTATATTTGTTATTTTGAATTGAGTAAAAATATTTATCTGAAATGTCATTAAATCTTTTGTGATTATTCAAGTATATTTGAAAATTTAATAAATGATCTAAATTTAATTTTAAATCTTGTGCTAATATATCTTCATCGGCATATTTGGTATGGGATTCTATAACAATGACATTTAATTGAAGTTAAATGTTTACATTCTAAAAGTATTATTGCCAAATCAACAATTAATCTATATTCGCTCCATGATTCTAATGAAAATTCTTGAATATTGGTGTTTTGGTTAAATTTACTTTCAATATCTTCAATATCTTTTGCAGTGAATTCTAAATTCACATGAATCTTCCTGAGATGTTTGATATTTCTTTCGATTAATCTTAGAAATTGTTTGATTTTAATTGAACATTTAATCGAAATTGAATCAATATTATTATTATTGGAAATTGCTGTAAATACTGTTTCAAAGTCAATATCATATTGTTTTCTATTATTCTGGCTTCTGATTTTAATGGTGGTGAGAGTTGGAAGATTGAGTTGTATTATTTTAATCAGAGATTGCAAAGTTGTTGTGAATAGAAAATGTAATTTTCAAATGGATTGGTGATGGAATGTTTGTGGGTTTTCAAATAATGATATTGGTTGTTGTTCATTCAATATTCTAATTGTTCTTAAATTTGAATTTGATATCCATAATGTGTGAATATCCGAGATTGATTGATTTTTAGATGTTTAAGAGTTTGATTGTTGATATTAACTTTATCATTGGATGGAGATGGAGATGGATTATATTGATCATCATTATCATTAGTACCATAGATTATAGTTTCTAAAGTTGAATTTCTGTTTATCAAATCAATGATACACTTGATATCAATAGAAATAAAGGTTAAGAGATCTATTATCTTTATTTGGTCATAAGCCAAAGCTTACAGGTAACAGTGTTCAGAATATTAAATGCCTTATTATAATGATATAGTAAAAAAAGAAAAACAAAACATTTCTTTTTAATTAATTATATTCATTAAATTTATTTTAATCGTTGAATTATTCATCATTATAATCAACATCAGAATCAGAATTATCATCTCCTTTCTTTGGACATATTTCTATTTCATCATCAATTATTTTACTATATTGAATTACAGATTTAATTTGTTGGATTTGATTTTCATTGTCAATTTCATCATCGCTTATTGTCAGAATGTCAATATCGCTTATTGTTTCAATGTCAATTTCACTATCGTTCATTGATTCAAACTCAATTTCACCATCGCTTATTGTTTCATAGTCATCATCAGTGTTTTGAGACATTGGTAAATTATTTCGATTTTGAGAAGTGTGTTTTTTTTGTAAACGGTTTTCATCATCATCTTCGCTTTCACTATTGTCATTTCTATTTCGCTTTTGAGGTGGATGATGATTTTTTAAACCTATTTCATCTTCATCTTCATCCGTATCACTATATAAGGGTGTTAATCCATTCGGGACCAAAATTAAAGTAGGGAAATATCCTCCAATATCTTCAGGTTTTGAATATTGTTTCATATTGATATTATCCTTTTTCAGAATATCTAAAATTATTAGTTTTGCTTGGTCACTTTCTGACTCAACTAATTCTCCATTATATTTGATATAGTTATTTGTAATATCAATAGAATTAATGTTATTTATCAATATTTCAGAGAGTTTAGGTGAATTAAAACATATCTATATCAAGAAATTAGTTAATTTATCTTTTATATTTAAATAATAGATTTACTTACATATAATCCTGCATACAGTGTATGGATTAAATTTCTATTTGCATCACCAATACAAATTCTACCTTTATCTGTATCAGTAGAGATCATTAATTTTTCATGTTTATCTTTTTTTACAGGATCTAGAATATCATATTTCCAACTTTCAATAGTAATGACACCCCATTCTTTTTCATTAATTATTGATGGAATTGGAATTCTTTTTGGCTGTTTCTGTAATATATTTTAATTTTTCAAATTAATATTTAGTCAAATATTTAAAGATTAGAGTTTTTTACTTACAAATGTTGAAACTAAAAATATTGATTTTTCCCAAATTGAAATCATGGTAAATGGATCAACTCCAAAATCAAATATTGTATTAACTTCTGAAAATTTATAATGTTTTTTTGAATCTAATTGTAATGTTTTTACCTTGTTTCTTAAATTTGAAATATCCTTTAAATCTTTTACTTTTCTCTGGGCTGATACAAATAATTATTAATATTTGGTGAATAAATTTTTTATATTGTAAATAAAACATACCAAAAGCGTAAAAAGTTATACCTTTATCATTATTATTATTACTATTTGATTTTAAATTGAGAGTGTTCCAACAATTATTTAGAAGGTTATCTGTAGGTTCTTTTGGTAATTGAGAGAACATTTTCATTAATTCATTTCTAGATGTTTTAATCATAGAATATTTAGTTTTAAATTGGTTAATTTGACTAACACATGCATCAAATGGTTCACTTATAGGTTGTTTAATTGGGTTCTCTAAGAAATACTTTCTATTTTTTATCATTGGAGCTGAATCTTGACTTTGACCAAAATAATTGGCATATGTAAATGCTGGGGCAACATATCTTACCATATTTCGAATTTTCTCATATTCATTTCCACCAAAACTCGCACAAAATAAATGCTGAGACATTGATACTTTGTTTTCAGTATTTTTTATATTTTTGGTAAATTGTCTAGCCATTTTATAAAATGGTACATCAATAGGATCTGGAAGATTCATTGAATGGTTAATTATATCACTACGCATACATTTTTATCATATATGATATTTAATTGATAAATAAATGATATTTTTATTGACATTAATAAACTTTAAATGAGTCATAAATGATTCATTTGTCCTTACTATCAAATGAATATTTAATGATTTGATATAAATATAATAAAAATTTAATTTAAATAATTGTAATGATATGTTTTATTATAAATAAAAGTTTAATAAATCAGCTATTTATTTCGTAATAAAATATAAATATTAACTATAAATGACAATTTTATTATTTGTTAAAAATTTATTTTATGATTTTTAAAAATATGTAATATTAAATCATAAATGACAATTTTATTATTTGTTAAAAATTTATTTTATGACTTTTAAAAATATAAAATATTAAATCATACATGCCAATTTTATGACTTGTTAAAAACTATTTTATGACTTGTAAAATAACATTTATATTTATTATTTCAATATCTATATGTGACATATTTCAAGTATTCTGATAGTTGCTTTAGATAACCAAATACTTTTTTAAATGAGTCTTTTGAAGTTGTTGCAGTACCTTCTTTTTGTTGTTCGATTGTTTTAATTTTTGTTGTATAAGTTTTTTCAATTCGTCATCGGAATCCTCTTCTTCTTGAGGTTCTTTAATTGGTTGTGTATGATTCTGATGATTGTCATCTTCACTACTACCAAAGTCATCATCAGATCTAGGTGTTATAATACTACTACCTATAGAAGAAGCAGTTTGGAAAGGAGATGAACTTGGTTACATTGTAAATCTAGAACTATCATCAGAGCCCAGGTAAATTTCATCTTCATAGGAACCACCACGAGGTCTCTGATTTCATTATTTAAACTACTTAACTTAAAATAGTGTTGGTAGGTGATAAGGGACTGATTCTTCAATCAATATAAACCAATTCCCAAACCAAAGTTTCTTGGAGTCTCAGTTTGACTATATCAATCAAAAACTTTTGAAATAAATTGTGGATCAATACCTCTACCATTATCAGAGACAATAATAACTGCATGACCACTACGATGCTTCATCAACTGTTCATCTAATTTCACTTTTTGTTAACTTTTCTTTTCTCTCGGCTTCTGAAGGTGCAATCTATATAGATTTTTGTTCATTACATTCTCAGTATTAATACTATAATTTAATTAATAAATTGCATTGCCTGATCTGTTTCTTTCAACAATCTTTAATCTGTTCATTTTTTCAATTCTTTTTTCATCACTATCACCTCTAAGGTCAAAATCCTCTACAAATCTTCTTGAACCTAAAATCTCTCCAAAATAATCCAATATCTTCATCTTGTCCTTGATTCTCTTCATCAGTTTCATCATTGCAATAGATTCAACTTCACCTAGTTGCAGAATCAAAATCTATTATTTTCCAAACAGTGTTTTCCATTCATATGATACTCTGAAGTTGCAGAAACCACTTCCATCTTTGTTAAATATCTAGAAACCAAAGTCTGAAACTTCAAAAACTCAATATCCTCACCTGGCTACAAAATTCAATATCTATTAATACCAACTATCATTTTTCTCTTTGTCCATCACTTACTTATACCAAATGTAAATAAAAAAAAATTTAAAAAAATCAATAAATTGTAAATTTTAATCTTTGCTTTCACACCTGTGTAAATAATTATTTACATTAAATAATTGTGATGGTGAAAACAAAATAAACTATAATATAAAACAACAACCTCATTTAATCAATTAATCATCTTCAACATTTGAGTTTTCAAACTCAATTCTATTTCTTTTTACTTTATTTCTATTTTTTTTAGATTTTAACCTTTGGATAATATAATCGATATGGTTGACTGACAGATCTTTTTTATAATTATATAGCTCTTTAATAAATTTTGTTAAGTTAGGATACCTATTGTCTTTGTCATCAAGTAGTAATGTTGAAAATGTTTTTGGATGTCTATTTAGACCATCTCTAAGTTCTTTAATTATATTTTCTTTCTATAGATATATTAATGTGAAAAAATTAGTTCCAATTATTTAGAAATTAAATTAAATTAAATTATATTATATAACTATATTTACATCAATATCCACCAATTTATCATAAAAATTTTTGATCCTATCGTTATAATTGTTTTTTTTGTTAGATAAAAAATTAATAAAAATAGTAATTGAACTCTCAGTTATAGACGTTGTATATTTTAATAATACAAGTCTTAACTCTGCTATTGTGACTTCCATTGATGCTGAATTAAATAAGATATCCAATAGATCATTTTTTATCTCTCTTTCTGATAAATCTAAAATATATTTGTATTGATTGTGTTCAATATTTTTAATTCTTTTTTGTATATCTTTCAAGATTTCGTGTATATTATTTAAATCGGATTTATTAACTTGTGTTCTCGGTAATGCGTTGGCTGAATTGTTGATTGGAGTTTGGGAAGGGTGAATATTTAGTGGTGTATTGTTGTTTACTGTGGTTGATAAAAAATTGGGATCTATAGGAATAATATTAGGATTTAAAATAGGAGTAGGTAATGTGTTTACTTCTACATTATTTAATGGAGTGTGTGGGTATTGCATATTAATATTTAACGGTGCTCCAATATTGTATGATGTATTATTATTATTTATATTTCTGATAGATAATGGTGAAAAGGTAGTAGTATCATCAGGATAAATATTCTCCTCGAATAAATTTGTGCAATTTATGTTGGTCATTGCAACTAATGTCACAAAAAGCTAACAGAAAAAAAAAAAAATTATTTTTATATATAATACTTTATTTTGCACATTACTTTATTTAATTTTAAAATTCATAGAATATAAATTTATTTTCACCTAAATAAACTTTTCTTACTCTATGAATTATATTAGAGAATGGGAGGATTTCATGTCTGGCAGTCAGTGAATAGAAATCCAAAGTTATATTCTTTTCATACCAATTTATTATTATATTTTCTTCTAAAATAGCAACAATTAATCCATACCATTTTGTGTTGTTTGGGCTATTTAGTTCAATGGAATCTTTAATTTTATAATATTCACCATCTAAGTTTGAAATACTATAAAATTGTGGTGAAGTTGTATTGATAATTAAATTCTTATTACTATTGATTCGCCTTCCTTTTGTAAAAATACCTGTTGTATTATTATTGGGTGGGTCTTTATAAAGTTTTAATTTCTCTTTCATCAAAACCATTTCTATTTTCAGTATTCTTTCGTAGTTTTGATGATTTGTTAAACTATTCTTTATATTTCTTATAAGCTTGTTGTTTTTTTCGTATACGTTCGACCAGAAATGGATAGGGGTACCATGTCTTGTGATATCTTCAAGTAAATGGTATATACTATGAAAATTAGAACTATTTCCAATTTTACTAATACCATACAATTCTAGATATTGAGAATGATGTCTATTAATGAGTACTCTACAGTCTTCTAATTGATATTGTGATATTTTACTTTGTAATAAAATAAACACATATTTAATGTGCAATGACAAGCATTGATAAAATTCAATTGGTACCAGACCATAAATAATTTCTAATATATACTCCGATACATTAATAATTTCTCTTGCAAAGAAATTATCAATTTCAAATAGATTAGAATTTATAAACTTTTTACTTCTGTTTCTAAATGTTTCTAAATCTTCTTTTTTGATACCATGAATTATAAAACTAATCTCTTTTTTCAATTCACCTAATAATTCTGAGTGGAGTATATCCACTGGTAGTTGGGTGTGTATATTGAATGAATGTGAAATTAGGAAAGAGGGTCTGAAGTTGAGTCCTAATTGTTCGGCTTGATCTTGAAAATGTTGTTTGTTGAAGTTGGGTTGATTAATATTATTATTAAGGGAAATATAAAATTCTTTTGTGGTTTCAATACACCTAGGTGTATTACTGGGACCAATTTTTAAAATCTCTTGAAGATTTATATTACAATTGATGCATGGTTTCAGTTTGTGGTTAAATTGCTTGACACCAGCAGTTTTTGATTTCTGAGGTGCATCGTTAACTGAGTTTCCAATTTTAAAATAAACCATCTTTTCTCCCACCTTAAGAGGTGATTCTTCATATTTTCGAAAATTTTGGAATATTTTGTAACAAACATGATGGAAATCTACATTTTTGGGGATCAATGATACCAAAAATCTATTATTATTAAAGAATTGATTTTTTGAATTGAGAAATGATAGTTGACATCCAGTGGGGGAATTGTGATTACCAAGGTTTAATCCATCAAAATGAATTTGTACCCATATTGTATTATTATTACTATATTTAAATATTGAACCATCAATAAATCTGTGGTGTATGCAATTGTTGTTGTTGTTGTTGTTGTTGTTGTTGTTGTTGTTGTTGTTGTTGTTGTTGTTTTTATTGCTGTTGGTATACACAAAACTATCATATCCAAACTGATTTAAAAAAATGTTTATATAAATAGTTGGGTCAATGTAATATATAATATCTTCTCCTATTTTTAATGAAGATATTTCTGAAATTGCCTGTATATAATTTTTTTCTCTTCTGTTAAAATTTTTTAAATTTTCAAACTGGACTGTGCTAAAAAAATCAATTAATTTTTCAATTTTTTTTTTTGATAAATTAAATTTATAACCTAATTTAACCAAATTGATAAAATCTATAAAATATAAAATAATAATTAATAAAACTTTCAATACACAATCCCTAGAGCATTAATTTTTACCTTCATTATTATTATCACCTATCTCAAGGTCATCTTTGTTTTCTTCTTCTTTGTTTTCATCTTCGATAATGTTTTCATTTAAAACTATTGGAGTATTTAAATATTCTAATTCATTATTGGAGTCCAATATTTGGATTTCTAGATCCTCTTGAGATTTTTTTTTTTGATCTTTTTCTAAAAATGTTGTATGTTTAAACTTAATTGCTTTAATAACTTCTTCAATATTATTTATATCTAAAAATATTGCTAATGAATTCTTTAATGTAGATTCTAAATGAAATTAAAATTAAATATACAAAAAAAATAAAACAATTGTTTTTGAGTTAATTAATTAAATGATTTTAATATTTATTTAAAGTAACAGTCTCCTTTCAACTAACCATCAATTAATTTTGAACAATGTGATTTGGTAGTACAATGAGATCTGTATGACTTCTCATTGGTGTATGGTGCACCACACATTATACATCCCAACTTGTGCAGTACACCATGTCTTCCTACATCTACATCATCTTTTAAGTCGTGTGAATTAAAACATTCTAATACTTTACAAAAAATTTTTTTTTTAAACATTCAGATTTTTTTTAATGACACTTATCAAAAATTTTAAAAAATGTAAAATGAAATTGGATTTTAAGTGTTTTTTTTTTTTTAAAGATTTGAGTTATTTTTATGATGAGTCATAAAAACAATATTTATGAATTTTTTAATATCAATAAATTAACCGATAAATTCAAATTTTATGATATTTTTTATTGACTTTTAATTTTTCCTAAATTAATTTTTAATGAACTTTTTAATCACTAATAAATTAAAAAATATACAACTATTAAATTTATCATTTGTAGTCAATAAATCATCCATTTATTAATATTAAAATAGAAAATAAAAGTATATTTTTATCTACAGGACAAATTATAATTATATGATCGATTTATTAATAATAAATGAAAAAAAAGTATGCGTAGTGTGGTAAAATCGCATATAAAAATTCTAAAAAGTATGATTTTAGTACAATAGAGATATATGAAAATAATATGGCAACAAATTCTTCTTCTTATTGGTTATATGAATACACAACTTCAAGAATGTTTCCATTAACTAAACCAACCACAAATCTTCCATTACAGATGGAAATATTTATATATATATCAACAACAAATTCAAGTGGGATCAAGTTTACTATACTTGGATCTGAAGGCACCCTTGAATCTTCAATGTACAAAAGGGAAGGAGATGTATGGCTGGTTTCAACCGACAAATATTTGGGCAAAATTATTGGTATGTCTGCAGAATTAATCGCAGATTCCCCTTTAAATACAGCTGGTTATATTAGTCAGGTATTAATACACCAACCATGTTTAAAAAAATATTATAAAAAGTGCGTACCCAAATCAGAGATTAAAAATTTAGAAGATCATTCTAATCCTCCAAATTATTTCAATGCATACATTTCTGACTATAATAATGGAAATAATTTTACTTTCCAATATGGAAAGATAATTTATATTCCCATCCATCCATTTTTCCAAAATTAAATAAAGTTGAAATGATACAAATACAGATAGTATACCCAATGACATATCATCTGCTCTTTATATATTTAAAAATAAAAAAAAAATTGAATTTTATTGACATTTCTTTTGAAATTATTTTTCTTTTTTTCAAATGACTGATACGGTATCAGTGATACCAGAAGACTTATGATTACAAATATTGTAATGAAAATTTTTAATCATATGTGGTGTCCAAGAAGTTGTTTCAGTTTTTGGTCCAAATGTAGTGGTATATCTATTGTCAATGAAATATGCTTTTTGTATTTGGTTTCAATGCAAAACGAATTAGAAAGGTTAAACTTGGTGAGCTAGTTCACAACTCTAAAGATAAAAAGAATCATACAAATTCCCAAGTTTCAAGTAAATCAAAATTTGGTATGAATAAGTGTATAGGACAAGGAGAAAAATGATAGTTGGTATAGATATTGGAATTGTAGCCAGGTGAGGATTATAGTTATTGAAGGCTAAAAATTTGTGGTATCAACTAGAAATATAACAAAATGGATGTAAGTGGTTATACTGCAATTTCACAGTATTATTTGAATGGAAAACAACATTAGACCTATTCAATAGATTTTTGGTAATACAACTAGATGAAGTTGAATTTATAGATTCAATAGATTCTTTGCATGATAAAACCAAAATCTTAAGGACATGATGAAGGTCTATTGGATTATTAATTATTTGGAAGAGATTATAGATTAAAGAAGATTTGTAGAAGCTATTAATCGTACAGGAAAAGAAATTGAAGATATTAATGAATAGAGAAGTGAAAAACTAAATAGGAGTAGAGAAAGAGAAGGATGCATTGGCTAAAGAAAAAGATCAGCAATGATTTTATTATTACTGAGAAGAATAGAATGAACAGAAATCTATATACTACCAGATTGCAATTTCTGGAAAGATATAAAGAAATGGGAGAAAGAGTCCAAAGTGATATCAAAGAAATTGGTAGATGAAGAGAAGCAGAGATCCATAAAGACAATTTACCTCACAACCGGTCATGGCCAAATGGGGTTTAAAAGACTGTCTTCTTTGTTGAGCAAAAAATTTTGTCATTTTATGTCTAGGGTTTTTATGACTTCCTTGTCTGGTTGGGATTTTTAGACCTCCTTTGTATAGCCACGCCCATAACACGCATCGAACACGATTCTCTCCTCGAAACACCTCGACCTCAGTTCTGTGGTTAACGCAGTCCTCCTTCTAACACCATGTTAAGTTAACATAAAGGTGAATTTCAAAAACAAATGGAGACTAAATAAATCTATACTCAACTGATCAGTATTGAAATATAAATAGAATGGAAATGGATTATCTTCAAGAGTACTGCACCATCACGTGAATTAATTGTTCGTATTCTTGCAGTAGAAATACAACTATTATTCGAATAATAGTTGATATAAATAGATGTAAGCCTCAGGCTTATGAAGATGAAAATAATTCTTTTTTTTTTTTTTGAAATTAAAATTCAATTAATTTCTCATTTTTTAATTTGCACAAATCTCAACAGATCTATTTATTTATTTAATTGTAATATTAGAATGTTTCAACCACCAATTATTTATAAATCAAATGTTTTTAAATCAAATGCAGCAGGTGTTCTACCGTATACTGTATACCAAAATAAAATCTATTTTTTGTTAGGTAAAGAGAACAGAGGTATAAGTGATTTTGGTGGATATAAAGATCATAACGAAGACGATGAACAAGGTGCATCTAGAGAATTCTCTGAAGAGACTTTAGTATGTTTTATGATAAATTGAATCTAATCTCAATTTAATTTTCTAATAATAGTGTATATAAATAGGGATTATTCAGTGAATCCGATAGAATCAGAGGATGTAATTTAGGTGTAAAGAATACAACAGATATAATGACAAAACTCTTAAAAGACAAAGCTATGAAAGAAAGTGGATATGTTACCTCAATTATAAATGGAAAGAATCAATATAGAATGTTTATTGCACCTGTCAGTAGGTGGCTTGAAAATAGTGATTTTGAAAAAATGGTAAAAGAGAATGATGAAAGACCCTATCACAGAAGAATTCACTGTGCTGAAAAGGATTCAATATGTTGGTTATCCATTAGTGATATGTTATCTCTAGCCAATGATCCAGATGTTACAATTAAATTCAATGAATTTCCTCAAACTCTATTTAAAAACTTTAGATTTACTATATCACAACCAGAGTTTATTACATTCCTAAATAATCTATCAAATATCGATACAGAACCCTTACAAATTTCTATTGATAAATTTTGGAAATCAAATTTAGAGTAATCAAAGTGATCTCCCCTTGTCCTTGTAATAATAATTATGAAATCTAAAAAAAAACAAAGGGAAATCACAACATGCGGCCCGAATTCACATCACTTATTTCTATAATTAGAATGTCAGTGTGAAGTGATTTCCTCTTTTTTTGTAATAATAATGCCAATAAAATTTTTCGTTTGATGCATCTAAAAAATTGATTTTTTTTTTTTTCAGATTATTCGAGTCGGAGATGGAGGAAAAAGATAATCCTACAACTACAACAATATCATCATTTGTCATTATAAGACATATATTGAATTGGTATTTGATAATATTTAGTAGCAGTTGTTTTAGTGGAAGAGTTAAATTTAGTCATCTCAGACAAATTATCAATAAATTGACATTTGTATCGAAAGATTGGAATAAGATTGTTCCTACTCTTGATTGGCCACATGTACAAATTAAGAATATCTATCAGTTGCAGTTAGTAGTCAGATGGATGAAATCGTCAAGTGTTTTAATACCTATACCATTCCAATTCAACAAACTTACACTCCATCGTTCACTTTTAGAATTTTTATCAACTATAAAATCAAACCCAGAGTTATTAGATGGTTTAGTATACCTTATCAATAGAATTAATAGTAATACTACCAATAGTGGTCTTAGAAATGAAGATATAGTTAATAATATGGAGATATCAATAGAGATATCAAATCATTTAAAAAAGATTGATTTATCGGATTTTGTTAATCTTTATGAGAAGTTAAATGTTATCAAAGTGATTTCCCAACGAATAAGAACAGAGGGAATTCGTGAATTGATAGTTGATGTCAAAGAGATCGAATGTGTATTGGATAAGGACACAATCGACAGTTTATCCATTCAAAAATTGAAACTTTCCAATTCCGAACCTAGTAAAATCAAATCCATTAGATTACTACCAATGACAATAGAACAATCTCACAGTAACAATCTGACAAAATTGAAATTATACAATTTTGCAATTGACAAGACAACCTATTCTGAAATACTTCAAAGTTTTAAATCACTTTTATATCTCTCATTAGACATTAATAATAGTAGTAGTAATAATAATATGAATTCACAAGAATATCAACCACTTACAACAATGTTTACAGATGAGTTAAAATATAATAGCAATATAAAAACATTGATTTTACATGGTACCTATTCAGTAAATGTAGAGTATATTGAAGATTTGGTAGAGTATCTTTCAAAGAACAAAACTTTGGAAAAATTAAAATTATTTATAAAATTGCGTGTGAAGGCACAGACGCTGAATTTGAGTGGTAGTGGTGGGGGTAATAGACAGATTCTATTGTTTAATTGCAATAATAGTACTGTGAAAAGATTTGAATTTCATAATAAGATAGATGGTGATATAAATATAACTGAACTTTGGAATAGTTCTGCTAGCCAATCTGGTATTAGAAAACTATTGATACCTGGTATCAATCCACGTATTAGTAAATCCATTATAAAAGATCACAGTTTAAATCTACGTGAACTGCATTTGTACAGTCCAATGACACTAATCAACAAAAAAGTCATTAAGAATCTCATTGAGATTCTAGATCAACTTATCAGCAATCTCTCGACTCTCTCTATAAACTATAAAGGTTACTCTATCGGCGGTATAGACAGTAAACAAATTACCCCACAAATCAGTGAATGGACTCAATTTTATAATTCACTTCAAAAGAATCCGATAATTAAGACATTGGTTATTAAAAACTGTACAGTTACAATGCCACCTAATGTCATACAAAATCTATTTTCGAATCAGTCGCTCGATAGACTGTCACTTCATCCTATTAAACTAAATTCCAATCCACAGTATGTTCAGTCGATATCAGAGAATCAATCACTGAAATATCTATCACTTAGTATCTCATTGTCACCAGATGTTATTAAATCTCTAATTGAAATTGTACAGCGAAACAGTAGTCTAATAGAACTGGAATTATTCACTGGTGAGATTAAAAAGAAATACACTGAATCTCAATCACTTTCAACTCTATTCAACTCACTACTATCAACTTTAAACTCAACATTAAACAATAACAATAATATATTAATATTTAAAAATTTATTTAAAGTACATAAATTTTGAATAAAAGGTAAAATTGATTATTATTTTCCTCATTGCTTATAATATTTTATTCAATTTATTTTGAATATTTGTATTTTTTATTATTAAATTATATTTATAATGGTACCAATGCCTTGTTCTTTAAAGAATTTATACAGAATAGTTGAGGTTGTTCATTTAAATATTATCTTACAATTAAAATCTCCTAATTAAAAAAAAAAGTTCATTTTTTATAAATCTTGAAAAATGAATAAGAAATACTTGTTTTTATCTATAATTTTATTGTTAACTCTATCTTCAGCATTTGTTTTAGCACAAGAAGAAGAAGAAGTTTCACTTGTTATTGAATTGAACCCAGATAACATTGAACAGTATACCAAAGGTCCAACTTTAATTGAATTCTGTAAGTTCTAAATTTAACTCTGTGTATAAAACAAAAGCACTAACAAATTAACGTTTATACAATTTAGTTGCTCCATGGTGTATGTTTTTGACAGTTGATCATAAAATTTAAATACAATACTAACAAGCTTTTAATACAGGTGGACATTGTAAAAAATTAGCACCAACTTACAGAGAGGTTGCTAAACACTTTGCCAGTCACCCACAAGGTGTAAAAATTGCAAGTCTCAATTGTGAAGAACACTCTGCTCTCTGTGGTAACTATGGAATTAGAGGATATCCAACTATTAAATTGTAGGAATTAGATAGATTTTACACATTCCCCCCACATACACTTGTTTTAAAACAAAATTTAAATTAACCCACACATTTCTTTTTTTGATATAAATATATAGCTTTATCAATGGAAATGTAAAAGAGTACAAGAGTGGAAGAGATAAAGACAGTTTTATCACCTATGTCGAAAATATGTTAAAGTAAAGATCTTTCAATAATAACACATTGTATTACCATATCAACACTAACATTTGATAATAATAAATCAAATTACCATTTTCTTTTCTTCTTTTAATCTTTAACTATACTATATTATAATATTATATATTACTACCTGAATATGAATAAATAGATCACCAGTTGTAATCACAGATGACAGTGACAAGATTGATACATTAGTTGGACAGGCTGATACCAATACCTTTATTTTTGTTAGCTCATCTAATGAACAAGCTGATAAGGAATGGTTTGATATATTCAATAATGTAGCTACTGATATTCAAGATACTGTATCTCCAAATTTCATAAAAACCAGTACATACACTAAATTCAAAATTACAAAATCACCATCCATTATATTAGTAAAAGAAGGTGAATACTCTGAATTCACTTCTGATAAATCAGATGTAAGTACATCTATTTTACCAAGTAGTAAATTGAATCTTATAATGCTAACACTATAGAATTTAGTTAGTAGACTGGATTAAATTTAATCAATATCCATTGATTAGTGAACTTTCACCAGATAGAATATCATCTATTGGTAAATCATTTAACTATATTGCATTATTTGTTTTTGATGGAAAACTTACACCACCACACAAAGAAACTATTAAATCAATTGCAAAATCAAATTTATCTAGTAACCCAAGAGATTTCATTTTCTTATACTTTAATGAGAAACAAAACAAAAGAGTAAGTTTCTATAGAAATTAAAAAAATGAAAATATTATTAACACACCATTTTAAACTTTATAGTGGTTAAGTAATTATGAAATTGAAGGTAAACCAACACTTATTGTATTTACCTCCAGTGCATTAGATCTCTATTACTACAACAAAAATATTACATCACTTGATCAAGTTGCAATGACTAATTTCTTATTGGATGTTAAAAATGGAAAAGCAACACTTCTATACACTGATGTTTTAAATTATTATTTAACTGTATGTAAACTTTAGTTTCTCAATTCTTATATTAAATATATAACTAATTTTTTTTTTATAATACAACTATTGTATAGAGAGTAAATGATTTTGCAGAGGAATATTTATTGTTAATCTGTGCAGCAGGTTTAGCTGTACCAATTGCATGCTATTATCTGTGTTGTAAAGCACCAAAAACTAAGAATGAATAAAGGAATGTGAAATCATTACATCTATCTATCATAATTTCAATATTTTTGTATTTTAATGAAAATTTACAATTTATCTTTAAAGTTCTAATCACTGTATTTGAATATGGGGGTAGATTTCTCAACACTAAAAAAGATAATTGTAAAAAGGGGGTGTTTAAAACATATTTGATATAAATTTTATTTTAAAAAAAGTATACTTTATATTTTGTAATCACAATGAAATCTTTAATATCAATTCTTTTATTACTCATAGTAATTTCTACAGTTAGTAGTCAAGATTTTCAAATTAATTTTGTAAACGAATTAAATCCAACAAACATTAATCAATTTCTAGGTGGTCCAACTTTAATTAAATTTTGTATGTAGAAATTTATAAAATGTTATACAAAATCTAATAAATATTTTACAATAACAGATGCTCCTTGGTGTTCACATTGCCAACAGTTAGCTCCAGTTTATAATCAAGTTGCTCAATACTTTTATAATAGACCAGGTGTTACCATTGCACAATTAAACTGTGATTTATATCCTCAATTATGCAGTGAATTTATGATAACAGGTTATCCTACAATTAGATAGTAAGATTTATTAAAAAACAATTCAATTTAATTTTAAAGACTAATAATTATTATTTATTTAAAAAAATAGTTTTTATAGTAAGGGTGTAGTAGATTATTTAAATGAAAGGGAAAGTGATACTATGATAAATTATGTTGAAGATATGTTAACCAAATAATGAATTCCAACGAATCTCAAAGTATATGTTTTTTCATTACAATTTTTAGTGGGTGAAGAAATTTTATATCTATATTTTTAATAAACGTTAACACACATAATTTTAAAAAAAAATAAAAAAGGTTATCAAATACAAATTCAAATTTCCTTATATTGAAATTTTTAATGATTAATTTCGAATTACTTAAAAAGATTTCCTTTTTTTATATTTAAAAAAAAATGTAAATTCTATGTAAAAATAGAATTTTAAAAAATATCTTATCTATTTTTTTAAATATAATTAGAATCGATTAAAGTTCATATTTTAAAGAAAGTGTACAATTATATATCATATTAAAATTTTATGGTAAAAATGGAAATACCAATTTTATATTATATTGTAGCAACATTATTTTATATTTACTCATTTGTAAATTATCTTATATTAATTCATAATTTATTTATTTTAATTCTATAGGAATAGAGAAATTATAGTAATATTACCATAGATTATTTATAGATAGATTTCATTGAGAATAGTAGTAACAATGAAATTTATAATTGTAGTTCTATTAATATGTTCAGTGTTGTCTTTAGTATACGCACATCAAACAACTATTAATGAGAAGAATGCAGAGATTGATAAGAGAATTGATAGGATAATTAATAATGGTTATCAGAGATTAATTAGAGATTTGGAAAGAAATAACTTTATGAAATTTGATAAGAATGGGAATATGGTTTCAAAGAATGGTGATTTGGTTGAGACTAAACCATTCCATTTACCATCATACCAATGTCAACATGATAAGATTATTGAGAATAAGAAATTGGCACATGGTACCAATAGTCTCAAGAATAAAATGTCAATGACCAAGTCAAAGAAAATTGGTAGATGGACTCCAACAGATACCAATACAGTTATTGACGTAACTGTTGATGATGTTAAAGCTAGTGTACCTGTTCCAATTAGAATACAATTTAATACTACTTATATCACTGCTCAAAATGATTTATATGCATGTTATAGAGTTGGTGATAAGGTATCAGTTGGTGATACTGGTGGTACTAGATCTTGTGGTGTTAGTTCTGATAAGGCATGTTTGCATACATGTACTGATCAAGATATTCAAAGTACAGCCTTACAGAATTTAATTGCAGAGAATATAGTGTCTACCATTCAAGATATTCTAACTGATAAGATTATGGTTAGACATCCAATTTCACCTATTGTATTTAATAGAGAACTTACAGAAACTCAATTCAATGGTGTATGTGATTATGGTATTGACATTCCAGATAGTTATTTTGATCAAGGTGTTCAAAATGCAGATATTGTAGTTTGGGTAACTTCTAGACCAACTGCAGAAAACAGTACCATTGCCTATGCTTTTGCTTGTAATTTCCCATGGGATGAGAATATTCTTGGTAGACCAGTAGGTGCAACTATTAATTTTAATCCAATATATTTCAATTCATTCATTGGTCAAGAAAATGGATTTACATTCAATGAGTTTATACGTGTTGGTATTCATGAGATGACTCATGCCCTTGGTTTCTCATCGACATTTTATCCATCGTATATTGATATCAATACTGGTGAACCTTATGAAAAAGGTGCTTACTCTGAGTTTATCTATAAAGATACTACTCCAAATGGGGATAATTATCAACAAAAGAGATCTGGTATTATAACTCCTGGTGTTGTAGATTTTGTTAGAGAACATTATCAATGTTCTTCAGCTACTCATTCAGAATTGGAGAATTATGGTGGTGCAGGTACTGCTGGTTCACATTGGGAGAAGAGAACAGTTGGTGAGGAGTACATGTTAGGTTATGTCTCACCAATTGCACCAATTACCAATCTCACTTTATCTCTACTTCAAGATACTGGATGGTATGTAGTAGATGCCAATAATGCTGATCCTTTAGTCTGGGGAAAGAGTCTAGGTTGTCAATGGTTAGGTAATTGTAAACCAACAACATGGAATTACCAAGGTTATTTCTGTCAGGTTAATGGTGCCTATGCATGTTCAGCTACCAGAACTAGTAAAGGTAAATGTAATATCATAACCATTAGAGAATATGTTCCACCTGGTTACCAACATTTCACAGATGACCATAAAATTGGAGAAGATTTAGCAGCTGATGGTTGTCCATTCTATGACTTCGATCAAAATGACGCTCGTACAATGTATTGTCAAGATACATCCAATCAAGTTAAATCAGCAAACTCTGCAATTGGTGAAACATTTTGTGATAATTGTAGATGTTTTGAATATCAAGATTCCGATAATTCAGTTGGTCAATCATGTTGGGAGCAAAGATGTAATGGTTCAGCTCTTCAATTGAATATTAAAGGTAGTTGGGTAACATGTCCTGATAGTACAACAGTTCAAGCAAATAATGTAACTGTTATCTGTCCAATCGGTTACACTATATGTGGTGGATCTCCTGCTACCATTGTTTTAGCTAGTGATGCAATTTCCACAACTTCATCATTATTACTGCTAGTAATGACATCAATCTTATATTTATTATTTTAATAATAAACAAAAAATCAGATAATTTTTAGAAAATTAATAATAATTTAGTGTTGTTATTGATGACATAATAGTTATTTTTATAAGAACTGGTGTAGTAAGTGAGAATGAAATTGAAAAAAAAAATTATTTTGATTTTCATTTTTGATATCTTTAGATTCTAAATTACAATAATGAATTCAAGTAAAAGAATATTGTCAACAGGTACACAATATTTATTGAAAAATGGTGTTAGTGGTAAAAGTTTAACATCAATAATTAGTAATGGATATGGTGGATATATAGTACCAAAAAGAAACTTTTTTACAGTACTCAATCAATATGAAAGAGGTGTAACATTTACATTAGGTAAATTAACATCAGTCAAAGAACCAGGATTCAGAATGTTAATTCCACTTTTACAAACCATGGAAGTTGTTGATATGAGAACCTTTTCATTCCCACTTGAGAAACAAGAGATTATAACTCGTGATAACATCTCTTTGAAAGTAGATGCCATTGTATACTACCGTGTAAAAGATCCAGAGAGAGCAGTTTGTCAAGTATCAAACCACGACCAAATCATTAAAGAACTTGCACAAATTAAAATCAGAGAACTTTTATCACAAAATACTCTAGATGAGGTTCTACACAATCGTGATAAATTCTCTGTGGAGATCTTTGAAGGTATTAAAGAGACTGCTGAGAGCTGGGGTGTAACTGTTGAAAGAATATCTCTAAAAGATATCAAATTTGAAGAAGGTATGATTAGAGCAATGGCAAAGAAAGCTGAAGCTGAAAGATTACGTGAAGCAAAAATCATCAATGCCAAATCAGAAGCTGAAACCTCACAACAACTCCTAGAAGCTGCTCTAACTCTTGAAAAATCACCATTAGCTATTAAATTACGTGAACTTGATACCATCTCTCAAATTGCAAAAGAACCTTCAAAATCCTTTATCTTTATACCAACTGATATGTTTTCATCTTTAAATTCAATAATTAATTCAAAACAACAAAGTAATAATAATAACAACCAACAATAATAGATTATATTATCTATAAATAATAAAATTAGGAATTTTTTTTTCTTTGAAAATGCAATAACAAGTGTGAAGTTGGTGGGTGAAGATATTCTTATAAGAATTGTATAAGTGTTATTTTTATTTTTTTAGTAATACTCTTGAAGGTTTTTTAGTTATAGATTGTGGTATTGGAAATGAACTATTCTCTTTATCTAGTGTAATTTTTGATCTCTCTTTGGATTGCGAAGAGAGAGTTGGTGTTAAATAAGATGGTTGTGATATTGGAGATGTTATAGTTGACAATTGTTTACTCTGACTGTTTAATTTCATAGTATTTAGAGAATTTGTATTATCTTTTAATTTACTAGCTATTGATGCTGTAGTTGGTACATTATTCAATAGTTTAGAAGTGGATGGTGGAGGTGAATTCAAAATTTGTGATTTTGGTGATATTTTTGCATTATTTAAATTACGATTAATAATATTACTAGCTGAGTATCCAGCATTAGTAGTACCATTATTTGATTTACTATGTACATTGTTTGATTGTTCAAATATTACACTATTATTATGTTGTTGTTGTTGTTGTTGTTGTTGTTGTTGTTGTTGTTGTTGTTGTTGTTGTTGTTGTTGTTGTTGTTGATTATGCATAGGTGATGGATTAATTATATATGAGTTATTATGGTTATTTGGTTGTTGGTGATTGATTGTTGGTTTTTTAGATACTGAATTTTGAATAATAGTGTGATCATCAAATTCTAATTGTCTCTTTTTAGATATTGGTGTACTAGAGACTGTAGATGATGTAGTTTTGTTTTTAGTTTTTAAAATTGATTTTGGTTGAGTTGTTGGTTGGTCAAATGTATTCTTTTTATCTATAGGTACATGTCTAGAACCACCATTACTTTCAATTGATGATTTACCATTAGATTTTGGTTCTATAAATTGGAATGCAACTCTATTGGTTTTTTTGTTGTTGGTATTGGTTGCTCATAGCTACTATTCATGGAAATATTCATTAAGGAAATATTTGAATCCATAATTTTACCATTACCATAATTATTATTATTATTATTGTTATATTTACTATTGTCAATATTCATTGGTGTTGTAAAATTATTTGAAATTATAGATGATTGTTGTTGTGGTGGTAGAGTTATATTATTATTATTATTATTATTATTATTATTATTATTATTATTATAATTATTATTCATAAAATTATCACTATATTCATTTAAAGAGAATTTAAATGTTTTAACCATTTTACTACAATCTAAATAGTCTAAAAGGAATTGGTCTGTTGCTAAATTATTATCAGTTAAGACTTTACAACAATCGTTAATGATGTTGAACATCCATCGTAAGTTCTTTTTCAAATCATCATTTTCAGAGAATTGAGATTTTAAGAGTTCTTGTTCTTCTATAATTCTTTCAGTTAGATCATATCTATCTAATTCCAAGGCTGCAGCTCTGGCAGCTTGAATTAGAATTTTTTGATTTCTAGGTGAATGTATACGAGCTGGTAAATCACTTTGGGTTTTTCTTCTCCACTCATCATTCTTTTCAAGTTTTTCAATGGTGTTTTCTTCTTGTATACGAAGTTGATTGAGTTGGGTTGTGATTTGGTTTCTTTTGATGGTTAGAATGGCATCTATTCCATTGGGATGCTCAAGTAGACGTTGGTCAATATCTGATAGTTCCTTTTCGAGTTCTAACATACTGCTTCTGGTTGTACTTAAAGATTTCTTTAGTGATATGGTATGGTTGAGGTTATCGTCAATTTGTTTACTCATTTGATCAAGTTCTCTGTTGGCTTCTTGTTCTTGTTGTTGCTGTTGTTGTAGTATTTGTTGATTGATAGCTTGTGTGGAGGGTACAGTGGAAGGAGGTGGAGTAGGTTTCTTTGAGAGTTTTAATTTCAAGGATGTAATTTCCTCTCTCAATTCTTTAATAATTTGAGTGTATTGTGAAATGTGAGTATTCACATTCAACTCATTCTTTACAACTTGAGATTTTATAAACTTTGCTCTCTCTGCATATTTCAGAGTATTCATAGTATCTTCATAAGATGCTGAGTTTGGAGAGATATTGGAAATCATAATTGTCTTACAATTACCACCTAAAGAATCTTTTAAGATTCTGGTCAATTTAGAGTCACGAAAAGGAATATATTTATGCTGTCCAGTTCTGGATGCATCACCAAGTGCATTTATACAATTACCCAATGCCAAAAGACTCTTATTAATATTAGCACCTTCTGCCAACATCTTACCGGTATTCATTGTCTTTGAAGCCCTTTCTGAACCTGCCAAATCAATAAGAGACAATTTAGCAAATTTGACATTTTGGGCAATGTCACCGGTACGATCCTGCTGTCGAATATAAATCTGCAAGACAGCATGTGATCTTGAAGATGTCTTATTCGCCTGTGTTGGTGATTGTCTACGATTAGAATTACCATATTCTAGTAATTTAAATACCTGATCTGCAGAATCCAGATTTTTCTCTGTCAATCCACGAATCAATACATTTTTTTGTGAATCTTCTCTAACTTCCAATTGATTACTATCATCATTTACAAACAAATCTCTAACTGTTTCATTATAGACTTCAAGATAGGACATTGAGATTTGATATTTCTTCTCATCACGTTGTCTCTCTATACTCTCAAAGAGATATTTTATAGTCAATACCATTATACCGGCACCTGAATGATCATTTCCAATCATTGTATGTGTCTTTCCAGCACCTGTAGCACCATATGCAAATACAGTTGCATTATATCCAGACAATACATAATCTATTAATCCTTCTGTTGTATTTTCAAATACCTCTTGTTGAGTAGCATATTGATCAAAAACTCTATCAAATGTATACTTTTTCTCTATCGGTATCTTTCCTAAATTTCCTATATTCTGTTGACTAGATTGTAATGATTGTCTTAATGTTTCATCTTTTGGATCAAATATCAACATATTCTCATCAATAACTCGAATTATTGATTTAAATTGTTTGTTTAATATTTCATCTTCTGATTCTGGTCTAACTCTATAATTATATTTTTATTAATATATAGGATTGATAATCTATAATTATCTAACGTACCTAACAGTTACAATCATGTTGTCATCTTTTTTAGATTTTGACATTTTTTTTGATATATCACCCTCCCTCTAAATATCAATAATTGTATCTTTTAATTTTTATTAAATAAATTAAATTGATGATGAGAGGTATAAATAAACAAGATCATTCAAAATCCACAAAATTAGAATTAGTTTTTTTTAAAATTTTTATTAACTGTCATTTTTTAAAATTTAAATTTTTTAACTATTATATATTTGGCGGGTTCACTAAAAGAGATTCAAAACCCTCTGATTATTAGTTATAAATTAATTGTTGAACAATTATCAAATATACCATCAATATATTTCAATAGATTTAATTTTTTTAATGGTTATTGATTTTCAAATAATAAATTTATCACAACTAATTCTTAAAATGGAAAATTATTATAAACTTACAACACATTCTGTTAGTCAATACTATCAGAATTAATTTGTAAATGTAAGAGATACAAGTAGTTCAAAAGTCATACAATATCAATTAAATAGTTATCATTTGTGATTTTGTAAAAAAACCATTGTCAATTCAGTTGATTAAAAAATCAGTTAACTCTGACCATTTGTTATTTAAGTGATATGGATTAATCATTTACAATCCATCAAATAAAGTTAAAGTATAAACAGTTATAGATAATCAAAATGTTAATTAGTATGTGTTTCTCCAAAATTATAGAATATTTAAAATATATTAATGTGTATAATCATCTAGGCGCACTAACTACAATGGGATATACTGATCCACATTCTGCAATCAAAAGTAGAGTTGCAAGTAATGGTACATTGATTCCAACAAATACCGCTGATGAAATTGCCAAGAGAAAACAAAGAAAATCTAAAGGTGGACATCCAAATAAAAATAATAACTCTAGCACTGATGTCAATATTGACATTGACATTGATATTGGTTGTTAAACTACATTAATCAGATCCATTTGTTTTCTCTAAAGTGTAAAACAATAAATTTTAAAATGATGATTTACACATAATGTACTTTAAAGTTTATTTCTGATAAATGTGTTAAGGTGGGTAAATTGATTTTCAAAAATATCTTTTCAGATATTTCTCTGAAACTAGAAACCAAAGGGTTTTTTTGAATATTGTTTTTCATTTCATTTTTGTTTATTTATTTTTAAAGATGATGAATAGATTTCGTGGTTTATTTTTATTATTATTACTAGTAATTGTGATTAATGTTGTAAGATCACAATTTACATCAACTGGATTTCCAATTCAAGTACTTGATAGTACATCACCATGGAATACAGTAATAGGACCAACACCAACACTGGATAGTAATTCAGTTGCAATGATTACCAAAGTTAAGAATACTGTAGTCAGTAGAGGTTATGGTCCAAATCTATATCTTCATTATTTTCAATGGACATGTCCAATTCACTTGATTAACACCTCACAAAGTGTCAATAGAATAACAATCTATCAACCAAATGGTGAAGCTTATCACGAGACTGTTGATCCATTAGGAATTAAACGTGTTAGTAATCTACCAGTATCAACAACATTTAATCCAGATCCAAAAGCTGATGGTCATATGATTGTATTTGATGTTGCTCTCAAACAGTTTTATGAATTTTCAAGATTTGTATGGATAAATTCAACAGCTGCTAATGCCACTAGATTTGATACATTTTCATGGAATAGTACTGGTTTGTATCCTGCTTATGTTCCTGGTTCGAGATGGTGGATGAAATCAGTTAGAGGTTCAGGAGCACCATTTATAGCAGGTCTGGTGAGATATGATGAGATTGTTAGAGGTGATGTCAACCATGCACTGGCATTAGCTGGTCCTATTAATAGAATGAAAGCACTTAGTTCCTCACCATGGAGTGCTGAGTTATGTTCACCAGTTGCATGTAGAAATGATGGATGGGAGATTGGTACTGACACAATAATGGAAGGACAAAGACTTCAACTAAACCCCTCCTTTAATATCACGGCACTATCTCCAAAATCAAAACTCATTGCACAAGCACTACAAATCTATGGTGGATATATTGTTGATAATTCTGATGACTTTGGTATCTACCTAGAGAACAAAGGACCTTACTCAACATCACCTTGGGTAACTGTCTATGGCAGTGATTTAATTCAATTATTTGATATTCCTATTGACCAATTCAGAGTTCTTCAATGTCCAACTATTGCAACAAAGTAAAATCACATTTTCACTTCATATCATCTAAAAAATTTTTTTTTATTTTTTTTTTTTTGATCAAATCTCTCACTCTTTTTTTTTTCACATCAGACCAATTTCATTGTATTAAAAAGAGATGTTTTTAATTAGAAGTACTAGTAACATATTGGTATGATTTTAGTAAATGAATGAATGTATTATAGAGTGATCATATATTGATTGAATTTTGATAAAATTATGATAGAAATCAAGTGGAGGCTCAATTTCGTTAGCCAAAAGATATTTAGGTACTGCTAATAGTAAAGTAAATACTACTAAAACTTCAGTAGTAAGCAGAAAGCAACCATCAATCTATGAAATTTTGAGAAGAAAGAGAGATAGAGCAGGATTGGTTAATGTCGATAATCATGATAATCCAGATATTGAAACTGTTGTTTTCCCAAGAGAGAGATTGGGTTTGAATTATGATTTAAATTGGGCATTGAATGGTTACAGTATCACACCATTGAATCAAGCATATCGTAATGCTAAATTAAAGATGTTATTACAACATTCCAAAGGTACTACTAACAATAACAATGTTTTAACAGTTCAACAAAAATCACAATCACAACAGACTCTAAACTACTATCTCGAAGAGTCTTTGGCTAAATCTAATAATTCCTCAACCATCTCTTTATCACAATACAAGAGCTTATTGGAAAAGGTTAAAGATCACATTTCACAATCCCAAAACATCTATGTACAAGACTCTGCTATTGGATCACATAGATCAAATGAAACTCTTATCAGAGTTGTTACCAATGATGCCTTCTCTTCATTGTACCTCAAACATCTCTTACCAAACACAGTCTTATCCTCAGTTAAAGAGTTTAAACACCCAATCACCCTCTATCTAACTCCAGATTTTAATTTATCTTCACCAGGTATGTTACACACACCTCTTAACCCATAACCTTATATTGCAACTAACATACCTTTTTTTATAAACAAACAGAAACCTTTGGATTAAAATCTAGTAATTTTAATATTTTAGATGTAAAGAGAGGTATTGCTGTAATATCAGGAGTTCATTCAACTGAAAATATTAAATCAGTACTAAATTCAGTATTCTCATCAGTATTGATGAAGAATAAAGAAGGTACTATTCATTTGACTTCTGATATCTTTGTCCCAACCAAGAATGCTGATAAACCAATTCTAGTACTCAACAATGACGGATACCTCCTCTCAAAGAAATTTGAATCTGGAAAAGTTGTATCTCAAGGTGCTATTTGGAATCAAGAAGGTTTAACACGTCCTTACAATGCATTAACCAGCAACCAGGAATCACATGCCAAACAACCATTTGACTTGGTTGAGAAATTCCAAGGTGATGCCAAAAAAGTTAATGTTGTTACACCATTGGTTGTTACTACTAATATCTATCAACATCCACAAGCAGTTGTTTTCATTGTTTCTGATGCTAAAGGTGTTCTTCCAGCTCTCTCTGAACTCACTCCAGAACAAGCTGAAAAATATTTTGTTACTGGTTATAATGGTACCTCATTCAACCCATTCTTTTCAAAAGATCAAAATACAACTTCAAACAAATCCAAATCTGAAATATTTAAGAGTATAGTATTATTACCGATAAGGGATAGAATTATTTATTATAATAATAATAATTGTAAAAATAACATTATATTAATATTTATTTTATTTGAAATTTAGATTTAATTCAACAAAATAAGACAAATGTATATATAATTAATCCAAATGCATTCAAAAATGAAGGTGATATTGATCAAATTTTAACTTCTATTGGCTCTGGTAAAGTGGTATGTATTTTGATAATTTTTTTTAGTTAATGAAAGAAAACACCCACACACCTTTTATGTTGTGACATGTGGTTTTTTCAAAATTATTCAAGTAAATCATCTAAAGAGAATGATCATTCCATTCTAATAATTATCTATTTATTTTCAATATAGAACAAGTCTGCCAAATCTGATATTTATAGTACCTTATCACCAATTGGTAAACAATTAAAGTAATATTACATTTTCAATTATTTTGGATTTTATAATGAAAAACAACAACAAGAAAAAACTCAAATTATCTGAATGACAATATTAATATTAATTTTTTTATTTTTATTTCCAAATATATAGTGAAGTTAAGAAGGAATCCGTTGTAGAATTTGAAAACTCTCTACAAACTCAATATGAAAAATTATTATTATAAGAATCTTAGATTCAAAAGAGTCAAAAAAGAAAAAAAATAAAATAAATTACAATTAACCCCAGATTTATATTAATCACGAAAAAGTCTGTTGGAAGCGCCCTGTTTGAAAAAAAAATATTTAAAAAAAGTTTTAATGATTTTTATTCGCTAGTTGACTCAACAAACAATTGTAAAAATATAATTATAAATCAATTCCAATTCCAACCTATTGACAAATTTTTTTTATCAAGGTAAGATGTCAAATAAGAAACTTTATATTTTTTATTTTTTTAATATGTACAAATTATATTGGTTGTAGGTGAACATAGTTTTTATGTTGGAGATGATTGAAAGAGATCAAAGAGATTTTAAATTGTTATTTCATCACTTGTAATTATTGTGTTTGAATTACAATGGGTCAAACACAAACCACTAAATATGTATTTATAGATACACACTCAATGTCAAAAGATATATAAAAACAAAAAAAATACAGCATATCAACGAATGTCATATGATTGTATGGTTTTTGAAAAAAAATTTTAAAAAAAAAAAGTGTAGAAAGTATTCATTTTTTTAAACAGTGGAGATCTAAAAAGAGTGATTCGTAATATTAATTATTAAAATAATGATCTTTTCATTGTTTTATAGTTGATATTGTTATTTCGAAAACTCATTAATTCCATTTTTAGTGGTGTGGTGGGGTTGGGTAAATGACATTGTCATGTAAACACACTTTCCATTTACCACCACCCACACCCCACAGACAGTAAAAAAACAGCAAACTTAGAAAGAATTATTAATTTTGTACACATAACACTGATTTCTATAAAAATATTGTAATTTTTAAAAAGGATATTTTTTCTTAAAATCATTTCAACATTTAAAAAGGTTCAATATATATTTTTAATCATTCATCATCAATTGGTTATTAGTCATAATTCTGCAATCTTAAAATATTCCCCAAACAACAACAACAACATTATTTGTGTGTATTTATTTATATTGTTGTGATAATTATTTTTATTTTCATTTTCATTTGAATTAATTACCCACACTCAATTAATTTAATATTTTAATAATTATATTAAATAACAATAGCAACTGCAGTAGTAGTATTAGTAAGGTAATTAATCAAATTATTACAATAACCATATTTATAAACTGCCTGTTATTCGTAATATCAATTTTTATAGTAATTAGGATATTTATAATTATTGATTACAATAATACTCGAATTCCTAATAACAATAGTCAATAATTACACTATTTACCCCCATTTTCTAATATTCAAATATTTTTACATTACCACTTAAATTATTAATGTGTGGGGGTAAGAAGGAGGAAAAAAAGATATTTAAATAACATTACCCACAACTTTTTATTTCAATAACAACAACAACTAAAAAAAAAAAACTATCTAAACAAATTATAATCTCCTCATCTTCCTCATCATAGATTATTTCAACAATCATCTCACACTCTCTCCCCAATAACAACCATTTAATTTATTTAAAAACATCAATCTATTTATTTATTTTTATTTATTTTGTTTCGCTTTTAAATATTTATATATATCTAACTAATACATATTTTATAAATTAGAAATCTTTAAATTATTAGATTTTAGGAAATTAGACCAGAAAACCATAATTTTTGTTGTTTTTTTTTAAATTACATCAAATACCTATTTATTCAGATTGTATTTCAATCAGTATATATAATATCCTCTTCATCAATAACAAACTTGTAATTTTTTCAAAACAACTCAACAAAACACCCGAATATTAAAATCAAATTTTTTTAATCCAACAAATAATTAATTATTAATTCATAATAATAATGGAACCAATTTTAATTCCGTCATTAGCTAATAGATTAGTTATTCCAACTGATCCAAGTGAAGATGAATTCAATTATTGTAGTAGTGGTATAACTATTGATTCTTATGAAATTATTTCAACTATAGGTAGCGGTTCCTATGGTTCTGTATATTTAGTTAGAGAGAAATCCAATGGAAATGTTTATGCTCTCAAAAAGATTTATTATGTAGATGTTCACGACTCTGAATTAGTTGTATGTATTAAATATTTTAAGAATTCTTAATACTTTATATTAATCTCAAATATTTAAATAGAAAAAAAGAGCTATTAGAGAAAGAGATGCAATGATTGTTTGCAATAAAGCAAAGAATTCAAGAGCTCCAAAATTGCACAGGGCATTTATAGATAAAGACGAATGTGTATTTTATTATGTTATGGATTATATTGGTGGTGGTGACTTTAATAGTTATTGCTACAAGAGACTTTGTGAACAAAAACCATTCACAATGGACGAAATTAAATTCTATATGGCAGAATTGGTTATTTGTATAGAAACTTTTCATCATTTAGGACTCATTCACAGAGATGTCAAACCCGAAAATATAATGATTAACGAAGAAGGTCATTTGATACTATGTGATTATGGTAGTTCAAAACAACTTTTTAATAACTATTCAACACATAACGGATTTCTCAGCGTCAGTTCATCTGCACCTGGTCATGGAGGTTCATTTGGATCCTTTGGTAGCGGTTCTTTTGGTAGTAGCGGAGGATCATTTGGATCTGGATCATTTGGTAGTGGTGGTTTCTCAAATACTCCACCAAACTTCACATCATTTCTCAGAAACCCAAGCAGTTCATATACTTCATATATAGGTACTCCACAGTATATGGCTGTTGAAGTTGTTCAAGGAACAAACTATTCGAAACTATGCGATTATTGGTCATTAGGTGCCATTTTATTTGAATTGTGTACTGGACAAGCTCTATTTGTAGAGTCTCCGGACACAACTGAACAAAAAATCAGAGAAAATATTGGAAATTGGAGAGGTCTTTTGAATACTGCAATTTCAAAAAACCAATCTATTCCAAAAGTAGTTGAAACTTTAATTAGAGAGTATGGATCATCAAAAATTCATCTTATTCTTGTTTATTTTACAAGAGTTATTTTATCTCTATATTTTTAGTTTTTGATATTATATATTTTTATATATTTACTACTATTTAAATATCTGTATTTGTAATTTTTTTTATTTTTTTTTTATTTGTTTTTATACATTATATAAATATATACTAATATTTAATTATTTTTAAATTTTATAGTTTAATAGCTCCAGAAAGAAAGAGAATTGATTCTATGGGTATAAGAAAACATCCATTTTTTGAAGGTATAAATTGGGAAGATGTCAGTAATCATAGAAATACACCACCATTTAAACCAACATTGAATAGTAGTACAGATACTACTTATTTTAGAAATTAATAAATTAATTTAAATTTAATTTACTAGAATAATAATCGTAATAATTCATTCCAAACAACCCCACTAAGATCATAACGTATAAATAAAACCTAAAAATTGTAAAAAAAATGGAATAACAATAAAAGGTATATCATAATTTTTATATCAATACATATTTTATAGGGTGTACCCCTAACTATTTTCATATTTTTATTTTTGGATATATTTGGATTTTATTTATTGAAGTATGGGTTGATTTGAAACTTGTAAATTTACACTGGTATCCATTGTTGTTGAATTTGTACTATTATTAATTATTGATTGATTTGAGTTTGGAATAGTCTTATCCATTGATTGACTGAATTGTTGTTGATTAGTATTCTTTGCCTCTTTTGACCACTCTTCATTTAACCAATCATGCATTAGATCATTTATCAATTCACCTTGAAGTGTTGTAAAAGTGTATATTTTAATTTGATCTGATTGCTTATTGTTTCTAACGGCAACCTGCACACTAAAACTATTAATTGTACTATCCCAAGCTGCAATATCCCTATAGTGATACGACACAATTTTCATTGCCTTTGGATCGATAATATGTATTCCATGACCATTGATACCAATGCTAACCTTCCCTTCAAACTCTTGTAAGAAAAATGAAGTTGTAACAGGAACGTATTTAGCAGAGAAAAAGGTGCATCCATAGTACTGCCATCTCTGACAAGTCTCCAAATAGGCACGTTTTAAATGAATACTATCAGAACCTCTTAATAGTATATGTTGGGGACTTACTAAAGCCTCCCATTCCTCAGGTTTATGTTTTTGTATCAAATGGGTAGGTATATACCTACTGAGAGACTCTTTAAAGTATTCGTTATGTTCAGGTTTCTGATCACCTACTTGAACTTGTAATTGAATAGATGCCAGTTTCAATGCAATATCCTCCTCACACGGATAGTTACTATTGATTATATTATAAACAGCTTGAATATAGAATAAATGTGTGGATTCTGAAGTGGTTATAGATTTCTCTACGCTTATTGGCAGCACTGAAGTGGGTCTGTATACCAATCTAAAATGACCTTCCTCACCCAATGTTGGGAATGATGATTTTAAATGTGCATTAGCATGATCATTTGCAATAGCTTTACTCATTGCATTATTTTGATTCTTAGAACCACTCTTTTTTCCAATTGTTAAAAATCCTAATTTTCCTTCTAAAACCCCAGTTTTTTTTGATAGGGTTTTATTAGCTTTAGATATGATACCAGTACCTTCTGAAACAGGTTCACAATATCTTCTCTTTAAAATTCCCCAATTCTTTATAACATCTGATATATTTTGATGATTAAATAATAACCATTCTAATTTTATATAAATTAATATTTTATTTCATCTAGATTTAAATTTAAATTTTCTAGATTCAACTTACCAATTTCATCATTTTGAGCCCACAAAAAGAAACATTCAGCATCACGATTATTGATACCTAGTTTTTCCGATACTAAATCCCAAAGTTGATCACCTGTAGTTTGTGTTGGATCAATTGATATGGTTTTATGTGTATCATCTATAAAGTAAACTCTAATCAATACTTGATTTCCTTTTAATTTATTATTATCATTATTATTGTTATTGTTATTATTGTTGTTGTTTTCGTTAAACGAAACTATTGATGGGTTCATTTCAGTTGCCATCTTTTTAGTTGGTATTGGTACAATGTTATAAAAATACAATATATAAAATATAAGTTATACTGATATGCTTAAGATCAAGGTTATGAGTATAATATATTCTACAACAAATTACAGATATTTAGGATTTCTAAAAAAAAAAAAAAAAATAACAA